>JAZEWT010000003.1:30957749-30967874 GCA_036362905.1 Mordacia mordax | reverse complement strand
CGCCGCCGCCGCCACCAGATTTATTCCCGAAGCCGTTGTTGTTGCCGGGACGGAAGTCCTCGCGATCTTTCTCTCGGAGCAACTCCAGCACCAACTCCTTAGCTTGCTGTAATTGAAAGCAGAACAGGGCTCTTGTCAGCGACCACTACAGCCTCCTAGTGTTGTAATGTCAAATTACCAAGGTAAATGTCACGCAGAATCTGTAAAGCACTTTACACGCAACATACCTCCAACGGCTGGAGAAATAACGGGCATATTTATTTGAGAGGGGCAGCTAGCGGGTCATAGGCAAACAAGAAAAGCAACGCAATGGGTCATGGAGTCCCAAAGCTGTCTGTTCGAGGAGCTATTTAACTATAACTATCCTGTTCATGTTACACGTACAGCGACAGGTGACGTAGGATTTCATTGCATGTAACGATGTCATCAAGTTAGCCGTCAAGGATTACCCATTGAATGCTCATCTCATTGTCATAAACCACTTAGTCCTGTACAGGGTCCAGGTGAGCCAGAGCCTATCCCGACAGACACAGGGCGCAAGGCAGGGATACACCCACGATGGGACGCCAGTCCATCACCCCTAGTGAATGCTTTTTTATTGTAAACCCTGGGATACATTTCGCCGTTTTTTTTTTGCAAAGGTCAGGCAATTAATAATTAAATAACTTCCAACTAAAATGTTTACCTACATTGGATCATCTTTGCAAACAGTTATCATGAACCAACGTTGGAGAGCTAATGCAAGAACACTTTCAACCTTACGTGACATGCATTAAAAAAGGTATTGAGCCAGATTTTGAACTGGGGGCAAAATCGAAGTCTTGAGAGTAATTGCACAGTAATTCAGGGGTGTAGAAAGTTATTTTTTTATGATGTACAGTTCTAGGTAAAGTAACCAAAGGGCCACAAACTGGTGGAGAATCCTCCCTTCCCTTGCAGCCACACAATATCTCAAGCAGCCTATAGTGGGAATTGCCCGTCAAAATAAGAGTTTACTTCAACATTGGCCAATACATTTGATTATTCGTTAACAGTCAGACAAATTGTAATGCTGGGTTAGACTTGGCCTGCGGGCCATACGTTGTGCACCCCGACGTTAATCCGTTTAGGTCGGGTATCCACCAGATGCAGCCACAGGGCAGCCGTGCACAAGTTGTCTCTTGACCAGTGTTCACCTGCACTTTGAAGGGCTCGCCCATGATGCGCAGGGGTTTGTCAGCGCCCGTCGGTTGAGACCCGTCTTGGATGAGCAGCATCCGCACACCGGCACGGTCCTGCGAGGCAAGAGACCACATCACAAGCTTTACATTATCACCTCGGATCGATGCAGGTGCGCGCTCACCGTTTCCCAAGATTCTTTATCCTTCTGAACACGTTGCCTCAATTAAAAAAAGATTTACACAAATGTTCCCATCCTTCCACCTCCATCGAAAAACATTCCTTTTTACCAATGGTTCTTGCTGCAAACTATTTGTATACACTGTAGAACATAAGCTATTAACACAACACCGCACATTTCATTCTCATTTTATAGACGCTATGGTTTGTCGTAATGCTTTGTCAATTCAAGCAATACTTTTTCACCTTTGATATTTAATTCTGTGTGTACGGTTTATGATTAGACCATTGCCTTTCCCAGCGTATTGTCCTAGAATCAGATACAACTGTGATCAAAAGCTGCTGAATGAAGGACACCCTCCAGTGTTTAGACCCTATATAAATTCAAACCAATATTACCATGCCCTGGTTAAGGGTGTCTGCTAAATAATAATAATACTCATTATTCACTTCAACTCAACAGTCATCACCACTACTATTTTAACCCAGAAGTTAAGTGACTTTAAGCAAGATGAACCAGAGGAGGAGGTCTCGCACAAAGAAGCACAGCCGGGGTGTGGTGGCATCAATGGTATCAGCAGTGATGACCTCTTTTCACCTTTGGCTCCATGCATTTGATCCCAGAAAACGATCGAATTTCAAGTAATTTATCATTCCAAGCAATTAAAATTTTCCGTAAGAGTATTATTAAGTTTCAGTTTGGCAAATACACATTTCATCGACAGGTTTTGTAAATAATTCATTGCATCGACGGAGTCGTATTTTTTATTCCGTTAATTTCGCGACGGACTACTCAACGCGGTGGCCAAGTGGTGGGGAGTGCGAGCGGTGATTTTCACGCATTGCCGACGATGCTCATCAATGAGCAAACACAAAAAAAAACCCTGCCACCACAGCCCCCACCAGCGCGAGCCACACAGTCATGCTCGCCACCACAACCGCCACTACCAAGGCCATCTGCACCAGCGGCGCAGCTAATGCAGGTTAAGTGTCTCGCACTTTCCCTAACGCCATTGTTAACGGTAGCACGTCTGGACAAGAGCATGAGTGCATCATCAATCCATTCTGCACTAACCAGCATACGCAGAACGTCATGAAAAAGGCATCCATTCAAATATATATTAGCTGCCTTAATACTTCCAACGCCAGCCTAGTCTTTAAAATTAGAATGGATTACAAAACCACATCAACACGTAAAACTCGGCAAACATGCTACAAAGAGCAATAACACGCATTATATACCCAGCCAATCACTTAACAGTTACATAAAGCACGTGTTACTTAAGGTTTTTAGACATAAAGGGATGGGAATGTTTCACTTTTTATTGATGGCACAAGCACATTGACTCACGGCAATTGAGTAGCAGAGAGAATGGCTTTGCGATTGACATTTACAAGCTGAAGGTACCAATGGCCTTGGCTGCATGGCTGTTATATATACGAAAGTGAAAAATCCTTTCTACAGAAATGTCAGCAGCGTGCTATTGGTCAGGTTCCTGAATGCTAAGCCGTATATACTGCAAAATGAAAACACTTTTTGTAGCGCTAAAAATATTTCGTAAAAGTGACAGCAATAATTGCCCGCGTTGTACTGAAAAATAAAAAAAATCGGCCAGAAAGTAAAGCGACACGAGAGTCTGCATGCCAGTGCAATATTTAAAATGCTGTTTCAATGGAACAGCTTAATGCGAGGAATGCTCGAACCAACTCCCCATCGGTCACACATGATAACTCACTGGGCTCTGGTCTGGTGGAGGGGCCACACACTTGCATTACTGATTAGAGCGGAGGTGGGGGGTGCTAGGAAGTGTGAGCAGAGCGTCTAATTACGGGCGGGGGATGACATCCATCACAGCAGACAGGTTATTTTTTCTCATCTTGCTTCAGTTAACAATGTAGGAGAGGATGGAACTCTTGTAGGAATGAACCGACGACGGTTTGACGTGGGAGTTAAAAAAAAAACTTTAACCTTGCGCAAAATGGGCTGCGCAAAATAAAGGAGTAGAAGCGCCGCTGAGGCCACAGCAATGTGGCGTTGCAGAACAAAGGATGTCTCAACAACCAACGTTCGCAGCGACAGTTCACGGATGCCATTATCTTACCCTCTGCGCTCGGCTGCGGTGGGGGGGGGGTGGATAAATAAATAGATATTTGGGACAATACAGTTGGGATTTTTACGTGCGGCGTAATTATTTCATTCAGGGACGTGGGCGCGCCAATCTCTTCCACGGACAAAGGTTGCGATCCTTTCCGGAGACAAATAAAATAAAACTCGCGCGAAAAACTGGCCTTGCTGCTGTCGCGCGTACTTCAGGAGAATCACAAGGCTTTCGATATAATGAGCCCCAGCTGGGAGAAATGGTTAACCGGCTTGTTTCAAGGCCTCAGTGTTCATACTCTATAAGTGCTTTTTAAGCGAGGGTAGAAAAAACTTTTGCTTACTTTATCTTTATAATAAAGCCTGTGGCTGAAGTATACTTTCATCAAGGCAAACAATTGTATTTCTAAAAGGCACAAACACATAATAGTAAATAATAGTGACAATAACAAACATTTACCTCAAATCTACCATTCCCCTCTAAGGTCCTTGATGGCGCAGCAGCCGTACAACTCCAGTAACACGTTCACAACAATGACCTCCTCGATCCCTTCCAATCTGGGTTCAGGTTTGGCCATAGAACTGAAATTGCTCATCTAAGTAGTTGATGACCTACTTGTTGTTGTTGACGAAGGCTTGCCAAGTATTCTTGTCCTCCTGGACCTGAGCGCTACCTTTGAAACCGCTGAGCACCCAGTATTACTTGAATGACTGGTGGGTGTCGGGATCTCTGGCTGTGCCCTGCATTGGCTGAATTCCTACCTCTCCGGAAGCAGTTCGTCAGCCTCGGAGGACAAAACTAAGAGATCATCCTGTTTTGTCTGGAATTCCTCAGGGTTCAGTTCTCGGCCCACTCCTCTTCAGAATCTACATACAACCAGTTGGCCATATCCTGCGCAGCCTCAATCTCAGCTACCATTGCTACGCCGATGACATCCACATCTATATCCATGCAAAGCCATCCTTCAATGCAGCTGGTTTTTAATGTCATCCTCACTGTCAACCTGGCTCAATTCTTATTTCCTAAACCTAAATGGCGACAAAACAGAAGTTGTGCTTGTGGGAGCCCCGCACCAATTATCCAAGGATGAACCTATCCAATTGATGTTCGACGACAAGACCATTGAAGTTACGACAGTCTGGAGTCTCGGTGTGACTCTTGATTCCTCACTCAGCTTCGAGACACACATCCAACAAGGTGACGAAGGTAGTCTATTTCCATCTCAGAAATATAGCTGGACTGCGCAACATCCTGTCACCCTTTGATGCTGAGAAGCCAATACACATCTTCATCTCCTCACGAATCGATTATTGCAATGCACTGCTCCCTGGCACCCCTGACTACATGATCAAATGTCTCCGTATGCAGAATGCGGCTGCTAGAGTCCTCACACGCACACCCATCCACGATCACATATCCCCAGTACTGATGTCTCTCCACTGGTTACCTGTTAAATACAGGATTTAATTCCAGATCCTCCTCCTTACCTACAAGGCTCTCACTGGCACTGCTGCGACATACATCCGTGACCTACTTCAGGCGCCCTCCTCAACTAAACCACTCCGATCCTCCAATACAAGCTTGTTTCATGTGCCCAGATCATACCTCCATTCGATGGGTGACAGAGCCTTCTCGCTCTGCACTGCTCCCAGACTATGGAATGCTGGAATGCAATTCCTTTGGAGATTCGATCAGCTGAGTCCCTGGGCATCTTAAAACCTCGTCTCAAGACTCACTTGTTCCATAAGCCTTTCAAGTCCTCTGGCTAGGACTGTTAATGCGGCTCACTGCTGTCGCGCTGGGATGATGGCTCACCGACATGTGCTTGCTCGGGAACATTTACTCCATGTTGATTTTTTTAATGTCCTTTTTAAATGTATTGCCTCGATTCTGGGCATCGCTGCTTAGACTGCTGCCCCCACGACCCGGTACCGGATAAAGCGGATGAAGATGGATGGATGGCCTCGATGTCACTTTCAGTTGAACTGCACTGATGTTGCTGTTGACATCTCCACAGCTTAGATTTATGTAACCCCCCACAAAAACAACGTTATTGTCGCTGATTTGCTGTTCTTATGTCGTTGTTGCTGACATGCTGTTCTCGCCACAACTTGTACAGCGCTTTGCAACCTTCGGGTAAAAAGGCTCTAACAGTGCAATGATTATTATTTTTCTGTGCATATATCAGTTAAGATGTTATTAAGCAAATTATGTGGTAGAAAAATAAATAAGAAAAATTATTATAAAAATATCACAAAGGTGAAAAAAGATCGACAAACAAGCCTGCAGACACAAGGCTGCTGCCTGCGTGGGCAGTAAACACCATGACGGGCCACTTCTCACGCCGGTGTGATGTCCACGTATCACCTTTGGACCGGACAACTCAAGGCACGACAGGTTTAATCCAAGGTGTCCTGCAGGTCTAACGGAAATAAAACATCGCTCTGTTGAACATTTCCCACCCAAGCCACTAGCCATCAAACCGCAAAACCCGAAAACACTGCCCGTTCCTACCTGCAGCTGCTTGATGGTCTCGCCGCCCTTGCCAATGATGAGGCCCACTTTGTCGGCGGGGATCATCATCTCCTGCGAGTGGCTCGTGTGGTCCACGCCAGCAGGGCCCGGCGGGATGCGGCCACGCTCCACGATCTGGTCCAGCATGCGCTTCGCTTCCCTGTGCGGACGCGACGCGCGCCGGCGAGAGAGCAGGCAGTCCGCGCGCGGATCGCGAGCTTGCGCCATTGCCCGGGCTCCATTCGGGAGGTAATTTTTTTTGTTCACAAGTGGCGACGTTCAATGTTGTGCTTTTCTGTAGCGTACACAATAGCTGCAATCGCACCTGATGCTTTCAGAAGTTAGGCATTATTTGAATGATGTAGTTATGTGTAGTTTATCTCATCTCATCGTCAGAAACCGCTGAGTCCTGCACAGGGTCGCGGTGACCCGCAGCCTATCTCGGCAGACATAGGGTGCAAGGCAGGGGCATACCCACAATGGGACCCCAGTCCATCGCCGGACACTGCGGGCAATTTAAGTCTGCAAGCCAATTGACCTATGCAGCAGCATGTTTTTTGGACTGTGGGAGGAAACCGGAGTGCCCGGCGAAAACTCACGCGGACACGCGGAGAACACTCCCAAGAGAAAAGCACCCGAGCCGAGATTCGAAACCGGGACCTTCTTGCTGTGAGGCGACAGCGCTACCCGATGGGCCACCGTGCTGCCCTATTTGTGTATAGTTTATAAAAAATAAAATTCTAACATTTAATGTTATACTGTATACTGCATGCAGGACACCGAAAACTGCAATAGTATCTTATGGGAACTCATTCATGAGTACGAACGATTTTAAGTGGGACGCTCATAAGTTAGGGACTGTCTTTAGTGGCATTGAGATGAGAATCGTACTGGCGTGGGCAAAGACGCAAACTCGGAGGGGTTAAAGTGCATCACGAATGCGACGTCAACTTTGTGCACGGAATAAATCGGTTTCTAATTTTTAAATCGAAGTCAACGATGAATACTCACCAGCAGTGACGGTTCAGTGACCGACATTGGCCATTCTGCACCTTCTAAGAAGAACTTCAGATCCGGGGCTTAAACTCAGTCTTCATTTTGCAGCAACATACGTGACGAGAACATCCATCTCCTTTTTTTGTAATTAACCGAATGATGGCGAGTTGTCGAAAACGATCCAGTCTGACGAATTCTCACCAAATGCTTTGTACCAAGTATATAAAAGGTGTTCTTCGTACAAATAAAAAGGCTTTATAATTTGACACCAAGATGCTGGGGTTGTGGCAAGCCGACGATGAAGGCAATTGAGCGCTGTGCAAATCTTGTTCCAATAACGTTTGCATCTCTCGTGAGTACATTTCCGAAAGTCACTTTGTTGTTGTCATGCAAAAAACGCGTCATTTATACGAACCAACTTGAAACTTAAAGTCTCGCCTCGCAGAACGGCGGCGTGTGCCACGTGGACGTGGCCACCCGTGCCAAGGGTTTGCGGGGGGTATCGCAGTTCCCCTTGCTTGTCCTGAACGGAAACGTCTATCTCGACAGCGAGGCGCCGTGAAATGTGCAAGCGTGATGCGGTCTGCACGCCCAGGTTGCTACTCACGCTATGGCTTCGGGGGTGCCCGTAAGTGTGCACGGTCTGTCCGCCTGTCCCCCGCTGTCTGTGGACGACAAGGGCACAGCGGTGGGATAACTCGCAATAATGATTAAATCAATTGCCACCATGGCCAAAACAAGAGCACCAACTGTTCTCAAATGCCCAATGTAGGAAATAACATTTACCGATCCTGCCAACTTGTGATTTAATGACTGTACTCCTCTAAGATTTGCTGAACTGTTACAATTACCAACACAAACTATTTGTCCACGCGAGACATGTAGAACCTATGGTGGGAAGGATCAATTCAATTTGTGATGTTTAAAGAAAATATATACACTACAGTTTAAAAAGATTGAGATTAGCGGTAAGAATCTGTGGTGTAGTGTTTCTACAGTTAAATGACTGTAAAATGTGTCAACCTATAGAACCCATTGTGGTGTACTGCGACAGAATGTAGTAAAATTTAATTATTTTGGCGATACGAATCTTTAGAATCTATAGGAACACAAAACAGTGACATAAATATAAACCCTATAATAGTATGGTGACATAAAACAAATGCTAGTAAATATGAACAAGACATAATAAGTGAAGACAGTCGAGATCACTGGGACCCCTTTCACTGCCATCCAGGACATCTTCAAACGCTGCTCACACAAGGCCTCCAGCATTGTAAAGGACCCCCTCCCACCCAGCCAATGAACTCTTTACCCGCCTGCCGTCTGGCAAAATGTTCCGCAGCATTCGGGCCAGATCCACTGGACTCTGCAACATTTTCTTCCCCCAAGCCATCAGGCTCCTCAATACCAAGCTACCTCGCCCCTCTCCATCGTAACAAGCAGGACACAGACGCTCCATCCTCCAAACACATTTATACATTGCCTGCGCGGCCACGTCGCTCTACTGGACGTAGTCTAAATAAATCGTCTGCGTGTTTTGCCCTGCCCTGATAAAATGTGTGTTCAGTCTTGTTTTTGAACCAGGGACCATGCAAAACATAATTTCGTTCATCTATATACCGTAACTGTATATGGATGGAATGACAATAAAGTTTATCTATCAACAATAATATTTGGACTTCTGGAATGCTTTTCACCCGCGGGTCACAAATAACTGCACAAAGCTCCGTATCACCCCACTGCTAGACAGTCTACCCACGTGAGCTGTTTAATCATACTTCACCATGGTGGTTAACATGGGTTAAAGGGACATGAGGCACAGGCCCAGTCAGGGTTAAGACATTGTTCAAATACTGTCAGTGGTGGTTGTGAATTGGTCGATGATCGCCAGGATCATATCAAATATATAAACATGTATGTAATGAATTCAATAATATTTCTCTCTGGAGCCTAATAAGCATGAGAAGCGAGACAGTTGGACAATAAAAGGTGTCATTATATTTCTAGATAGTTGATGCGCCACACATTCATTGCTTGGGGGTCATGCATACGATATCACATG
This sequence comes from Mordacia mordax, assembly GCA_036362905.1. Taxonomy (NCBI): domain Eukaryota; kingdom Metazoa; phylum Chordata; class Hyperoartia; order Petromyzontiformes; family Petromyzontidae; genus Mordacia; species Mordacia mordax. The sequence continues at coordinate 30,958,862 of JAZEWT010000003.1, read as the reverse complement.
CACAATATAACCCAACGCTACTTATCTGGTAGCACACAGGTCAATCGAGGACACTGATCAAACGCTCACCAAAACAGAGCACACAAGAGTTTAAAAAAACGGAAGACGTTAAAGATCTATAGAAAAGAGATTCCCATTCGTGAGATGAGGTCAAGAAAAAACAAGAGAGACGCGATTCATGGATACAAACGGCACACACAAATCGGCAGTTACGAGTGCTGATGTCACTGCGCCAAGCACACGAGGCATACGACATCGCGCGTCTTGCCAGCACAGCCTAATTTTAGTGGCCGGCCGGAAAATATCGTTGCAGAACCCCGATGAAATGCAATACGAAGTTTAAATCTTGTCGCCTTACCTGGCGCAAACTGCACTTTGCATCCAGAATCAGACTGGATCCTACTGATGTTCTCTCCACCCCTTCCAATAACTGCAACAAAGATTATTATTATCATTAATTATTACGCAAAGCCAGACCCTGTTTAAACAAATGGCACCAACACAGCAGAGCCATGTGCGTGCAACTATGTAAAAAAGGGTGCTGCACGAGTTGTTGCAGCCTAGATTCATCAACGATAGTTTCTGGGAAGCTTCGCAGCGGCACAGATTTCATCCCGACGGTGGAGCCCCGTCTCCACTGAGTGTGGCGAACTGACAAAGCCCGTCCCACCGTGTCTCTCAATTATCTACAGCGGTGCACAGCAAATGTTTTTACAACGTTGCTGTACTCTGATGAATGAGTGAAACAGATGTCGAGTTAAAAAGATAATTCTGAAAAACAAGATTGTTCTTTCAGGGGAGGAAAAAAAATCCTCAACACGAAGAAGAATATTTATGCCGTTCGCCAGGAACGGACTTATAAAATGTTGATTATCGACACGGCGTGCGTACAAGTAATGTTTTACTCTACATGCACTCCCAGTGAATTACAAAGGCATGAATATTTCTCTCTAGCAGTAGCTACCCTCAAAACCGTGCAAAACCATGAAGGCACGTGACTGTGTAAGGAAGGGCAGGGTCTGCCCGTGACCGTGTAAGAAAGGGCAGGGTCTGTGAGTGACCGTGTAAGGAAGGGCAGGGTCTGTGAGTGACCGTGTAAGGAAGGGCAGGGTC
>JAZEWT010000003.1:30945904-30957692 GCA_036362905.1 Mordacia mordax | reverse complement strand
GAAAGGGCAGGGTCTGTGAGTGACCGTGTAAGAAAGGGCAGGGTCTGCCCGTGACCGTGTAAGGAAGGGCAGGGTCTGAGTGACCGGTCACTTACTGAAGCCAACCATCTTGTCGGGCACTTTATACTCGATGGACATTTGAGGCCTGAGGGTCAAACACACATGGCATTAGATGAGTCACACAAGCTGTATAAATCCAGAGTGCCCCCCGCTGTAGCGCTAAGTAACTCAATCACTATGGAGGAGAAGACAATAGTTATAAAAGGGCCACGACTTCACCATAATAATTAGTTTATGTATGCAGTACACAAAAAAGTAGTCAATTGCACAATTGAGCATAAGGCAATGCTCATTACTGTTTACAATCCTAAGCTGGCAGTGGAAGTTCCACACTGCTATGATAAGGGTGAGTTTATAAAGAGGGATTGCACATTGTATACATCCCCAAAAATAGACACTTATTGTACTGACGTGAAAGGAAGCGCAGAGCTAATGGCCAGCCAGGATTTGAACGCACAATCTTCCAGACTGCCAGCCGTACACTCACCCAACTGGATTAAGGGCAGAATCCACAGCCCTTGTTTAAGCCAGGCTCATATCCCTGGTTATGTTCTGAGATCTCATGGGGCGAGGCACATTCTGTGCGCTTTTTCTTTCGTGACAAAGAGCTGATCATGAATTGCAAAGTCAAAACTGCTGTTGAGATGCTTACCGGTGTTGGAAGGCGATTGCAGCAAGCTGGGCGCTGACAACTGTGGAACAACACAAAACCCGTTTAGTCTTCAATTCCACCGAGTTTAGATGAAGTTACGTCAATTACAGCTGCAGAAGACAGTTACTAATTTGTTTTTATATTAATGAAAATTATAAGCTTTATCCACAGTGTGTGTACAGACAGTTGCTCTGAAGTGCAGCTTTCCGAACAATGTGGGAATTGAAATGTCACCAAGGAGAAGAGAAACGCTCCACGGATATCCCAAAAGAGCAGCTATTAAGAACAATTCTCACACAGAGCCATAAAAAAAACCTATATTCGTGGACGTACAATCATGACAATGCAGTCCCTACTGGAGCCAAGGTCTAAGAAGATTAAAAACCATGCAGAAATATAAAGAGGGCAATAAATGAGTAAATGTTTTACCGGCGAAGGCAGATTTAGATTTGTCAGAAGCCCACACAGCTGCCATTATAAAAGTCAATCCACAGTGTCAGAGCAAGTATGGGAGAGGATGTTCTAGAGCCATGGCTATGTTTCCGAAGGGCGACCTATCGTATGGAAATCTCGGAGAGGTTGAGAGGAGCTTCTCTTCTAGAACTATATGAGACCGTTAATGTTGCTTTAGCTTTCACGTGCACTTGCACCACGAAGTCTCACTCATCCTTTACTAAGCTAGGAACAAAAAGGCACACTTTAGAAAGAGGTTAGGATTATGGAACTCACTGTCGTTCTGAGAAGCAAGTTTTTTACTTTCCGGTTGATCTGTAAAATAACACAGCAAGATTATATTGTTGAACAATAACGTGACATTTGGAAATGTACATTTAAAAGCCTTTTACATTACTGGACAAAGCATTACATAACTTTCATTACCTATATATCCTCCTCGGCTAGGAAAATGTAAATGTAACACACGTAGCCGTGACTCAATACTTGAACTAAAATCAATATTCAGGAGGATGAAGGAAATGTCATTGTGGTTAAAAAAAAATCAATTTGCACACTTACACCGTAAGCTGTCATTATGAAGAGAGATTTTTTTAGCATTCAATTTTAATTAGGTCAAGCACCGTGACAGGCACTTCAAAATTAGTTTCCGACTGCACGCACAGCTCTGTTAGGCATGGCTGGGAATTGAAATCGAACTTAGATCGTCATGTTCATAGCAACAATGCACACGCACTGTACCAACATTCCATCTCGTCAATCATTTCGACAAGATTGGAAAAAATATTGATTCTCAAACAATAATCAGCACATACACTTAAGGGTTTAAATTGAGTCTGATTGTTGAATTAGTAATGTCATGTGCGTACAAATTGATATCATAATCATAGAATCAACAAGATCTATATTTTAATTCTCTTCAAACATGTATAATGACAGATAATTTCATCCGCACCCTTTACCCTCTAACATTTTCACATTTTTATGTGGTGTTCAGTGGAACGACTTCTGTGCAGCGCCTTGCTTTTATGGAAAAGGCAATTTGTAAAAATTTTCTACATTACTAAGTTACAATCATTACTGTCTGTACAACAGGAGAGCTTTCAATCGCCCGCTTGTAGAACATATGCGAGCTGCTCACCTCCATCTTCCAGGGGTCTCTTGAGAGTACCCAACCCAAGAGAGGACACTCCTGGCGGATTTGGATTCACTGCAAATAGAAACAGCCGCGTGCTTGATACAAAAAAACCCACACAACAGCGAGTACAAGGGAGCGACATTTGTGGGGGACTGGTAGCTGGGGTGGACAGCATGTACGAAAACTTTCCAAATGGTGAAGATGGTTATTCAGCCAGCCCATCTAAGATAATTATGCAGCACAAAGAAATGAAATAAATAAACATCAAGCTCTCCTTTCCCCTTGACCTTCTTAAATGACTCTCGTGTCCCAGGAGTATAGCTTGCACCTAATGGGGGGCATTCACTACATGTCATGTACCAATGGAAGAGTTTGGGTGCAAAAACTCCCAGTCTCATCGAGTGCCGATGACGAGATGGAAGGGACAAGGGAGTCATTTTCCATTGTTTCCTACTGACAGATTCCCATTGCTTGCCGGAGAAAATTACAAGTATTATGGGTGACTATCACTGCCACTAAAGCGCAGAGTTTCGCTTGCACGTGCCTTCCAGCTTACTCGGAGTGGACCTATTTTCTTGATAGGAGGCGGAAAAGAAAATAAGAGCGAGCCGATCTTCTCTCTATTGCTGAAGGGTAGACACCCTCGCAGACAGCGTGCCTGAGAAACATCGTTTATTACGAACATGTCCAAATCAATTTCACTTGATCCAATAGACTCTGCATTCACAGCGAAGGCTAACGGAACATCCCAATTACGTGCCATTTGTTAGCACAGAGAACAAAACCCATTTTCGCTCGCCAATCTGCTCGCATAGTTTTTACGCGGACAAAATAAAAATAAAAAATAACGGAATTTGTAAAACGGTAGAGCTATGCAGTGAATTTGAGGAGCCTGTACAAATATTGGATTAAAATATGCTCTGGGACATTAAAATGCTCACGAACATTTTTTTTTAAATTGTTGTTTACATGTCGCTCATGTCGTTTGTTGTTGCATAAAGTTCTCTCCACAGCTCTGTGCAGAGCTGTGTGACCCTCAGAAGAAAAGTGCTCGAAAGGTGCAATTATTATTATTAGCTACTATTAAAGTTACCGAGAGGAAGAACAAATTGATGTTTCGGAGGAATGGTTTGTTTTATTATTGATGTTATTTAATAACCAAACAATGTCATTCTTGTTTATACAAACTTATATGCTGTTATACCTGTGAATGCCAGTGATCAGTTACTACGTTAATCATTCACCTACATCCGGAAAGGTACTTAATATTTCAACATGTTCCATATAAAGTGTACATCGAAGTAATCGGCTAAAAAATGCTTAAGCATTACACTTCACAAAATTCAAGTGGAATCCATATATAAATGGAATAAATTATAAGTAAACAAGGGAATTGGTGACAGCTCCAATTACAATTATTTTGGTACAATTTGGGTACCAACATAATCCACCTGTCGGATTAACTATAAACATAAAACACTATTTTCAATACTGGATCCCCCCACAATTCAAAACATTTGTCACCTTAGTCTTTCAATGTTTACATCTGGATGCATCAGAGGGTTCCAAAGCCGAAATGATCCAATTGAGGTCTCAAAAAGATATGGGGTAATAATGTACAATAATTTATATTTTGAACCTAGGCAGGCCTATTAAGAATTGCACGTGGATGCTTGCACGGAGTCCAAATATGACATGAAATATTTTTAAGTGAAAATTATTCTTCAGATACTTTTTACAAGTGTGAGGCTAAAGTTTAAAAGGTGCAAGTACAGCCCGCTACCAGTTAACTATACACAAGCGCAGGCAACTACCAGTTACCTGTACACAAGCACAGCCCGCCACCAGTTACCTGTACACAAGCACAGCCCGCTACCATTTAACTATACACAAGCACAGTCCACTACCAGTTACCTGTACACAAGCACAGCCCGCGCTACCAGTTAACTATACACAAGCACAGCCCGCGCTACCAGTTAACTATACACAAGCACAGCCCACGCTACCAGTTAACAATACACAAGCACAGCCCACTACCAGTTACCTGTACACTATTCCCACTACTCTCAACCGGTGGGCCGCGACCCATCAGTGGGCCGCGAGTGCCAAAGAGTGGTCAATGGTGAGCAGACATAAGTGGACATTGAGGTGCAAAGGGTTGAGAGGCCCCTGCACTGGACTACATATAACCTTGGCTCTAACGTGTAATACACACCTGGGGACGTTATTATAGCAGGTCCAGTCCCAGGATCCACTCCGAGTTTCGCTGCAATCTGAAACCACAACATTGTAATTCAGTACACTGCACGTAACTGTCTATTAAAACACAACCAAAAACACTTGACTAAATCACTCATGCTGTAGGTGATGGTCATGCTGTGAGTTACACCTGGGATTAAACGGGATATAAATCTCTCAAAGCAATGCACAGCAACAGGCTATTGATCACTGTGGATATTACGAAGCACCTATCCATTAACAATGGTGCTAAAGGGTCATTACACAGGCAGGAGTCGAACTGTGAACACCTCAACATATTTGGACAAAATACGCAAGTGCTATGCTAACGTATATAGGCCAGGGACACAAACTAACCTGTAGGAGAGAGAGACAAAGATTAGAGAACAAGATGGTGAATTAAACAACATAATTAATCATTGAACTAAAGGAAACGATACATTTAGACGCTGCATGAAATGAGCGACGGGCGAATCGCTACGTTTTGAAGATTCAGTTTAGCACTCCCTTAAGCATGCAAGCATTGTACGAGAAGTAAGCAAATTGCGTATTGTCATTTTGTCAAAACATTAAGCTTAGACGTAGTTTGTCTCATCTTACTCGTGCAAAAAAATGCATCTTTTATACTATAAGGTATCAAGGTAAACGGCGCCTATAAGAAGACATGGTTTCAGGTCAAATTGTGCTCTGACAAAGACCATTTCGCTATGAGCACGGCCTCACAACAGTACAACCTCCATTTAAAAGACTAATAGAGAGAACGGGTTATCTAGGAGTCTGTTACGTTCGACAATGTGTAATAACGATGTTATAAACCGCAGAGGCACCATACCTTATAACAACCTAGATATACTGAACACCCTTAAACAGTAAGACATGTATCGAATAGCAACAGTGTAAACACTATAATTAAAAATATATTTACAACGCAGTCCGCTGTCTAGGAAGTCGTGGCCAGCGCTGTTTCCGAAGTCCGTGAAAATGAGGTTTCACTGTACATAATGGGCTGTTTCAGGCAATGGCTCTCATTCACTCTCATAGTTCTTGCTTAATGCTCTCGGTGTAGTACCGTAGCAATTCAAGCAGTCTTGTTAAACGTGGAACGCAGGTGCAAATTACAAACTCTAAACGGGCGCCCTGTCTCCTTGCGCAAACTCGAGTTTGACATACAGCCACATTTACCAGGGTGGCCCAGATAGAGTAGTGAGAACATGCTTGTCAACCATTTAACAAAGCTGCGTTTCTGCACATTAAATAAATGGTGGTAATCCCCTTAATCCACTCTGATGTTGCCGACATGCACTTGTCTCCACAGCTCTGAGCAGCGCTTTGTGACCCTCGGGTGAAATGCGCTCTAGAAGTGCAATAATTATTATTTCAATTGGACTAAGGTTTGGACTTTGACTTGGCCATTTCAAAACACGAAATCTCTTCTGCTTCAGTCATTCTATTGTAGATCTACTTGTTTGTTTAGGATTGTCTTGATGCAAGAACCACTTTCTGTGAAGTGCATATGGCGACATTCTCCTGTAGGATTTGACAGTACAATCCAAAATTCATGGTTCCGTCAATGATGGCAGCCCCATATCATGATACACCTACCACTATGCTTAACGGTTCGGATGAGGTTCTTATGTTGGAACCATACACTTTCGAGTTACAAGCCTTCTGGATCATCCAGATGGCCATGGGAAAACTAGAGACGGGCACCAATGTTCTACTTGGAGATTGGTGGTTTCCTCCTCGCTATCTTCCCATGCGTGTCATTCTCGTTCAGTGGTTTGCGGAAGTTCAAAACAGTGAGCGAAATGATGTTTTATGACTCTAGCTTTGGAAATCTTTAAGTCATTGGTGAACTTTAAGTCAGAAGTTTATCCATTCAATGAAATGTAGAGCATATCTTTATAAATGTGACAATGTTGTTGGCTGCTGAGAGGTTAATAATTGTTTTTTAAACAATGTTGGCCTAAGCCAAAATGTCTAAATGGGCTCTCAACCGATTAGAAATGTAAAATTGTTTAGAATCAATTTATTGTATTAAATATAAATTGTAGATTATGTGAAATAATATATTTCCTGCATTCTTAATGCACTTTATAAAAAAACATGACAAAATATATCTTGGTCTTTAAGGATGCATTCCAAAACATGATACTCATCGGATTATCAAATCTTAACTTAAATAGGCAGCATTTTTTTTTTTAAAGGTTGTGTTCTACAGTAATTACCTAAGGATGTATAAACTGCTGCATACGCGGATTGGGTGGGATAGTTTCAATTATGTTTCATGCCAATTTTAACTCAAATAAACAACATTAGTGTATTCTAACAAAACATATTCGGCATTCCAGTTTTAGATTCGTAAGCTCATTCTAGTAAAGATTTAACAACAACGCTCTTTATCAAGGACAGCTTGTGTTTCAAGATATTTTCTGGAGTCTTAGCATTGGCATGTTTTGCAAAAGAAATATTTTTTCTCGAACATTTAAACTGAGAAACAACTTCGCATAGGTAAATATGACCTCTTGCCTCACTGACTAAATTCCTCACTACAGCGATCTAAACACAAAATTTAGAGGATTTTACCACACAGTTTTACATACATGAGATTCAGAGGGGACGCTGCCACAATGCTGGTTACAATTGTTCGTGAAAAGGGTTTAACGATACAGAATTCAAGAAGACAGACTTCATAGTAATTTCAAGGGCGAAAATTGTAGCAGTACGCAACATCAACATAGGTAATACAATTATAAGACAGGTTAATAAATTCATCTGGGAAGCTGAATAACATTAGACTGTAAATGCGATGAGGAGCGATCGACGCGGCTATCCCGAAAGAGCAGCTTTTAAAAGCAATTATCAATGTGATCGTGAAATAAAACAGAGGAAAGGAATGGCCAAAGATCGACTTTTCTGAATGAAATCGACACTGGCAAATATTAAAATTTCTATGGGGACGAAACTACGAGTTCTGGATTGTTACGTTGTACCAGTATTCACGTAAGCATCAGAATGTTGGACAATATTACCAACTATGGAAAACAGGATTTAAACTAATAGTGGTTCTTTAGACGCACCCTTAAGGCATCCTGGACAAGTCTTACTTTAACAAAAGAAATAGTCAAGAATGGGATGCAGACGAAAGATGCTTAACGACATTCGAAAGAGACACATTTTCTCCGGCATATTATGAGGAAAGACTTAATTGAAAAACTTAAAAACTTTAAAGAACGATAGACCGTGGGCTACAAGTGACTGGCTTGTCACGTTTTTCTACATTTGTAGAATATCAATGAGCAGAGACTTGTGAAGACCAGTCACCAATGTTCCATTAGATATGGTAACTTATTTTTTTCCGGCGATGGACTGGCGTCCCGTCGTCGGGTGTATTCCTGCCTTACGCCCTGTTTCCGGGATAGGCTCCAGCTCACCGTGACCCTATATAGGATTAAGCGGTTTCAGATAATGAGACTTATTTTTTTTCACATAAATGGCATCGCGTGCGACAACACACATTTTAAGCCGAGTAATATTCTGGGTGCCATGTGCATACAAACGGCTGCTCTTTCGGGATAGCCGTGTGGAGCGTTCCTCCTTTCTCCTTGACGTCTTGCCCCCCCCGTTGGATTGTGATGCCTCCAAGGTTTCGTGGCAAAATGTCACAGTGACGGGCACACCCGATACGGCAATCCTGAAATGGCTCTTCAGATCTTTGCAAACTTATGTGAATTGCACATTTTGCTGAATCGGCCACATTTGTAAACAATGCATTGTTTTGTATGAACAGACGTAGTATTCAAGCTTAGTGCTGAGTGGGCCACGTTATCTAGGGACTATTCTCTTACGAAACATTTTGTTAAAACTAGTAACGTATGCTAATTTTAAATAGTCACAATTTTAATCACATTTTCGATTTGATTTTCACATTGATTACTCGAGCGAAGCACTCCACTGTACCACAACAAAACACGTTATTGTTGCCGATTTTGTTATATCGTTGTTGCTGCACGCCGTCCTCTCCGCAGCTCTGTGCAGCGCTTTGTCACCCTCGGGTGAAAGGCGCTCGAGAAGTGCAATTATTAACAGATACAGTAATGCACCTGCTTAACTGCGGATTATTTCATTAAACGCATCTTGAATGCGTACATTCTCAATTCATGTATACTTTTCGTGGTGTTTTGGAAAATAAAAATGTAAATATGCATCGTCCAATGTTCCGAACCTTCCTTCTAGAATAAGCACTATCCGCGTTAAAAGCCTCGATACTATACAGAATTTTCAATCAAGAAATACGTATTTCAATGCTTACTTTCATGCATGCAGAGTACAAGAGATGATTAACTATACACTTAAGGTATACTGGACGTCGCCAAGTCATTAATTATACGAAAACAATGCGTAAACAATGCTTTAAACATGGATTTAAGCACAATACAAATGGAACCTTGTTTGCAAATGAGCGAACCCAGCACCAAAGCGGGAACCTTTTCTACAAACACCAAGACTCTCGCAACATTGCTACAGCGCTTTTTGCACACTCGGCATACCAAACCAATTAATATGCATTTACAATAAAACATTTCAGGCGCGTTTAGATTTGTAAAAATCTCCGCGCCACGCACAGCGGCGCTGCGCGCGGCCTACGCTCGCAGGCCTCGCACTAGGCCTCAAAGCCCTGGCAACGAGACGCGTGGCGCAACCATTAACGTTCCATCGTTCGGACAAAACGGACAACTGCGTTCGAATGCGAAGCTACGGCATCACCTGACGAGCCCTCTGTATCGCCTCGGCGAAAGCGTCGGGTTTAATTCCTCCCTGACTCGCCATCGCTTCTCCGCCAACAACACACGCGGTCCACTCGGAGCTCCGCTAATGGCGGCGGAGAGATCCGTGAAGACGAGCAGTGCGCATGCGCAGCGCTAGGCAAACTCCCCCCTCCTCCTCCCCTCCCCCCGAAAACATCCCTGTCGCCATCTTAGGTGAGGTAACGTCCTCGGGCGTGGGGGGGGCGACACCGCGCGCAGTGGCGTCACGTGACCGCTTTGGCAACCTTACCCAATATGGCGGCGAGTGTAAGGTCACGTGACAACGCGTCCGGAATTGGGGAGGGGGGGAGGAGAGTTCCCCCCCCCGCGCCTCCCCAAGCGCCGCCAATGCGCTGTATGAAATCAAAGTGGTGCAATGAACGCGTGCGATACCGGGTGCCTTGACTATGCAGGCGCCAGCGTTTGAATTGCTAGAACATATAAACCGGGCTAAATGAGGGCCTTTATTGTTCCCATCCACGAAGAGAATCCATTTTTTTAAAATTCGATTGACATGTGGTGCTGCAGTGGTAGGGTGGAGTTAAGGTGACAGGTTGTTTGTTATAGATGGACGGGGCAAATGCGTTTTATGTCAACGTTAAAACACAAAACGCAGTGAATGGACGTGCCATGATTGGCATAATTGGCCAGAATTGTGGCTTATTTTTGGGAAGGGGTGAAAAAAAAATCACAAATTAGTGACTGCTGCAACCTTGGTCCAACCAAAATGTTGACACGTCTCAATTTGGCAGTCATCGAAAAATTTGGAAAATAAAGGATTCTCGCTGGCGGCGCGGTGGCCCAGTGGTTAGCGCTGACGCCTCACAGCAAGAAGGTCCCGGGTTCGAGTCTCTCGGCTCCGGTGCCTTTCTGTGTGGAGTTTGCATGCTCTCCCCGTGTCCGCGTGGGTTTTCGCCGGGTACTCCGGTTTCCTCCCACAGTCCAAAAGCATGCTCATGGATAGGTTGATTGGCTCGCAGACTAAAATTGTCCCGCAATGCCCGGCGATGGACCGGCGTCCCGTCGTCGGGTGTATTCCTGCCTTGCGCCCTGTGTTTCCGGGATAGGCTCCGGCTTCACCGTGACCCTATATAGGATTAAGCGGTTTCAGATAATGAGATGAGATGAGAGGATTCTCGCTAACAGTTCATCTCCCCCCACCCCCCTCATTCTCAGCGACAATGTCGTGTTCGGGCGTCGGTGTCCGACGGATTGAACGGTGGCGCTGGTAAAGTCGCGGAACCATTGTTAATTGCGTTAATGAGGAGGAGCAGTCGATGAGGTGTCTTCACATTTGTTTCGATCAACGACAACTATCGGTGAACATCGTCAGCGTGGCGATGAATGCGGCTTCCTCGTAAAACCGGCCACGGTTGGTCCATCGTTGCAATGTGGTTGGAGCAGTCGGCCAATTGATGAACCATTATTATTGTTGTTAATTACAAATAATAAATAATTGCATTTCTAGAATCGCTTTTCACCCGAGGGCCACAAAGGGCCGCACAGAGCTACGGAGAGAACGGCACGCCAACAACAATGACAGAGAATGGAAAATCAGCAACAACAACGTTTATTGGGGTTTTTTTTTTACAAATACGAGCTGTGCAGAGAACGCCGTGTCAACAACAACATCGGAACAGTTCAACTGAAAGTCAAACAGTTGCGATACATTATAGCACAAAAAGTCAGCAACAAAATCTTCAGCAAACAAGGAAGGAAGATATTTTCCCAAAGAGGCGCAGGTCGGAAGAGAGCCAACATCCCGGCACGGCATCACTGAGCCGCAACAACAGTCCAAGCCAGAAGACTTGAATGCCAGACGGAAGAAGTGAGTCTTGAGACGAGATTTGAAGATGTCCAGGGATTCGGCTGATTGAATCTACAATGGAAGGGAGTTCCAGAGTCTGGCAGCAGCGCAGAACGAGAAGACTCTGTCACCCATCGAATGGAGGTGCGATCTGGGCACATGCAGCAAGCAGCCCGTATTGGAGGATCGAAGTTGTCGTGTTGAGGAGGGTGCCTTGAGTAGGTCACGAATGTATGTCGGAGCAGCGCCAGTGAGAGCCTTGTAGGGTGAGGAGGAGGCTCTTGAATTCGATCCTGTATTTAACAGGTAACCAGTGGAGAGACATCAGTCCTGGGGATATGTGATGGTGAATGGGTGTGCGAGTGAAGACTCCAGCAGCCGCATTCTGCACACGTTGGAGACGTTTGATCAGGTAGGCAGGGGTGTCAATGAGCAGTGCATTGCAGTAATCGTTTCGTGAGGAGATGAAGATGCGTATTAGCTTCTCAGCATCTAGGGCGACTTACATCATTATTTAGGTGCAGTGAGGAAACCACCAAGAGGCGAGGGGAGGCAACCATGCATTCAGCCGGCGCAATAATAATAATAATATAAATGGCATTTCTTGAGTGCTGTTCACCCGTGGGTCACAA
>JAZEWT010000003.1:30830461-30841648 GCA_036362905.1 Mordacia mordax | reverse complement strand
CCCCGGAAAACCGGCAGGGATGTTCAACGTTGATGGTTCATAGTTAAGATGACAGAGGCGCGTGCCGCCGGGGATGGATGGGTGCCGCCGGGGATGGATGGGTGCCGCCGGGGATGGATGGGTGCCGCCGGGGATGGATGGGTGCTGCCGGGGATGGATGCGTGCCGCTGCGTCTCATCGGGGAGGCTTATTAGAACAATTGTTTTCGCGATGCTGCGTTGGCGGCGGTGCAGCAGCGCAGATAACAAAACAAGAGGACACCTTCGTCAACAACACCGCGTGCGGGCTTAAAAAAATAGGCGAGGTTTGGCGCAATGGCGTAGGTTACGTCATATGTGCTATGAAGAACAGCCGTTACCCAAAACTTCGCCTATTGCAGTAAAACCTCGATGTAGGGGAAATCTATTCAACGGACATTGGAGGTAACGGACGTTGTCCGTTACTTCCAAGACAGGCGTCTGCATTGGAAAAAAAAATCAGCATCTGCTTAATCCTGCACAGGGTCGTGGGGGGCTGGAGCCTATTCTGGCAGACATAGATCGTAAGGTGGAGCTGTACTCAGGATGTGACGCCAGGACATCGCAGGGCATTTTTTGTTGGGGGCAATTTACTTAGCAGGCAAATTAATCTCAGCAGCAGAAACCAGAGTACCTGGCAAAAACCCACGTGGGGATGCGGAGAGAACGGGCAAACTCCACACAAAAAGGCACACGAGCTGGGAACCAAACCCGGAATCTTCTTGGTGAGAGGCAACAGCGCTATGCACAGCGTGCCACCCCTTGAATTAGAAAGAAATATTTTTTATATTGCCATTAGATGCATGTTTTACTCTGTTTAATGATGTTCAAAATCGTGCTTGTTATAGGATACGGTTATTGCCTTATCTTACACTGTCTATAAGATCGTCGTATTTAACAGCCTTACGGACACTCTCACCTGTTATTCCGCTAAATTGAGGTTTTACTGTCTAACCGGTGGCCCACCAACCCTTCACGTTTAAGAACAGCGGTTGCGGTAGTGGGGTGGGGGACTACCTTGTGCGTCGGAGAGACGGGCAGCGCGTCGCCGGAGAAAGCTCGCGACCAGCGGAAGGACAGCGCCCTCTTCACCCGCTGTGTCTGCAGCTTCTCGCGCCAGCGCATCTTGACGGCAGGCAGCCGCAGCGAGTCTGCAGGGCGGCAGCGGCGATCGGTCTTCGTGTCAACCCGCGGCGCCAACGGCAACGACGCGATTAACCGACGCGCCGCCGCGGCGGCCGATGGCCGACGAGGCTGCGGACTTGGAGCAGCGCCGGGCGCTGCTCTCAGCAGCTGCCGTGCGAGTCGCGCGTCGAAGGTTACGGTCGGAGGTGCTCTGCGGCTAAAGCAGGGCGCGTTTGTTCCAGGTGGCGGGGGCACGGTGTCATGGTTCTCGTGCGGGCTCGCAACCAACAGATCGCCAGACGGAATCGATCTCCTGGCACGGCGTTTGGAAATGAAAATGGGAAGGGAGTTGCTCCCGAGAGCTGCTCTTTGGCGAAAGCCGGGTGAAGCGTTCCTCCTCTCTCCGTTGCGACGAAGACGATGCCTCGATCGCGGGAGGTGAATCGTCGCAAAGGGAGGAGGAACGCTAAAGCATGGTTATCCCGAAAGAGCAGCTCTTCAGACTCTGCTTACATTTTTTAACGATCACGATGTCTCCACCGTGGGAGGCGAAACAAGAAGAGAGGAGGAACGCTCGACTAGGGTATCACGATAGACCAGCTCGTGAGAGCGATTCTCACACCGTTAGAACAGACATCTGTTAAACACCCCCGCTGCCGCCTAGGTCCAACCGCAAAGGTAAACGTGGTTCGTCACCGTTATTTTATCGGCATGTTCCGTGTGGTGGGGTAAAGTGTGGGTCCTTCCACATCTTCCAGGACATCTGGGTCAGCGTGGTCAATAAGGCCCACTGCTGGCAGAAGGTCAAGGAACAAAACAAGGAGCTACTAAGCAATCGCGTGTGGATGTCTGTATCTATAGGTTCAGACACCAGGCAAAAAAGACATCGATAGCCTAAAACGGGACCGTTGTGTCCACAGCTGTTAGCGAGGTGCACCTAAGGAGGTCACCATGGGACAGCGAGGGGTGGGTGGCCAGCAAACACAGCAGGTCGCCTTCATCTCGCTGTGGGCGATGTTTACACAACCGCACCGGATAACCACGAGGCCCCGGAACTGGTTCAGAGAACGAAAAAAATCTATTAAATACAGACACCACACACAGATCCCCCTCCTCCCCCCCCCCCGTACAGCCATACTCACCGTAGCAGCGAGCGTGGTTAGCGAGCGCCTACTGAATCTGGCACGGTCCCCCCCCCCACCTCCCTCCGGTGTTGATGCTTACTGCTCAGCTGACCTAGGGGAAGGCTCGCGACATGCCGCGACACGGACTGCCACGGACGATGCACCTGCTGCAGCAAGTTCATTATTATTATTGAACGTCTGGAGCGCTTTTCACCCAAGGGTCACCAAGCACTGCACAGAGCCGTGGATAGAACGGCGTGTCAGCAACTAACACGACAAAAAAATTGACCTGGACTTACAATCAGTGCTGAACAACTCTAAGTACAACCTTAGCAGACTGTGGGAATCAAGTGCTGTTGGAGCGTAGCGCCTATGGGGGAGGAGGGGGTGGGTGTCCAACCAGTACCACGCCCGTCCGCCTTTGTCTCCGCAGTGCTCATGTTGTTTAAACACCGCACGGGGTACTTGTTTAGGGCTGAACAGACCTACCGGTGGCCCAGGAGCGATTTATAAATTCGTCACTGGTGTTGGCGGTTAGCGGGAATCGAACTCGGGCCGCCGGGTTCGTAACGCGGCGCGCTAACCGCTACCAAAACAAAGATCCCCTTCACTGTATAGCCTCAACGCACTGCAGGATCAAGTGCCGATAGCGAGCAACTCGCTAAGGATCAAGTGCCGATAGCGAGCAACTCGCTAAGGATCAAGAGCCGATAGCGAGCAACTCGCTAAGGATCAAGTGCCGATAGCGAGCAACTCGCTAAGGATCAAGTGCCGATAGCGAGCAACTCGCTAAGGATCAAGTGCCGATAGCGAGCAACTCGCTAAGGATCAAGTGCCCATAGCGAGCAACTCGCTAAGGATCAAGTCCCGATAGCGAGCAACTCGCTAAGGATCGAGTCCCGATAGCGAGCAACTCGCTAAGGATCGAGTGCCGATAGCGAGCAACTCGCTAAGGATCGAGTGCCGATAGCGAGCAACTCGCTAAGGATCAAGTGCCGATAGCGAGCAACTCGCTAAGGATCAAGTGCCGATAGCGAGCAACTCGCTAACTCCGCACGCACGTGTGCACGCAGCTTGCAAGTAAACACGGCCCCCCCCGACACACGCACTCAGCCACACGACCGTGCCTGCACATGCACGCACGTATACTCGTAGACAATCACTTTCACGTGCTTCAAATTCCTCAGCTGCAGAATCCCCAACGTCCCGACTGCCAGTTCCCTAAACAGGTGCGTAACGCGCAGTGACTAAGATCCCTCGAACAGCACTGACAGGTGCTTGGGGGCAACTGCTCTCAGCGAGCACCTATTAAGGTCGACACGGGTACGCAGGGACGCGAACAAAACGCCCGGCCGCCTTTGCCTCCCCAGCGCTGATGTTTATTCCACGTCACTCCATGTGATCATTTAAGACCGAGTGGACCTAGAGGAGGGCGTCGGATCAGCTATAATGTTCACTGCTGTCATTGGTCGCGAGCGGGGAATCGGAACTCATGCATTCGTCGTGCAGTAGGCTAACCGCTGCGCCACCGATCTCTTGTGGACTCAACGCACAAGTCACAGACACGGTAACAATAATAATAATAATGCAGTGCGTATTAACACGCACAGTGTTGTGCAGAGGCAGCCGAGATGGAAGGTAGTGACGTGGTAAGCCGGCGACAACAAATGCCAGACACTGCATCAAACTGTGAAGTTTGTTTCTCGGAAATGCTAGGCAAGCGGAGTACCCGAGGAAACCCCACGTGGACACGAACGCAGGGTAACACTCGGCGTGGGCGCCACCGCCGCGTGCAACCATGCCCTATCGCTCGCGGTGTGGAATGGGCGGTCACTTTCCCTCCCAGGTCACGCGGGGAGAGAAGGGGCCCCGGGTTGGGGTCACAGGCGAGACAAGCATCACCAGCGATGGTAAATCCACTGCTGGATGAAATTGCCTCCCCCTGCACGCGGTGCAGCACCGCGTAGTGCCGGAGCCCTATGCACGGCACTCAGCCACGCAGCCCGGTTTCACCTGCGTTGAGAGGTAAAGGTGCAACCCTGCATTTGCTTTCTGAAAACCAATGCCAGTGGGAAGACCTCCTCTTGGGGATTTTGGGTGTCCGTGTGTCTACGCAGTGACATCTGCGTTTCACAGGAAGAGGGTCCTGCCTGAAGCGGTTAGATTCCTGCCTCGGGCACATTTCTATGTGCAGTTTGTGTGTTCTCCCTTGTTCTGGGTGGTTTTCTCCCGGGTTCTCTGGTTACCGTGGATAACTACAAGCAATTTTTTAAAATTTATTTGGCCGATATCATCGTAAAACATAGGACGCGGTCTCCTGGAGATGTTGACGTCGGCTAACAATGTCGCTTCCTTCCCCCTGCTTCTCTGATGTCTCCTCGCACGTCTGAGCGATTCTCTCTGCAAAACGAATAGCTTCCGCGTGAGAAGTTATAATTTTAAATCATAATTATTCATAATAATTGAATTATTCAGTCCCAGAACCCCATTAAGAGAGTGCACGGCCGATTCGACCTCGATGGTCAGACGTCACAGGGGAGGTGGGAGAAGTACCCACACTTTATCCCACCTTTGCATCCCTCCACTGTGCCCGTACGGTGGACCAAGTCACATTACAGGCTAAGTCAACCTTGAGGGAACACACGCCGGTAGCAAAAACAAAATATTTCCACAGCTGTTATTGGTCAGTTATTGGATCTGGGACGGTTGCGCTGTGGTGTGGAAAGACAAAGGTCCCCTGTATAGCTCTTCACAGTCTGTCGGGGCAAGTGCTCTTAGCGAGCAGCACCTATGAAGGCAGGCGCGGCACTAGAGGGGATGGGTGGCCAGCACCGACATCTCTTTGATTCCAACGCTTGTTGTTACACACAGGCACGAGGTGCTCATTTAAGGCTGAGTCAACCTCGGCGTGGGGGCCCAGGACCGGTTCAGATATTAATCGCCGACGTCGGCTGTGCGTAGGAACGACGAACGGGTTCACAGCGCAGCGCGCTACCTGCGGCACAGCACTCACGCACAACCAGGCGCATCATATAAATTACAAATAAAAACAACTATTGCTATGGGTACTTTTTTGCAAGTAAGTTATGTCTATGAAAAGTGTCTATTTGGTGTTTTTAAGAACTTAACACTATTATTGCCAGAAAAATGGGTAAAGCCTCTCCTTTTTTAACAAAAACAACGATTGTAAAAATATAATTATCATGATGTTGTGGGGCACAGTCCCGCTATTTATGCAGCCTTTTGAGAAGCGGTCACACTTGAAGAGGCGGGGAAACGCTTTCAAAGATCTCGATCTGTCACCGTAGGCGGACGTGCGCGCGGAAATCGAGCGCTTGTGCTCACGTTACTCGATTTTGCTGCCGAGGGATTCCACGCCGTGCTTCGGGAGATTCGCCCGCGCGGATTCGCTGCGGGCGGCACGGTGGCCCAGTGGGTAGCGCTGTCGCCTCTCAGCAAGAAGGTCCCGGGTTCGAATCTCGAGTCGGGTGCCTTTGTGTGGAGTTTGCATGTTCCCTCCCCGTGTCCGCGTGGGTTTTCGCCGGGCACTCCGGTTTCATTCCACAGTCTAAACAACATGCTGCCGCATAGGTTAATTGGCTTGCAGACTAAATTGCCCACAGTGCCCGGTGATGGACTGACGTCCCATCATGGGTGTATCCCTGCCTTGCGCCCTGTGTCTGCCGGGATAGGCTCAGGCTCACCGCGACCCTGTAGAGGACTAAGCGGTTTCTGACAATGAGATGGGGAATAATATTTGCATTTCAATTGCGCCTTGCACCTGAAGGTCACAAAGCCCTGCACAGAGCTGTGGAGAGAATGGCATGTCAACATCATCATAACAGATGAAATAATGACTAAGTCAATGAACGAGATCAAGTCATACTGGTCGACAGCGAGCCATCATCCAACCACACAGCATTGAGCAGCATCAGCAGCCCTAGCCAGAGGACTTGGGGGTCTTACGGAACGAGTGTTGAGATGGGATTTGAAGATGTCCAGGGACTCAGCTGACCGAATTCCCAATGGAAGGGAGTCTGGGAGTAGCACACGAGCAAACGCGTACAGAGGGCCAGTGATGTTGCTAAAACACAACGTACGCCTGTGACGCAACAACTTTGTTCAATTCGTCTTGTCGGGTGGTGGCGGAGGGGGTGTTTAGCGCAAAGGTTTTTTAAAAAAAACATCTTGCCAGTTAAAGCCCACTGTTCACAGGTGATCTGACCACATGTGGCATCCCATCGAAGTGGCTGAGATCATCACATGGTGATTTAGAGCAGCATCGCAATAAAAATAAAGTAATGTTTCCGAATGTAGAGCGTCGGGGGTCTGGATTGAACCCATGATTTCCTGCGTATCAGGAAAAGGGACAGAACATCTCCTTGCCACCGACACGACCTGGGCCAAAAGAAACCAACGCCGAATCATAATATCGGTGCTGAAAACCTCTCGGCACTCGAGCCTCACAAACGGAATTCCATGAACGTTCAACCATCGAGCTGTGAAAACCTAGAGCGATTAAGCGATACCTGATAATGAATGGATGAATGTGCACGAGAGACACGATCCTGCCTCCAATGTGGGGGGGGGGGCAAAACATCACAGGAGAGTGGAATCCTCGGCACAGCTATCCCAATAGAGCAGCGCTTGTGAGCCACTCTCATAAGTCTGTTGGTGAACACCTATATCTTATCTCATTGTCAGAACCGCTTAATCCTGTACAGGGTCGCGGTGAGCTGGAGCCTATCCCCGCATACACAGGGCACAAGGCAGGGATATACCCACGATGGGACGCCAGTCCATTACCGGGCACTGAGGGCAATTTAGTCTGCAAGCCAATTAACATATGCAGAAGCATGTTTTTTGGACTGTGGGAGGAAACCGGAGTACTTGGCAAAAACCCACGCGGACACTGGGAGAGCATGCAAACTCCACACAGAAAGGCACCCGAGCCGAGATTCTAACCCGGAACCTTCTCATAGGTTCATGAGCACACCACAAGCGTGTGGTGATTGAGACTTTTTAACTACTGCTTGTGTTCTGGAATTAGTTTGTATTTTATCTGAAAGGAAATGTTGAGCAAAGTGGCTCTTTTTAACAGTTGTCCAGAAGTGAGCAAGGTAAGAAAGTTTCAAAATCTCAGGGCACCGGGGGCAATTTAGTCAGCAAAATTAACCAAGGCAGCGTGTCATTGGACTATGGGAGGAAACCGGAGTACCCAGCAAACATTCACATGGACTATGGCAGCGAGGCAGCACGGTGGCACGGCGAGGCAGCACGGTGGCACGGCGAGCCTGCAGCGCCTCCCGTCGTCACCACGCACGTGAGCGGGGGCGAGCGGGCCGCGCACTCAAGCGTGCGGCGAGGCTCCAGGCCCGTACGCTATCTCGCTGAACCGCGCTTCCGAGAAACGCTTCTCCTTGCTCCTTCGCTGCAAGGAAATCGCTCGGATAGCGGACGGCACGGCCAATCAAAGAGCTGGGACATCTTCAATCGCACTTCGGCTGAGACGCGATCATCTCAGTGCAAGCGATGCCCATCTGTAGGCCGCAGGACACACAGGAAAGCCGCGCTATCCGTGTTTCTCGCGGTTTAGGATTGGCTTCCGAATCGTTGCGCGGATTTGTCTTTGCTCGAGCAATTGTCAAACCAGTTTTCCCAGCAACGCAATCGTGGCTGTTGACGAGGGACTCCCATATTGTACAGTAGAATTATTAATATTAACTAGTGAACAGCAACGTGCCAGATCAGTGGCACTGCCTGGGCTTTCAGCCCACACAAACGGCCTGGGGGCGGGGGGGGGAAGATGGGCGAGGGCTGAGGTGGTATCATAAAGGTGGCTAACTAGGGGTAACTATGACTGGTGCATAACCCCCGAGATCAATAATCATTTGCGGTGGCGTTGAGAAACTCCATTCTGGTGGTTGCTCACGGTGACAGGCTTCCCTGCCGGAGCAGCGGACGCTCACTGCGACGGCCCGCGACCAGCAGCTCGCGTCGCCAAAACCATCGCCGCTCCGCGAAGAAATCGGCAGTGGTGGCAACGCACGCACGCACGCACGCGGGCGGGCGGCCGCCTCCGCCTCGCCCCATCTCGTCCGTTTCCCCGCATCGCCTACGGCATCGGAGAAACGGGCAGGTGGCCACTTATCGGCGACTCGCAGGCTTCCCCCTACCTCCTTCCCCCCCCCCACCCCCGCCGCATACCGGAAAAATAATGGCGGGTGCGGGGCCCAGCGGCAGCGGCCGCAGCTCCGTGGCGGCGGCGGCCGCTGCGAGCGCGACCTCGGAGCGTGGCCTCTGCCCACGCTCGGCGGCTCGTCCCCGGCCCTCCGCCGGGCGCGCCGCCTCTCCGCCGCGGGCGCCAAACCCGCGAGCCGTCGTCGTGCCAACGGCGAGCACTGCAGGGTTGCCGTGACAACCGGGCAAGCGGGGGGCCGGCTGGGTTCGTGAATCGAGCTGATGATGGCGCGTCGCTCGCCTCCTCGCGGAGGAGCGACTTGAGGGGCCTTCTTGTTGTTGCGCTGGAGCAAGTGTTTTATCGTATGTCCGCAATTAAGAGTTGCTGGGTTCGAATTCGTCATAGCCACACATTTTTCCTGAACACCACCGACTCCTCTACGTATAATATTCGGTTTAATTCCGACTTATTGCTTGTCCCCACAATCGACTCCCGAATCGATTTATCCTGTAATATAACTCTACACTGCATGGTGACGTGGTTACATGTACAACTGATCACGCACGAACCCACAGCGGCTATATTAAGATTGAGCGTTCAAGACTGGGCTAGTCCTGTCGATCACAATAGACTGGTCGGAGAGCACTTCGCTCAGGATAGACTTGCCCTGCCACAGTAATGGTGACTGTCCATCACTGACTGCTGAGATGTATAAGTGGGACATGCATGCTGCTGCCTCAATGTTATGGGGGGGGGGGCAGAGGGCGTCATCTGACCATACTTCCCCATTCTGGGTGCTGGGGGTTATTGAAGACGAGAAAGGTAAACATGGTAAAGGAGAAAGAGAAACAAGATAAAGGATTTAGTTGCTCTGCCCTGTGCTGCCCACACAATCCTATGGCACCTGCTGCGCACTGTGATCATCAATTAAAGCAGGTATCAAGACCTAAACCTGCTTAGCTTGTGAGATTTGACGCTATGGGGCAGATTCCATAGGATTTGGCCAAAAGCCAATCCGGCTGATCCCAGAGTAAACAATATTATTTTAGACTGTGCTTGTCAACAGCATGACTAACACTGCAGCAATGTTTACTTTTTGTCCTACACAAAGTCATATCTACGCATAATAAACCATTGGGAGCTTTGCCAAGTCCACGGTTTGGCTCATTTCATGGCAATGAAATTGAGTTAGTCACTCTTCACGTGGGAGACAACGGGAGCGACGGGTCAGGTCCACGGAGCCAAGGCGGCGAAGGAGGATTCACAGGCACTCCACTGCGCATCTGCGGTCACGGTGGCAAGCGCCTTACACGGGGGAAGACGGGAGGGTTTGGGGAAACGGCCTGAACGTTACTAGCAAACAAACGGAACGATGTACAACGGAAATGTCGCGAGCGATCCAAAAATAAGCTCATTGTGCACGGTATTAGTTTGAGGAACCGACAAGAGGCATTTAAATACGGCATTTCGAACGGCAAAGGAAGGGCCCAGCCATTGCAGAATTGCGATGGGCGCTCGCGCTCCTTCCGTATGCATTGGCTCGTGTGCCGTCGGCTCGGATCGGTTTTTACTCCGACACGAGACGTCACGCGAGCCGGAATCCCAGCGGTCAAGGGATCACGGAGCGGCAACTCGAAATTCACCGCGTAATCATGATAAGCACTTCTAAAGCGCTTTTCACCTGGGGGTCACAAAGCGCTGCACAGAGCTGCAGAGAGAACGGCAGGTCAACAACAACGACAACATCTGAACGGCATAACAAAAAAAAATATTTTGTGACGATCAGTCTTGCTGTGCTGCACGGTCCTGGGAAGCAGATTTGGTTGCTGCCAGGCCTGATCCTTACCTATCAGTTCGTGTTTTACTTCTCTTTGAGGTGGTGGCATGGCCATCAGTTCCTCGAAATCCCGTCGTGTGATGGTGTACTTTATTCCGAGCTTGCCGCTAATCTCTATCCAGCAGCGGACGGGTCATGGCTGGCCCCGATTGTAATGATAACTAATCTCATCCTCACAGCACCCAAGCTAAAAACAACACGGAGCAGGGCTTTTCCTCCCCCTTCACTCTCATTTAGCTGCGTCAGCTAAAAACTGGGCCGTTCATAGAAGGAAGGTTTCATTATCCGTGAATAATTTCACAAAGGTTCAATATTAGGATTCATAACGCCGCGTGGCACGATTCATGCATTATCCAAGGTAGTCGTTCCTTTCATAAGGAACGCATTTAAGAAAGCTTAAATGTATTCCCGTGCCCCTGCTAATACTATTGCTCTTCCTGCCCCTTATTAATTTATTGGAAATTGCTGTGCTCAGCAATTTTGCGTGTTACTCTTAACTTAATGATCGTACTGAGGGTTTCAGCCTTGCACAAATTGGTGCTGTGAGTTTATTTACACTTTCGTTTTGCATGTTGTTGTGTCTTGTGGGAAAACCTTCCCT
The DNA here is from genome assembly GCA_036362905.1 of Mordacia mordax. Taxonomy (NCBI): domain Eukaryota; kingdom Metazoa; phylum Chordata; class Hyperoartia; order Petromyzontiformes; family Petromyzontidae; genus Mordacia; species Mordacia mordax. The sequence continues at coordinate 30,830,763 of JAZEWT010000003.1, read as the reverse complement.
CTAGTGAGGCGAGGAGATTAACATTGCACAGCCCCACTGTTATTCAGTCTCAACACCGACACTACCAGCTGGCTTAACGTCTCTTTATAAAGTATTTTTCCATTTAACTCCCTACAAAATTAGTCTGGAATCTATATAGAAATCACCCATGAGTGTGAACATTTGGCAGGCGTAATAAGAATATTAATAACGTAATAATGCAGGTTTTCACGGCTCGATGCATGATGATTGCTTCGAAAAGCTGCTCTCTCGGGACAGCCGCGTCGATCGCTCCCCCTCTCTCCACCTCGCGACGTTTCGCC
>JAZEWT010000003.1:30617027-30639196 GCA_036362905.1 Mordacia mordax | reverse complement strand
GACTGCTGCCCCCGCGACCCGGCACCGGATAAGCGGAAGAAGATGGATGGATGTAAAATGCTGCACTTTAGTTGAAGGTCATCCGATGGGCAATGCAATGTTTAATTAAAGCCGATTGCTGTGGAGAGCCGGAGGCGAGATGAAACTGACCACTGGCATGTTTGTGTGATTTCCCGCGGTTCAGAATGTACACTAATGTGCGAATGTGCATTATTGTTCCATGCCGTAAATGTATAATTACAATTAATATGGCGTCAGGCAGTGATCAAAATGGAAATATTCTGCAGGCCATAGTAAAACTACCATTTCATTTCCGTGAAAACAGAGTAGAACACGGATAGGAACCGTTTTGCAGTGTGCCAGTATATGTGCCTTGTGTTGTAAGATACACCGACCCATTCTGACTGATCGGGTCAGGGCACCACCCATGATTAGCCGCGCGACCCTGTCAACGCAAAGTCATACAAACTGCCATAAAAACAATGATCACGCATATAGCCTTAATAGACTGTAGAGTCATTACTGTTAGCAATCACCTTTGAAAACTACATGGCACAAGCGGGCGTGGGTTGTTAGCACCACACCCGACTTTCTTCATCTCTTCAGTGGTGATCTTTACACACTACACCAAGTGTAGTGTGTGCCCATGACTAGTTTATAAAATCACAACTGGTGTTGGCCGGAAGCGAAAATTACACCCCAGATTGCCATCCTCACTCACTCACACAACTTCTCATTTGGAACAACATGGCATTAAACCAACATGAGGTGAAGATACTGCGTATTTTATTACAACTCTACGTTATCTTTGATCAATCAACAATCAGTGTGCTTTGCTATGGCTTCAAGCTCTGGAGACAAAATAGCTTATCACCTGTAACTTAGCTAAACAATTTTACATACTTCTGCAAATATATAGCTACGTAAAAAAATTAACAATGTACCACCTGTTGAAATGTAGACACCATTATACTAACTAAACGTTTTGTATGTTATACGGCTCCTCTGTGGAAAAGTTATGGAGCATTTTTAACTTTCGTCTGGGGCCATTGTGAATTTTTGCGAGTTCACTTGTCGAGCTGAAGACAGATCAATCTTATTTCATGACAGCCCAATCATCCCATAATGGTTAAACTGTGACAACTCTAGCTCTGGTGGAAGGTCAAAGCATTATGTAATAGACTGTTCTGGTGACATTGAGATTAGTTATAATGGCTACTGAATGTCTGTCATCTGCATTGTGAATTCACCTAACTCACAGTTATACACGAGTTAATGGAATCCCCTCTGCGTAGCACCTGATACTTTAAAGATACACATGAAGAAAAAAATGTATATGTAACTTCAAATTAGAAGTATTACTGTGCAATAATATGAGTGCTTATTATTTAACAATAAATGTGCAGTCTAATGTTTTAGACCACGTCATCGTTTGAAGCTGTAATTGACATTTTGTAAGTTATCAAAAACTCAACAATACCCCAATCAACAATGGTCGTGGTGGGCACCTTTGGTTATAATATCCAGTAATTAGCCATCTCTCAACCAAATACCGTAGATATGAGATCACAGCGTTTTATTGTGCTACTTTCTGAGTGCTTTCAGGTATTTAGGATAACGATACCTTTTTGAAGTTTGCTGTAAACCTAAATATGAACTAACATTTGAACGTAAAAGATCGCTTCAAAATGTCACCATTTGATACCACAGCTGCAAATACCGGAAACAACTGCAGATTTATGAATGCTTTAAAGGGGGTAATTGTCGGTTAAAATTTGTAGAGTTTAGTTCACTGAACAATTCGATTCAGTTGTACATATGGCGTGAGTGGTTGATGGGGAGACCTGGGAGTGGAGAGCTCCAGCAGGGGCCAGGCCACCACGGGCCTAGCACACCCACTTGATAAAGCGGTCAAAGAAGGACTGCGTGAAGAGCTCGTTGTAGTTACGCACTGAGAAAATGGAAGAACTTTCTTTGAAGACGAGTGGTAGTAGACTCTCTTGGTCTACGTTAGGCCCTATCGCGACCACCGTGGTGAAGATGTCGCGCTGTTTCAGGGCCTTCAGCACCTTTTCCAGTTCGTCCTTAGTGCCTCCCAGAGACGTCCCTCCGTTCAGCAAAAACACGAAGTTGACCTCAGCATCATTGCGCGTTCCCTTGTACTTCCTCCCGTTGTTATCAACCATGATTTCTACGGCGTTAGCGATGGCCGGCATCAACGCGTGCGCCGAATCCATGTAAGCAGCTTTCTCTAGACTTTCCACGATGTCTGTGAAGTTGGACGAGAAGTCGAGATGGACGGATTGCTGCTTCTCGCTGCCGTATTGCAGCACGCCAAACCTGGCACCTTCGTTGTGGATGCCCTTCGCAGTGTCAACATCAGATGCAGAGGTTGCTTTTGAGAAAGTCAACGATTCAGCTACTCTTCTCACAAAATGTTTGGCCTTCTTAAAGTTGTCAGTGCCGGTCTGCTCAGAGCCGTCTAGCATGAATAGAATGTCAACTGGGCGGTCATTGCACGGGGCCACCTCCATCTCTGCAGTTACCAGGAACAAAAGTGGTTGATGAGCATTAAGCATGAAATTGACCGAGTTATCATTTACATGTGTGTTGTGGTTAAGGGATTTAAAGTTGTTCCTCCTATTACAACGTTAAAATACAAGTAATGTTTAATGTTTATATCATGCATATTTGCACATTAAAACTGTAAGACTCACCTTCAGCACATTGAAGCTTGGGGCACACAAATTTAGGATCTGCAACAAAATAGTACAGTTGATACAGCTCTGCATGTTTCTAACAGCTTTGTATGTTTCTCACTGAGCATTAAAAAGTACTTCATATGCAATTACAAGTTATTTGTAGTTCGTATACACTGAGGCATCACTCATTTCCCATTCACAGTTGTAAGTCAGTGGTGGTAATTTCACATTCTTATGGAAGGGGGTAAGTCTACCCATAGAACATCTGTTTGCGAGCTGCTCACACTCCTGCTGAGCCACCTGGCCAGATACTTTGAGTATTTTCTGTCGTACACAATAGAACTAAAAAAAACCCCACTATACTCATGTTTTATGTCAGACAGAAGAGGTCATCGTCATCATAGGGATGCAATTGGAAAGCGTTCAGAATTGGTGACATATTGTGTGTTTTGCAGGTGGGATAAAATGTATCACCCGGGCAGATGAGGTGCTCTGTTTCTGCAAGGAATTCCTCTGCTAAAAGATCAGTAAACAAGGAGATGTTCTTGACATGATTGGGTTTGTCACAGGCCATGGACAACAAACTCTCTGTATTGGCATTCTCCTGGAACATGTCTCCGATGCCCAGCACGTTAACGCTCACGTCGCCTTTGCACAGTGACTTGAGCATCGCATCGCTGTCACGGGGGTCGTACCGCCCATCAGTAATCACGATTGCGAACACCTGCCCACCAAGGTGAGAAAAAAACATCAACGAACACTGAGGACATTTAATAAATTACTGCGTGCTTTTATATTGTGGCCTTAATGCAAGAAAGCGTTTTGGAGCACAGGATTTAACCTAGGGGACCGACTAATGACAGCTTGTCTCTGCGGCACAAGGCAACTCAGCATGTGCATGTGAATGTTTGTAATGGTTCACAAAGGAGTAAAACCGTGTCTCCGCTCATTCTGATTTACAATTCTGGTGTGAGAATCAATACACTATCGCAGTGCCCATGACTTATGAAGAGACCTCGAGGGGAGGATTAAAACAATGCTTCGTCTTTATTAACCTCATCACATAGTCAGAAACCGCTTAGTCCTGTACAGGGTCCCAGTGAGCCGGAGCCTATCTCGGCAGACACAGGGTGCAAGACAGGGATATACCCAGGATGGGACGCCAGTCCATCACTGGGCACTGAGGGAAATTTAGTCTGCGAGCCAGTTAACCTATGCAGCAGCATGTTTAATGGACTGTGGGGGGAAAACAGAGTGCCCGGCAAAAACCCACGCGGACACGGGGAGAACATGCAAACTCCACACAGAAAGGCACCCGAGCCGAGATTCGAACCCGGGACCTTCTTGTTGTGAGGCGACAGCTCTAACCACTGGGCCACTGTGCCGCCCTAGTCTTTATTAACGATATATAGTAATACATCTAAAATGTATATGCAAGCGTGTTTTATGTCTTTGCTCGAGAGTAGCTTGCTCTCCAGCCCCTTGCCCTGACCACCTACCATCTCCTCCAGGATTTGCCAAACAATCCCGTCTCCATCTCCCCCAATTATTCTCACTCATTGCCCTTGGTCGTTTCCCTCATTTTTTTCAATCAATTCCGATTTACCACCCCAAGCAGTCAATGGTATGGAGTGGCCGTCCGGATTACTCCCCATTTTAGCTTTGGTTCCTTTTCAGAATATTTTTTTTCAACGCCGGGTAAATATATCTCTACACTTAGATAAGGACACATTCAGCAAGACGTTCACGCACCTTGACTCCAGCTCTCTTCACGTTGTGCACCAGTGTATCGTAGGCAAACTTAAGGGCAGAGGGGGTCCAAGTGCCACCAGCGATCCACTTTAGATTCTTCACGGCAGTTTTGAATGCGGACAGGGAGGTGATGTCAGGGTCAGACATGCTGATGGCCTCGAACGTTCCGTTGTGACTGTACTGCACGATGCCCACGCGGACGCCTGCGAAACAATGACTTGCGTTAGATGACGGTCACTCGAGGCAGCCATTTCCCATAGAGCGGTGAAATGACCAGTTGCCGCGCTGTCTTTTACACTTATTTTATGGTGAGCACAGATTTTAAGAGCAGCTCCGATGTGTTCGCAGTGCAAGCACTATGACGGAGCAAGTAGAGGGTTTTTTTTAGCAAGACTCTCAAACATTCTTTGGCGATATTATTGTAAGAGTAGACCGCTGCAGCAGACAGTGTCGACATGAGCATAGTGATGTTCACTTAGGCTGGAGAAAGGAGCAGCTGGCTGCCTTACCAGTGCGGGTGATTTAGTCTCATGCAAGACAAATGATGATCTCCCACATGTTCCATAAAGCCTTCCAAATGTATCGAGCAAATTAAGTGAATACTTTAGAACAGACATTTTATCATTTTTTTCCACATTAATGATCGATCTATAAATGTGTGCTAATTATAGAGTAGAACCCCTCTTAAAGATGGTATTTGGTTCCACTAAACCGTTCGTTAAGCAAGTATAAGAAACATGTTAAAGACTTAATTCGTTCCAAAAGTATTATAAGTTACCCCTTTCACCCAAAAAACAGGCTGTATAATATTCAAACTATAGCTATTAATGTAACAAAGATACTAACACATTCGTAAAATTAAAATATATTTGGTTAATGCTTTCATTAATGTTTAGTCCACTTACAACAAATATCTTATTTTTTTTATTTTGGAAGGAGAGTCTTCTTCCACTGGAACCTTTGGTGATCTAGACGTCTAGTCACACCACGTTGGAGTCCAAGTGTCTTGTTAGTATACAGTGCAGATTGTCCGAAATTATCGGTTGGGTGCTCGTTGCACTCCCATCGTTAACAGGGGAATATGGTCGGTAAGTGGACACTGGGCTTTATGGAGGCCCATCGATAAGCCATTTGTCATTAACAGGCGTGGACGTTAAGGTGGGTTCTAATGTAGTTATTGTGATAAAGATCAGTAACCGGTGCATTTTTTGCAATCATTTCTGTAAATCCATTTGGTTGCCGAATGAATGTGTGGCATATATTTATTTATCTGACCCTCTTGAAAAGGTGGCCTCTGATCTCAATGGGCTTAAGGTAATTGCAAATAATGGTCTGTACCTTTTGCCAAAATTGAGACCTGAATCTGTAACATCTTCCGTTACAATATTTTAAATCTTATTTAGAATTACATTTGCTCAGCCACACCCAATTCTGAAATTCAAGAATGTGCGTTTATATGAATATGGCGTCCATTCTCTTAAACTGGTAATTTCCGATATAATGAAAAAGCTTAAACATATTGTTTTCCAATTGTGATTGGACACCTGTGATGTGTAGCTGTTACCTGAAGGGTCGGTGGCATTTTTTGCCAGATTTCCCAGGCGGCTCACAGTGTTAATGACAAAGTTCTTCTCAAGGGTGAAGTTGGATTGTCCAATGCTCTCTGAGCTGTCCAGCACAAATACCAAATCCACTGGTCCACAGGTTTTCTCGCAGTCTGCCAGAACAACACATACTCACTTTAGAAACTTTCTCATATGTACATTTACAAATGTTGCCTCAGTCAAACAAAAATGCAACAATCAGTAAGAAACAATCTGACGAAATAGTTTTCTATAATTCCAATTTGCAATTGTGGAAGTCCCAGAAACATGTTTTATATATGTAGAACTGGCATGACAACGTGGTGCAGTGAGTAGCATAGCCACATCACAATGAGAAGTTTCTGGGTTGGATTCCCGGCTCGAATGCCTTTCTGTTTGGGGTTTGAATGCTCTCTCTGTGTCTCTGTCCGTGTGAGTTTTTCGCGGAGTGCCCCATTTCCTCCCACAGTTCAAAGACACACAGTCTGTAATAATTGCCCTGATTAAAATGCACCCCGCTGCCCTGTGATGGAAAGATGTCCAATCCTGGGTATAACCTTGCATTACACCCTGTGCCTGCAGGGATATGCTGCAACTTACCCTGATCCTCTACAGGATTCAGAGGCTAATGTAATGAATGAATGCTGTTCCTTACCGCAGCATCCGCACGTCTCCCGAATCATGGTCATCACGTCACACTCCTGCACAGGCATGCGAGCATGAAGGGAGCTCAAGACATCGCTGCTTTTAAAAGAGTATTGTACTTGTAGCGCCACACTGTGCTGTATGTAATCGAAATGCGGATCTGAATTATGTATTATCAAAGGTCATTGACTCACCGTGGTTCCTCCTGACCCTGGAATGCCTGGCAAGCCCTACACGGAGTCAACAACAGAATATTAACCAAGTAATATATAATGTTGCATTATTTACAGATACAGCTCATTACCGGGGTATTAAATCAGGTTTACTAGCTACTATATAATTAATAAACACGAGCATGCCACTTGCTTGTAAGTATTTTCATTCAAAGGTCAGGATATGTCACAGTGTTATGGAGATGTCCCTCACAGTAGAGCCTTTGGGCCCAGGAGGACCTCTGTCACCATTCTCCCCCGATGGACCTGGATCTCCCTGCAAATTAAAAGAAAACATTGGTCATGAAAGCCTTCGAATGGAAGAAAAACATTATTTAAAAAACGGTACCCAGTTTATAGACGACAATGCTTTTATCATCTAAACCCCAAACGTGATAATCCTACCATCTGAACCCCAAACCTGACTCTCTAAGAGACAAAATATATCATGGCATTGTTTTTTTTTTAATCAACTGACTTTAAATTGTGTTGCCAGGCCACAAATGTTTCTACCAAAATTGCATGTTTAGATATTCCAGGCATCCATTGAGTGACAGTCAGGCTGAGTTTATTCAATGGATGTGACAAAGTGGTAATTATAGTGATAACCCCATAGAAATGCTATGTAAAATTATACCTATTATTACTCTTTGGGGTTACGCATATAATTAATTATTATTTAGCAGACGCCCTTATCCAGGGCGACTTACATCATTGTGAAAGTGTGAGGAAACCACACAGATGCAAGGGGAAGGTAGCCATGCATTCAGCCAGCAGCAACATTTGCCAGACACTGCATTCTATATATTACAATGTTATCGGTTAATTAATTCATGAGTATATTTTTTTGATGTGGGAAGAAACTGGAGAACCCTGAAAAAATCCCACGCAGAACTGGGGGAGAATACAGAAACTCCACACAGAAAGGCGCCCTAGGCGGGAATAGATCTGTTTAGGGCAGGACGTTTTGTGAGGTGCAGATGTTACCACTGTGCCACTCTGCCGCCATGTTTATTATACTTTGATAGGCTGATGTGCGTTTTGCAGGTTTCACTGACAGACATTGGTTGTTTCCATCGTGTTGCATATTGTGAGCATTTATTTCACTTGTGCTCGGTGATTTGTTGTTGTGCTCGTGCAAATAAAATATTGATATTGAAGAGACTTCAACTGAGTATTAAAACACGCTAACGTTTGCTGGAAGTATGTAAGACCACATTTGTTACCTTCTCTCCTGGAATCCCATTAATCCCAGGTGGCCCCTTCGGTCCACTGAACCCTCTTGCACCCTGTGTGTCGTGAAGAACACAGAGAGAGGACCTTCATTATGAATGGCACCCAAACACTCAGTCAAGTTTCACATGCATTCAGCCCTTTACAAAGCGTGCTTCTCCCAAAGAACGTGCATATAGCATACCGGAAGTCCTTTTGTTCCAGCATCACCTCGACTACCCTGCGCAGATCATAATGAAAACACATAATTGTTAATATCAACGCAGAGTAGTTTAAAATTATTATATCACAATGCGACAGGTATATATAATTTAGATCTTATTATGTCATAATATGAAAAGTGTTTGGATGCCCGTGTTCTGCTGTAGACTTTCAAAGACTTACAGGCTCGCCCCTTGGGCCAGGGAAGCCGATCCCATCTCTACCTGGGTCTCCCTGTTACAAAGGAAACATACAAGAACAACACGTTACACTCACTTTGACTTATGTTTTTTTGCAATGCGCCACGACTAATTGCCACATTTATTTCAAAGTTTTTGATCTTGAAGAACTTTTAACTGTGACTGTACAAACTAGCTTGTTTTTGTTATTCAATCCTGAGCATCTTCTTGTTTCGTGCATTATTTGAAAAGCAACTGACAGGATGTAATGCCTGTGAGTCCGGTAATCCAACGAATGCCCTCAGCATGTGCGTGATGTACGGCGTTCATATCGTCTGTGTAAGCGAGTAACATTCAGTGCTCTGTTATGTGACGAGCGGAGAGCACCAGCATATGGGCGCACTGCAAATGGGGGGATCTTTTGATTTGTTAAAGAAATGTGCATGTAGTGTAGTGTGAGAGTGAGCTGGAGCTTTTCGTGCAGTGTGAGAGTCGGTGTATGTGCGGTTGCATGCTTGGAAGGCGCTGCGAGCTCGCTATGAGCGAGAGCTGCTCGCGAGTGCGCTTGCCTTGATGCCCTCGGGTCCAATGCTGCCACGAGAGCCGGGCTCGCCGGGGTCGCCGATGCTTCCCTGTTCCACAGGAACATCACAGCGTGAGTGTCGTGCACCTTCCCCTCTGACAATCAGATGGCCCTGTTTTTTTGCTTTATCAAACTGCACTGACCGGTGTGGTGAAGTATGAGCAAATAACCCCCTCCCACCACCCTGCTCAGTATTCGTTTGTGAAACAATGTCCACTGCAATGCCTCTTTATGAGACACACTCCAAACACAATTGCAGCTTAAGGCGGATAAAATAATATGTTTGCAAAGCACCAGTGTTCGCTCCATTTGGAGTATACGTTCTGCTGGAGAAATGTGCACGTGTGTCTTGGAGTAAGTCACTCACTGTTTCGCCTTTCGTCCCATTCTCTCCTGTGGGGCCCCTCACTCCTGGGAACCCAGGGTCTCCCTGGAAGCCAGAACATACACATCCATGATCACATGGTGCCGAGCACGTGGGTTGTTTGTTTGATCCAGGTGCCACAAATTTAAACATGAAACCTCACAGACGATGAACTCACAATCTCTCCCGGGTTGCCTCGCTCCCCAGGACGACCTCTCATCCCATCTGGACCAGCATCTCCCTGTCACACACCAATGGGGAAACATGGTGTTTGCAGTGAAGAGTCTTGCCTCTTGTCTCTCGACCCACAGAGGTCACGCAACAGGCATGAGTATGTGCAGTGGAGAGATTCAACATGAGACTAATCTTTCCTCACCTTCTCTCCTTTGCCCCCATCTGGTCCTGGTGGTCCAAATGTGCCAAGATCTCCTCTGTAGCCCTACATTAATAATGTAACAAGTGTAAAAAAATTCAACACGTTTGCCAAGTCGTTTTATCAAGTCATAATGTATGCTGTTATCTCTGCAGTTGCAACTAATGTCTGATTTAATGCTCAAAGATTGAAAATGTAAATAGCGTTAGCATTATCTATTGTGAAATGTTAATGCTGATTACGATATTTGTGAAGATGAAAAGGAAGGCTGCTCACCTTGTCGCCAATTGATCCTTTTCCTCCGGGCGTCCCCTGCGGTACACACAAACATCACGATCACGCATGCACAACGTAAACGAAAACACAGCCAATCCGAGATGGATTCGTGTATTTTCCATATATAGAGAGAGGTGTGAAAAGGATTCATGGCAGGGAAGACATTCAGAGCCTGGAGGAGTGTGTTGTTGGGTTCCTTCAAGTAATGAATTTGGAGGTGATGAATAGACCACTGCAAACATTACAATGGTTGTTCATTTGCATGTTTTTGAAGTAATCTATATCCATGTTTCAAGTTATAAGGGCATATTTGAATTGTTTCTCATAATTCCATGAATTATTTTGGTGGTATGTGACGTGATGTTTTGAACAAAATGATATTTTTTTTATAAATAAATGGAATGAATTGAGCATTTTACCTTTTGGCCTCTTGCTCCAGGTCTGCCTGGATTTCCTGGATATCCTGGTATTCCCTGCAAGTGCACACATATTGATCCTTGTGCCACACATACGCCAAGAGAGATGGCACCGCACAACACCAGGAAGGCATTGCTTAGCTCAGATAATATGATAATGCATACACAAGACATCTAGAGCTTACCTTTTCTCCATCTGTGCCATTCTGTCCCCTGAGTCCGTTGCTTCCTGGCCGCCCTGGGTCTCCCTGTTCACAAATAAAATATTATTCATGCGTAGTTTTGGCGATCATCACTTTTTGAAACCACGATTCCCGCTATCCATTAATTTCACTGCAATCCGTGTAGACTGATGAAACAAGGATTGATCGACAGTGTGATGCTGTGTTGTAGTCAGACTCACCTTTTCGCCATCGTCGCCTTTAGGGCCCCTGAGTCCTGCGTTTCCTATCGCCCCCTTCGGGCCCTGCATAGCGAGAGGCACGTTGGTGAAGAGTGGTCCTACAGTATTGGTAACAATCGCAGTGCGACTTCTTTGTCCACGTTAAAACAATTAAGTTTACTTTCTACATCTCATAGCAAAGTCAAGCAAGGTTCGTGCACGAAAAATTAATGCCAAAAAGGAAATGTGCTGACATTTTTCAAAATGTATCTATGGGATCGTTATCGTGGTGGATGGGTTTCCATGTTTCAATAAATCCCAGAACTATGTCACCTGTTAGGGTCTCCCTTGGTGAACAGGTCTGGGGGGAGCTTCTAGACAACTAATGATCCGAAGACCCTCTGATTACAGGATGTTGATGCGAGGAAGGCCATCTAGCCATAAAATTGTGCTCCAATACCTGCACCATTGAGAGGCAAGTGACCAACCTGGGTTAACCTGCATACCGGCTGTTCGAATCACCAATAACAACATCTGTGTGGGATTTTGAGAAAATCTCACCAAGTCACCCTTTTGTCCCTTACAGCCAGGGCTCCCAATCCGTCCAGTTTTTCCCTAGAACAGAACATCGTCAGACACACAGTCACCACAGTGTACTTCTCATCAACTTCAAATTTAAACAAGTTATGTTTGAACAACACCTTCATTCATTTTTCATTCATTTTTCAATACCTGCTTAACCCTCCAGACTCTTGATCTACAGGGTCGTAGTGAAGCCAGAGTCTATTCTGGCAGACAAAGGGCACAAGGCAGGGCTACACCCACCGTAGGGAACAAGGGCAATTTCGTCAGCAAGCCACTTCACCTAGGCATCAGCATGTATTTGGACCGTGGGAGGAAACTGGAGTACCCCGTGAAAACTCGTGTGAGCACAGTAACAACATGTGAACTCGACACAGAAAAGTACCTGAGCTGGGAACCGAAAGAGAAACCTTGCTGTGGGATGGCAGTACTGCTCGCTACGTGACCAATACCAAAATACTGAAATGAAAATGAACAAAGACTTATTTTTAAGGTTAAATTGTCAAAGATTTCCGGTGTTTTCTTGTTGTATATCACGCCCAACAATCTAGCATAATTAAGGGGACCTACGCGGTGGTACTAAATTAAGTTACTACACGGAGAGAAAATAAGCTGATGTGACAGTAGCAAGGGACATGTGTGTTACCTTGGCTCCATCTAGTCCATTGCGGCCAGGCAGTCCAGGTTCTCCCTAAAGAAAGACGTTGCATGAACCACAACACATGATTATTTGCAGTGTTCTTTTAAAAAATGCCAAATTTGAAATGTCCGTGTTTTGTGAAAAAATATGCTTACTTTCTTTCCAGATTCTCCATATTCTCCCTGGATAGGACAAAGACCACAGTAAAACATTAGCAAACAATATGAAGGACAATCAATAGCTACAGTACGGTTTTACGTAATGCATTCTTTAATAATATGTATTAGCATATGCATAAAATGCGAGATAATTGCAAATGCTATTGCAATACGCAGATTTCCAATTCGCAGAATTAATTTTGCGTGAGTGTATTGAGTATGCATTTAAATTGAACAAAACATTATACATCACCTTCTCTCCTTTCAATCCAATCATACCCTGTACAAAAAATGAAAAAAAATGATTAACACAAATGCAAACAGGTCATTGAAGCAACATGCAACTTGAATAACGTTTTGTGTGCCAATGTGCTGAGACTTACCTTGGGTCCTGGGAATCCCAAAGGGCCTTCTATACCTGGGTCTCCCTACATGTGAAGGGAAACACATTAATTAGCATTGTACAAGCAACGACATATATGGTACATGTGTGCCAGACACTAACTCATGTGTACATGCACACACGTGTTAAGCTGACACCACAACAATATCTGTCGTTCACCGCTAGGTGGTGCCACGCGGAGTGTCGAAAGCTCGCTTGCCCACATGCGTTCACACACACAACGGGTGAATGTGCGTGAATAATGTGGCGCATTTGCACGCCCTACCATTGCGCCATCATCTCCTGGATTTCCAGAGTCCCCACGGTTTCCTTTCTCACCCTGCCAGGCAGACACAAGCTCATGTCAGTGTTTTAAGAACCGCAAAAGTACAAGAAAGCTATTGTTAGGCGGTGGCAAGGCCTAGTTGGCGTGATCCCCACTTTCAGCAGCGATTCATGAGTCGATTCCAGCAATCGCCCTGTATAATCACTTAGGATGTATTAACCACGTTAATATGCGCTGTCTGCTTTACAGTGTCTACATTTACTTTTATTCCAGGTTAAACTAGGGGCTTGAATTAAACATCTGAAGTAATGCACATGCACAGCTCATTGAACATCAGGGTCCAAATATGTGAAGAAAAAAAATCAATGCAATTTAAACTTGAAACACTTTCACAAGACTATTTGCGGATACATGGTGGCCTCACCTTTCTCCCTTTGAACCCTTTTGGGCCACCTGGCCCTGGCATCTCCAAACATTTCTGTTTCGTTCCTCTGCACTGAAAAAAGAAGTGTTTCACATTAGTCTTGTTCTAGCACAAAGCGTGCACACAGCCCTCATCCATTTTAAAGTTGTTTCTGCCCCTTATTAAATTGTGTTAATGATAGCGTAACATATGGATCAGCTTAAATTAAGTCATAAATAGGATCTAGTTTGCCAACATGGCATTGCTGCTATCTTATCAATGATAAACCACTCTACCCTCTATTTTAGCCTGAATGATGTGATTGGCTTGTTTATAGTGAGTTGCATTTCTAAATATTTCCAGCATATTTGTGGAAACCTGCCAAAATCAGCTTTGCCCTAACCCCACCTCAGATCCACCCACTTTGGGCCACTCTGAAATTATAGCACTTGAATTTCCATGTGTAAGCAGTCACACGTAAACATGAAAACCTGGATTTTTTTTCTAAGTTTGCATGAACATAAGCAAATATACCAAAGAGTAGAAGAATGACTTGGTCTCACTGGCATATAATCTGGCTTAAATAACAATGTTTGTGTAAATAACGTAAATAGTATTACCGTATCTTCAGCTCTTTTGACCTGCAGAAACAAAGTAGCAAAGTTAATCAATGCAAATATTAGGATTATACATAAGCACATACATTGCATCTCCTAGGTTTGTATAAAAATTGACAACATTGTACATCCATTTATTCTATTCATTTGACCTAGAAAAATGTCTGAGTAGATTAAGTGGTACACAGCACAAAACTGGATTTTTGTATCAGCATGATGGTCCCACTATTCCAGTTGCTAATATTAAAATATATTTTTTCTGTCTACATTTGCTGTGTAGTGGGATTTTTCGTTATGTAAATCGTGGCTCTTAAGACTATTTTCAGACCATGTTTTCTATGATGAGGTTGATGGTCATGTCTCGCAGGTTGAACGTCTCTGATAATGTCGAATCTTGGTCTCTTTGTTCCAGGTCCACGTCTTTTGAGGCAAAGTAATCCTTGCGGAAGGCACTCAGTGGTGTGCTGGCCAGTATGTTCATGTTATGAGTGTAGATTTTGCTGCTTGATGCCACAGAGAAGATTGAGATTCCCCTGTCTTTGGCTTGCTCAGCCGCCTCTGATATCCCTCCGCAGGGTTCTCCCGTGACATGCCCATCTGTAAGGAATGCATGGTAGGGTTAAGGCTTATAAAAACGATGAGGTTTCTCTGTTGTACAAGTGAATTTTACAGAATTTCTGATGCAGGATATTGCAACTCGAGAGGTTTAATGCCCAATGGGCTGAATAATGTAATGGTTGACACTGGTGGATTTCAATGCAATTAAGGGATCTGGTGTTTCCACAATTGACGTACAGTTGAAGTTGTGTAAAGTAATAATAGTTACATTTTGATTTTCCACTGACCTGTGACGAACACGGCAAAATTTGACGCTGCCTTCTGTGTCATGTGCATCATCTTCTCGGTCATATTTTTGACTGCACAGTCTGTGAAGGTACCCTGGCCAATGTAATTGATCTTATTGATATTTGACTTGAAGACTTCTTTGTTTTCCGTGATGTCACTGAACTCACGCACTTCGTCAGAGAAATGCAAACCGCCCAGCTGCCAGGCGAATTTATATCCAAAAGTAGGTGATGTCTTGGGTAGATGATCCACCAGCTTGACGCCAAACATCTTCAGGTTTTCAACAAGGCTGCCTGCAGGCCGATACTTCAATGCCACACTCTCAGATGTGTCGAGTGACAGGTAAACGTTCACATTGCAGATGTGTTCATCTGTAAGTAACACACCACGCAATGTTACACACGATACAATGCTCCACAGTTTTTCTTTTAAAACAAATAGCACATTAAGATACTTCTTCGTGTGGGATAGGGAATGTATTGCATCACGTCATAGATAGATATTAATTAGAAAGATGTGTACTATTGTAGCATAAAATACCCATTGAGCTTGAAGCTCTGGATGCAAGCTTTCTGCGATGAAACAAACTCTTGAACTAACCAATGCAATAGCATATAAAATTACAGGCAAATAAACTAACCCGCAGCACCAGTTTATGCAAAGATATAACCGTAACCATAATCATGAAGTAAAGAGTAACACGCAAAATTGCATGGCAAAAATATTACCAATGATTCCAATAAATTAACAAGAGCTACTGTGACTGTGGGATTGCAAAACATTGAAGAAGCTTTGTAATGATGTAAGTTTTCACGGCTGTAGATAAACAACATAGAATCGATTTTGATAAAATACGAGTACTAGCAGCCATCTGCCATAAAGGTCCAAGATGAATTCGTGAAGCAATTGAGATTCACAAGACAGGAAAGACAATGAACCGAAAACAGGAAATTAATATAAAGCTCAGCCAAACCTGGAGGCCAGTTATTGAAGTCAGTAATGCACAGATATAGAGCTATGGGGTGTGGACATCAGAGGGGGATCACAAGGTGTGTGGGAAGTTCTTTCATGAGATGCAAATTAGGGGACTAGCCACAGACAAAGCAGGAGGGGGTTATCGCATTGCCGGGGTGTGAATATGACAAGGAGATTAATGTTAATGTGATTCAGATGTAGACCCCACAAAACAAAAGATGACTCGACACACACAGTAGCCACATATATTAAGGAGCAACAGGCACAACACAAACGTACTGCGCGTGAGGATGCTTCTAACGTGTGAGGCGAAACGTCGCGAGCAGAGGAGAGGGAGTGATCGACGCGGCTGTCCCGAGAGAGCAGCTTTTCGAAACAATCATCATGCATCGAACCGCGAAAATCTACATCATTAAATAGAATATGCTTCTTCAAGAAAAAGAACTTTCACATGTGGTTATATTCAAACTAATAAAAAGAAAGATATAATATTCAGCCATCTCATGGCAGATGTTAGCTTTTGCAAAGTGAATCTCATGTGGCTGTTTGTTGAGACCAAAATCTATTAAGGAACACACACAAGCTGAGAAGCCAAAATAAGGCCTTGACGTTGGCCTATTGGTACACGTGGATTGGTGAGTAAGAAACAAAATGAAAATTGTCAATCGCAGCTTTAAACCCGACTTTATATCTCAGCTCAACAGCTGTAAAAGTTTGGAGGTGATGACTATGGGTTTGTTTCCTGCAGATATATTCACTGTTCAGGCAGAATTCTAAAGTTCTAATGACAATGTTAACGCACTTAGGATTATAAATGAAGACAGATTAAGTTTAAAATTATGTGAATAACGAATTAAGACGATGAGCTATGCGAAATGGCGATTATGATGGTGCAAGTGCTGCTGCAACTACTTCTAGATGTTCATTATGACAGGAGAAAGTACCGAGTGAGTTTGCAAGCTCTAAATGTGGGATTCCCGCGACACAAAACTACCGAAATAACCAATGTAACCACCAATTCCCAGTCCATAAATCCCCACCAACTCCTATCCCAAGAAGATCCAGGTGCCCGCCTAATGTTGACTCGCCCTCGTGAAGGCTCAGAACAGATGCCACTGATATGGAAAGCAAGGCAATGTTTTCAGTGCAAGCCAAAAGCAACGGCATATAGTTGCCAAATATCTGTACAGTCGCCCTAATCCAAGTCACCCTGGGCAATTACATAAATGTGATATGGATAGTAAAATAATAGCTGTGGAATCAGCCGCAATATGCAGTAACAGACAAAGCAGTTAAATAATTACGACCACATTGCTTCAAGTACAAAGAGAAGGCATTACAAAAATAGCAGTAGACAGCTTGGCCTACGTGTTACGGTATTTGATTTTAGAAAATATGTTCACTTTAGTAGCGGTACCCACTTAATCCTGTACATTGTCGTGGTGAGCCGGAGTCTATCCTGGCAGTTGCAGGGTACAAGGCGGGGCTATGTCTGTTACGGGTCGCAAGTCCATCGCAGTTACGAAATATGGCAATTAACAGTCAAAACAATAGTGATTAAAAGTACGCAAATACGCATGACATGAAACCTCAGGCATTGTGGGAGTGAGTGAAGATGAGTGTGTTGTGCTTTGTTACCTAATGTCAGAGGTCTAAGGGAATGCGGCTAAGGCAGTGAACTGCCGTTGACAGTCTATAGTGCATTACCACACTCTATTTTAATCACTTATAATCTTAATTACAGCGAGTACTGTCCTTCATGTAGTATTTCGTGTATATATATAGCCTATTTTATATACAGTCTTTAAATACAGCCCATAGCGGAGTATTAAAGTCAATATTCTGGTTACGTGCCCACGAGGCCTGTTCAAGTAATCGCATAATATTATATATAAAATATTTAAATAAAGTCTGTGGTGAATTAATCAGTCAATATTCTAATTACATAGTCTTTTATTACAGTCGGTACTGTCATTACATACAGAATTCATCGTGTATAAAGTCTTTAGTGTATTATTAAAGTAAATATTCTAATTACATATCATACCTCACGTGCCTTACACACTATTCAGTCTATACATACAGTCTATAGTCTTTTGAGTGTAGTCTTTTGAGTTTATATTAATCTTTAGTCCATACATACAGTCTAGTCCACACAGTCTATACATGCTGTCTATAATTTATAATCTATCCATACAGTCTATAGTGTAGTGATGTCACATCCTGGGTGTGGCCTTTATTTACGCCCATTGTCCCCAGAGTTGGACTCTGACCCCTTGTTCTATATGATAACCTACACTTCCGCAGCTCTAAAGAGCTTGATTCCTTCATCATCAGTTCCTTGTAACTCCAGCCTTCTGGCTATTTGCCGTGAGCTTTGGATACTTAGACGTCCTCGTTATATCCATCGGGGTGCCGTCTTCAAAAAGCTCATTAATCTGCCTAAAATTGATTTCCCTACCCCCATTCCTGTAATAAGCCCTATATATCGGCTACCCAGGAAACAACAAGTTAGACCGTTCAGCTCGACGTTGATTGATTAAAATCACACTGGTTAGTGTCTCTCTTCCAGCACAAACATTGCCTGCAAACGAAACCCACTTTGCCTTGCTCAATGTGCGCTCTCTGAATTCAGGAAAAGCCCCACTGATTGCCGAGCTGATCTCGGACAACACTCTGGACCTGCTCTGCCTAACAGAGACTTGGCACCATAAATATGATTTTCTCACTTTGAATCAGGCCCTACCGCGAGACTTTACATTCCATCAGAAAGCTCGTTCTAATGGCCGTGGTGGCGGCCTCGCAGTTCTCTACCATGTGTTTGCCGACATCCGACCGATTCCGTCGCCGACCTTCAATTCATTCGAGCAAATGTCTCTGGATTGGAGGTCGGCTCAACGTGTGAAGTTGGTGCTGCTCTACCGTCCACCTGGAGCCTCCACTTCTTTTGTCAATGAATTGTCTGAGCTGCTTTCTAAGATGTGCTCCAGTTCTGAAAGGATCCTGATTCTGGGCGATTTCAACATCCACGTTGACTCCCCAAAGAGCCGTCTTGCAAGGGATCTCATGGCCACTCTGACCTCACTTGGCTTCACTCAACACATGACATCTGCCATTCACAGATGCGGCCATACTCTTGACTTGGTTTGCTCATGGGGCATATCGGTAACCAACCTGCCCGTCACTGATCCTGGTTTGTCTGATAATTCTGCTCAGTGGTTTGATCTTCAAGTACCACCTCCCATTTCCATCTCCAAGCACCAAAACCAATTTCGTAACCTTAGCGCCCTCACTCCAGACATATTGGCCGCCACAATCAATAGTACTTCACTCTCCGCCTTGGCTCACACTGCCTCTGATGCAGCAGCAGAAACTTACAACAACGTGCTATTAAGCATACGTGATGATTTCGCCCCATAAAAGTCACGCTATGTCTCAGACAGAAAACCATCCCCTGGTATACTGCTCAACTCCGGGATCTCAAAGCGAATGCACGCAGGGCTGAACGGACTTGGAGAAAATCTGGCCTCACCGTTCATGGTCAAATCTTTAAGGAACAACTCCTCCTTTACCAGAAGGCACTTGACTCTGCCCGTACTGGCCATCTTTCCAGCGTTTTGGCTGATACCTGCGACAAGCCCAAGATTCTTTTCTCGACCATTAATCAGCTCCTTCATCCTACCAGTCACTCACTCTCACCTTCATTTACTAATAAAGATCAGGCAGGTCAGTTGATTCAGTTTTTCTTTGAAAACACTGATGCCCATCGTATCTATACCCAGCTTCAATCACCAACCAATACCTCAATAATTGTTCCTCCACCTTCCTTGACCTCAAAACTCCTGAAATTTTCCGAATAAATGGGATCCGAGGTCTTCTCTTTAGTTCCCAGATCCGGGCCCACAAACTGCTCCCTGGATCCTTTCCCATCCAAAATCATCTGGGCAAATTTCAAATTTCTTGCCTCGTTCATCACTAATCTGTTTAATAACTCACTTCACCCTGGTATCGTTCCCCTACTGTTCAAATGTGCAGTCGGGGAACGATACCAGAGTGGCCTTGATTGCAACATCCCTGATCATTATCGTCCCATCTCAAATCTTCCATTCATCTCTAAGGTCCTTGAACATGCCGTAGCCGCACAACTCCAGAAACACCTTCTTAATAATGACCTCCTCGATCCCTTCCAATCTGGGTTCAGATTCGGCCATAGTACTGAAACTGCTCTGGTAAAAGTAGTTGATGACCTACTCATCGCTGCTGATGAAGGCTTGCCAAGTATGCTTGCCCTCATGGACCTGAGCGCTGCCTTTGATACCTTTGACCATCTGATCTTCTTTGAGCGACTTGAGGGTATAGAGGGCTCTGGCTGTGCCTTGCATTGGTTGAGCTTCTAACTGTCCGACCGGAAGCAGTTTGTCAGCCTCGGAGGACAAAACTCTGAGATTCATCCTGTTTTTTCTTGAGTTCCTCAGGGTTCAGTTCTCGGCCCACTCCTCTTCAGCATCATCTCGTGGCCATATCCTGCGCAGCCTTAATCTCAGCTACTATTGCTATGCCGATGACATCCAAATCTATATCCAAGCAAAAGTCATCCATCAATGTGTCTGCTCTTTGCATGTCATCGTCACTGTCAACTGTGACGGCCTGGCTCAATTCAAATTTTCTAAAACTAAATGGAGACAAGACAGAAGTTTTGCTTGTTGGAACCCCGCACCAATTGTCCAAGGCTGAACCTATCCAATTGATGCTTGACGACCAGACAATTGAAGTTGCTAAGGCAGTCCGGAGTCTAGATGTGACTCTTGATTCCTCACACCTTCGAGACACATATCAGGAAGGTGACGAAGGTAGCCCATTTTCATCTCAGAAATATAGCCAGACTGCACAACATCCTGTCACCTGCTGACACTGAGAAGCTAATACACATCTTCATCTCCTCACGAATCGATTATTGCAATGCACTGCTCCCTGGCACCCCTGCCTACTTGATTAATCGCCTACGTGTACAGAATGCGGCTGCTAGAGCCCTCACTCGCACACCTATCCATGATCACATATCCAGAGTACCGATGTCTCTCCACTGGTTAGCTGTTAATTACAAGATTCAATTCAAGATCCTCCTTCTCACCTACAAGGCTCTCACTGGCGCAGCTCCTACATATATCCGTGACCTACTTCAGGCACCCTCCTCAACACGACTACTTCGATCCTCGAATACAGGCTTGCTGCATGTGCCCAGGTCGCACCTCCGTTCGATAGGTGACAGCCTTCTCGCGTGCTGCTCCAAGACTCTGGAATGCCCTTCCACTGGAGATTCGTTCAGCTGAGTCCTTGGGCATCTTCAAATCTCGTCTTAAGACTCACTTGTTCTGTAGAGCTTTAAAGTCCTCCGGCTAGGACTGTTGATGCGGCTCAGTGGGGCCGTGCCGGGATGTTGGCTCTCTTCCGATCCGCACCTGCTCGGGAACATATGTTCCTTCCTTGTTTGTTTAAAAAATTATTTATTATTTTGCTGACTTTATGTCCTCGAATTTGTCGCTGCTGTTTGACTTTCAGTTTAACTGTTCTGATGTTGTTGTTGACATGGCGTTCTCGCCACAGCTCGAATTTGTAAAAAAAAAAAACCCCAAAAAAGTTATTGTTGCTGATTTGCCGTTTTCTGCCGTTGTTGTTGACGTGCTATTCTCTCCACAACTCTGTGCAGCGCTTTGTGGCCCTCGGGTGAAAAGCGTTCTATAAATGCAATTATTATGATATTACATCTAATATCCTAGTGAAGTTCGTAAATGTAACGATCTTGTCGGGTGGCGGAGGGTTAATAATAAGACTTTTGGCAGAAAACTACTGCTTGGACCAGCCCAGAAAATAAATGTAAAGAATTAAGTATCCTGGCTATGGAAATCTCCGTTTAAGATGCAGGCTTACAAAACAAATGCTGCTGAGTTGCCAAATAGTAATGGCAAGATCGGTCTATCGACACTGTATCGTTGAGCCTTGCAAAGCCAATAGATTAATGACTAAATTGTAGTTACAGTAGGTCTGCAGCACTCTCAGCTGCACAGGGACAATCCTCCAGCAGGTGGCGCTGTGTGTTCTCCGATTGCCGAAAGCCACTTATCCACCACAAAAGATCAGGAGAACTACCCCCCCACCACCAGACTTGGCAGTTTTTTTTAACCACTCCTTACGAGTGGGCCAGGTTAATACAACTCATGTCCATTCATTTACAAACAAAGACACTCGAAGAGGACTATAGATGCTCATCGTGTAAGAGTTAATGCAGCTGTGACTAACGAGTTCAAATATACAGGTGAGATTTTTTTTAATCATTTTAGTATCATTTATTCTCAGTGCCCGCTTAATCCTGTCTGGGGGG
>JAZEWT010000003.1:30575501-30612834 GCA_036362905.1 Mordacia mordax | reverse complement strand
GCGCACAGGCAGACACGCACAGACGTGCACGGACAGACGCGCACGGACAGACGCGCACAGGCAGACGCGCACAGGCAGACACGCACGGACAGACGCGCACAGGCAGACACGCACAGGCAGACGCGCACAGACACGCACAGACACGCACAGACACGCACGGACAGACAGGCACGAGCAGACGCGCTCGGACAGACGCGCACAGGCAGACACGCACAGGCAGAGGCGCACAGACACGCGCAGGCAGACGCCGCGCAACCGCCCCGGCACAGCCCGCGCAACTGTCACCGAGCCGTCTCAGCGACCCCACGGCGCTCAGCCCCAGCAGAGCCCGGCAGCGCTCAGCTGCCCTCCTCCCTTCCTGCCTCGCACTCAGCCGAGGAAACGTTCGCTGATGGAGGGGGGAGCGCGCTGTTGCGCTGTAGGCAGAGGCTGTTGTAGATGTTTACGCGTAACTTTGTAGAACGTGGACACGTACTGCTTGTAGGACACCACACGAGCATTGGGTCTCACAAACGTTCGCAGCCTTCTTGGTCGATTTGTTCACATCAAGCGTGTTCGACAAAGGGAAAGCCTTACCCAAGAGTCTTCGTTCGAATGCGTGTGTGATGTATTTACAGATTGTCAATACACGCCGAAGTGTGTAGGAAGACAATCGGTTTTTTATAACACATTTTTTTATAAAAGTTCGGTCGCCGTTTTAATAATTATAATTCATTATTAACCTCCACTCGCACTGCCGCTGTATGCGCTGTACACAGCGCAACCACACGGTGCCCACCAATGCGCTCTTTAATATCGACCTCGTCGTCGTCCCCCCGCAAGAGAAAGTCGATGCCACAATGAGGGTTGCCACCTGTCCTGGTTTTTTTTTTCAGGATCATCCTCATGTGTGGGACAGCTGTCCAAGGGAAAAAAAGTATATTTTCCTGGGATTAAGTCTCATCTCATCTCATTGTCAGAACCCGCTTAGTCCTGTTCAGGGTCGCGGCGAGCCGGAGCCTATCCCGGCAGGCACAGGGCGCAAGGCAAGGATATACCCACGATTGGACGCCAGTCCATCACCGAGCACGCGGGCAATTTCGTCTCCAAGCCAAATAACCTATGCAGCAGCATATTTTTGGACTGTGGGAGGAAACCGGAGTGCCCGGCAAAAACCCACGCGGACACGGGGAGAGAACATGCAAGCTCCACACAGAGAGGCACCCGAGCTGAGATTCGAACCTGGGACCTTCTTGCTGTGAGGCGACAGCGCTACCCACTGGGCCACCGTGCCACCCTCCTGGGAATAAGTAATTATTCAAAGTTCGGATTTTTCAAACAAGTTACACGTGCAGTCCTCTCATGTTTTTGTTTGTCCCAGTTGTTTGTGCTTCCGAAGTGGCAACTTATCCAATTTATGCGTGCGATGCACGCTGACCGTGAGCCGTCGCTTTCATCACTGGGACCTCGCGACGAGAGGTTGATGATGTGGAGCCGTGTCCGCAAGGGGGCGCTCTGTCCGCGGAGCTCGGGGAGACCCTTGGGGAGGGGGCGGGGGTCGGAGTGCGGTCAAGTTGCACTCCGGCAAGAACTGATTTGCGTTTTTGATGTTCTTTGTCTCCGTCTATCCACTTTACTGGTTTGAATGTCTCATTGTCAGAAACCGCTTCGTCCTGTACAGGGTCGCGGTGAGCCGGAGTCTATCCCGGCAGACTCAAGGCGCAAGGCAGGGATATACTCACGATGGGACGCTAGTCCATCTCGGGCACTGCGGGAAATTTAGTCTGCAAGCCAATTAACCTATGCAGTAGCATGTTTTTTGGACTGTGGGAGGAAACCGGAGTGCCCGGCGAAAACTCACGGGGACACGGGGAGATTATGCAAATTTCACACAGAAAGGCACCCAAGCCGATATTCGAACTCGGGCTCTTCCTGCTGTGAGGCGACAGCGCTAACCACTGGGCCACCGCGCCGCTCCTCATGTAGTGTTATTGAAGCAAATCATCACTGTAATGATGTAGGTTTTTCACGGCTCGATGCATGATGATTGCTTCGAAAAGCTGCTCTCTCGGGACAGCCGCGTCGATGGCTCACTCTCCTCTCCTCGCGACGTTTCGCCTCACACGTTAGAGGCACTGCGCCTGAGGATGCCTCTAACGTGTGAGGCGAAACGTCGCGAGGTGGAGAGAGGGAGCGATCGGCGCTGCTGTCCCGAGAGAGCAACTTTTCGAAGCAATCATCAAATCATCACTTGCAAGCAAGGGAGGGGGATGATACACTATTGGTAAACAGCACATGTTTTTGCATGCATCTCAGCAGAAACGCGTAATTTGAACTTTTGCTACCTCACGCGTAACATCTGGTCTTTCATTTGAGCATTAAGTTAATTTGATAAAATCACAAGTAACACACTATGTAACATTGTCCCCCCCCCCCTCAAATTGTATTTGCTTAATGTAACAAAAACGCCTTCATTAAAACCAAACACTCCGTGTATAAAATTATCTTCAGTTAAAATGGTAAAAACACACAATTAATAAATTGGAGTGATCTACAAGCATATCTTTTCGTGAATCAATAAAGTATATATATTTTAAGAGTCCCGGCGATGGACTGGCGTCCCGTCGTCGGGTGTATTCCTGCCTTACGCCCTGTGTTTCCGGGATAGGCTCCGGCTCACCGTGACCCTATATAGGATTAAGCGGTTTCAGATAATGAGATGAGATGAGATATTTTAAGAGTCGTCTGAATACAATGCTGCTTAGCACACACGTGTAGTGTCTATAAGGTTATCTTAGCAATATAAATTTGTTTGAGAGACGCATAGCTGTACTGCAAATAAATATATACCGTACTCAGCGTCATATTGTTGTCTACGAACAGCTGTTGATACGCACACTATAATTGTCATCCTGGTGAACACAAGAAACAAAATTGATGAGCAGTGTCTCGTCTATTGTTCTTGCAACATGAAGAAATTCAAATGCTTTTACACCTTTATTTCTCAAAAAAAAAAAACCCGTTGGAGAAACAAATATATGAGAGAGACATATCTGCTTACACGCGCTGTTTCTTTTGATAGGATGGAAGGAGGCATTGCATTAACGGAAACTGTCCGTGAGTAAGCCTATTGTAATGATGTAGGTTTTCACGGCTCGATGCATGATGATTGCTTCGAGAGAGCAGCTTTTCGAAGCAATCATCAGTAAGCCTATTGTAAAAAAAAAGCACATTTGCCTATTATCGTGCAATACGTTAAGAAATTCTACTTTCAAGAGTTCAGCATTATGATGACGGGCAATTATAGATTTCGCAGTACTCAGCATCCTATTGTTATTACGAGTATTGTACTAGTTATTACGGGTATTTTTTGTAAAAATAGGTATTACTAATCTTTTATTACTAGCATTTATTACTAGTATTTTTTTTCTTATGTGATTCCTATCAAAGTTCAAACTGTGCAGTTTAAGCCCGAAATGACAGCCATTAGTGTAATCACCACGGGCGTTTCTCTTCCCCCACGGTCCATTTAGAAACCTGTAACATAGTTTTGTAATCAGCATCCAGTAATAGCCCTGTGATCAGTTGTATGAATAGTGTGCGGTTAAGTAGAGCCTTTACTTTGTTTGTACAGATTGCAATCTGTGCGAAAATTTTAACCGTGACATTTTATTCACCCGACCAGGTCGGGTGACAGTTGGGGCCAGCGGTTCACTACCAAATGTGCCTTTGGCCCATTCCAAGTTCTTAGAGATGTGAATCACTGTTTTGTAACCCCATTCTACCCCCATATGACATAGCTATTACTCACCCTCCCCATCCGAGTCGAGATGACATTGGTGCTGATTCTGAGCTGAGAAATGACCGAGGTGTTGTTCTTTTACCTAATAGATGCCACATGGAAATGTTACTTGTGTAGCAATCAGTAAGGAGCAATGATAATTGCTACATGAGCCGGAGAAACGTTATATCTAGCTTCAGGATATCATTTACACGCGCAACCTCAAGTAAAATGACCTCACGTAATTCAAATAAAAAGTGAAAACAAAAATCCCACCGTCGGCAGAGGTAACGGGGAGTCGCGCACCAAACACAGTTACAATTGGCTGTTGCTCCTGTAAGGCGTGCGTAGCGGGGCCAGATGTTTTCATTAAATCGCTCTGAGAGCAGTTCTGGCCAAAGGCTGTGCATTCCATGCTTCAGTTCAACCCAACAATGTGACGGAGACCGCCACCACTCGGCAAGACAAAATGCCAGCTGCGCCACTCGGCAAGATAAATGCCAGCTGCTATGCCCGCCGATAACTTTAACGTTTTAACTGCAAACTTAAAAAAAACGAAACCTCGTTGGTTTGCGGCGAGTTCACTGTACAGTGTGCAGAGCTGGCACGCATTGTGAATGTACACAATACAAATAGGTTCTCATCTCATCTCATTGTCAGAAACTGCTTAGTCCTGTACAGGGTCGCGGTGAGCCGGAGCCTATCCCGGAAGACACAGGGCGAAAGGCAGGGATATACCCACGATGGGACGCCAGTCCATTACCGGGCACTGTGGGCAATTTAGTCTGCAAGCCAATTAACCTATGCAGCAGCATGTTTTTTGGACTGGGAGGAAACCGGAGTGCCCGGCGAAAACCCACGCGGATATGGGGAGAGAACTCGCAAACTCCACACAGAAAGGCACCCGAGCCGAGATTCGAACCCGGGTCCTTCTTGCTGTGAGGCGACAGCGCTACCCACTGGGCCACCTTGTCGCCCTTACAAATAGGTTATACTGAATTAACTCATTGCCGTAAGTATTATTTAGCCAGAGGCGCGGTGGCGCAGTGAGTAGCACTTGCTGGCTGACAGCAAGAAGAACCGAGGTTCGATTCCCAGCTAGGGTGCCTTTCTGTATGGAGTTTGCGTATTCTCCCGTATCCACATTGGTGTTGGTCAGGAACTCCGGTTTTCTCCCACTGTCCAAAGATACGTTGCTGTCGAGGTAGCGCTGTCGCCTCAGAGCAAGAAGACCCGGGTTCGAATCTCGGCTCGGGTGCCTTTCTGTGTGGAGTTTGCATGTTCTCTCCCCGTGTCCGCGTGGGTTTTCGCCGGGCACTCTGGTTTCATTCCACAGTCCATACAACATGCTGCTGCATAGGTTAATTGGCCCGCATACTAAATTGCCCGTAGTGCTCGGTGATGGACTGGCGTCCTATCGTGGGTGTATCCCTACTTTGCACCCTGTGTTTCGTTGGTTGAACAATAATTTTCATCGCCTATTTTACGTCCTCTAAATTATAGCCATTATCTGACTTTTAATTGAACTGCCCTGACGTTGTTTTTGTTGACATGCTGTTCTCTTTACAGCTCAGATTTGTAAACAAAGAACAAAAAACGTTGTTGTTGATTTGCTGTTCATATGTCGTTGTTGCTGACATGCCGTTCTCTCCACAGCTCTGTGCAGCGCCCAAGTGACCCTTGGGGTGAAAAGCGCTCTATAAATGCAATTATTATTTTTATTATGTGCTTGCATCACATCCTGAGTATACCTCTTCCTTGCGCCCTCTGTCTGCGGGGATAGGCTCCGCCCCCCCCCCCCGCGACCCTGTGCAGGATTAAGCAGGAAGTGAAAATGACAGTGACGTATTTTGCCTGAGGTCCCCCCCCCCCCACGTTGTCAAGAGAGGTGGACATCTGGGAGTTGGTTACTTTTCTACATCAAAGCACACGAGTCAGCTGTCTTTGCTCTATGTCTGCATTTAACAGAACTCCACTTATACCGAGTGCAAAATCACCCGACCTTGTTCTAAGTCCTGTGGCTAGGATTATGGATATGGCTCACTGTTGTCGTGCTGGGATGATGGCTCGCTACCGATCTGTACCTGCTTGGGAGCACTTATTCCTTCTTTAGTTTCTTTAATAATTATTTTTATCGCTTATTATATGCCCTTCTCTAACTTATAGTTCGCATTTGATTATCAATTAAACTGCTATGATGTTGTTATTGTTGCTGACATGCCGTTCTCTCAACAGGTCAGATTTGTAACAAAAACAAACACATTTTTATTGTTGTTAATTTGCCGTTCATATGTCGTTGTTGTTCCTGACATACGGTTCTCTCCACAGCTCTGTGCAGCGCTTTGTGACCCCCGGGGGAAAAGCGCTCTAGAAGTGCAAATCTTATTATAACGAAAAGAATAAATATGGCTGGGAGAACCTCACCTGGACTCGGGTAACCGGCGCCCACTTCTGGAGCAAGGCCTGCGAGTGGAGCTCACAGGTGAGCGGGCGATCCGGAGACCCACATTGCTCGGTTTGGCACAGCCCAAATATGTGACGTGGGGCCGCTGCCTTGTGGGCTCACCACGTGCAAGGCAAATCATAAGGGTCCGGTACAATGCCCCCTGGGCAGTAGACAAAGGCAGAGTAGGTCTAGGCATGATTGACCTTGGCAATGGAACTGGCTCTTAGTAGGTGGAATGTTATCTCTTTGGGGGGTAAGGAACATAGTTGTGCTCACCTCTATGCATGGTGTCGGTTCTGGAACCAAACTTTCTTAACAGAGGTTGGGTGAGAGGCGCTGGGCAGGGGCCACTCAATTGGAGTTTGTTGCGGTGAATGAGAAGGTTATCTCAATGCGACTTTGGGTCGCAGGGAGGAGGACTCTGTTGTGTGTCCATACGCACCAAACGGCATTTCAAAGTACACACTACCTTTTTGGAGACAGTGCGTGGGATGGTAGAAAACATGCCACCTGGGACTTCAGAGTTTTACTGGGAGCCTTCAATGCCCAAGTGGGCAATGATGGAGAAACCTGGAGGAGTGTGATTGAGAGCAATGGCCTATCCGATTTGAACCCGTGCGGTGTTCTGTTATTGGACTTCTCTGCTTGTCATGGACTGTCCATAACAAACACCATGTTCAAACACAAGGAGGTTCATAAGTGTACCTAGTACTAGAGTACCTTGGGCCAAAGGTCAATCATCGACGTTGTAGTTGCCTAATTGGACCTGAGGCCTTGTGTTTTGGATACTCAAGTGAAGAGAGGAGTAGAGTTGTCTCCTGATCACCACCTGGTGGTGAGCTGGCTTAGATGGTTGGAGTAGAATACCAGACAGACCTGGTAAGCCCAAACATGTAGTGAGGATTTGCTGGGAACCACTGGTGGAGGACCCTGTCCAGAATGATTTCAGCTCCCACCTCGAGATGAGTTTTTCTCACATTCCGGAGAAGGCTAAGGACATTGAGTCCGAATTGACCATGTTTAAAGTTTCCATTATGGAAGCGGCTGCGAGGAACTATGGCGCGGAGGTGATTGGTACCAATTATGGTGGCAAGTTAAGGACCCGCTGGTGGACACCAGTGGTGAGGGAAGCTGTCAAGCTGAAAAGGAGTCCTTCTGGGTTTGGTTAGCACGGGGGACCCCTGATTCAGCTGACAGGTACCGGCAGGCCAAAAGGACTGCAGATGCAATGGCTGCAGAAGCGAAAAACCGGTTGCGGGAGGAGTTCTGAGAAGGTATGGAGAAGGACTTTCAGCTTGTTTCAAAGAAGTTCTGGTAAACCATCCGACGGCCCAGGAGGGAAAAGCAGTGCACCGTCCAGGCTGTTATCAGCAAGAACGGGAAGGTGCTGACCTCGACTCGGGATATCGTCGGTAGGTGGAAGGAACACTATGAGGAGCTCCTAAAACCGGCAGGAGTGTTCTGGGGAGTCAGAGCCCATCTCCTTGGCAGACAGTGGCAAGCGCCAGGAGTGGACGAGATCCACCCCGAAATGCTGAGGGCCGTGGATGTTGTGGTGCTCTCATGACTGACATGCGTTTTCAATGTCGCGTGAGTGTTGGGAAACGTACCAGTGGAAGACTGGGGAGGTGGTTCCCATTTTCAAAAAGAGGGACCAGAGGGTTGTGTTCTAACTAGCGAGAGATCACACTGCTCAACCACTCTGGGAAAGCCTATGCGAGGGTGCTTGAAAGGAAGATGCGGCTGAGTGTCGAACCTCGAATTCCGAAGGAATAATGCAGATTCCGCCATGGACCAGCTTTTGAGGGGGGGGGGGGAATTTTCTAAACTAATCTACATGTGTTTTGCGGATTTGTAGAAGGCTTATGACTGTATGATGCGATGGGTTCTGTAGGAGGGACTGCAGGAGTACGGGGTACTGGGGTCTTTACTGCACGTTTTTCGGTATTTATACAATGGAGTGAGCGCTGCGTTCGCATCCTTGGCATTGTCAATCCCGCTTGCAGTTGGCATTTGGGCTTTTCAAAGGGTGCCCCTTATCTCCTATTCTGCTCGTGGTTTTCATGAACAGGATATCAAGATGCAGCTGAGGACCAGAGAGTATCTAGTTTGAGGATGTGAGGGTGGCATATCTGCTTTTTCTTGATGTGTCATCAGACTGTGATCTCTAGCCTGCACTGGAACAGTTTGCAGCCGAGTGACGTGGTGGGGATGAGAGTCAGTACCTCCAAAGTTGAGGCCATGGTTCTCATCGGGAAAAATGTGGCTTTCCCCTCCTAGTGGGGGATGAGCAGCTGGACCAACTGGAGGTGTTCAGGTATCTCGGGGTCTTATTCACGAGTGAAGGTGAAAGGGAGTGTGAGATTGACAGACGGATGGGAAGAGCGTCTGCAGCAATGCAAGCGTTGTACTGGACCGTTGTGGTGAAGAGGGAGCTGAGTCACGAGGAAAAGCTGTCAATGTACCGGTCAATCTTCATTCCAACCCTTACCTATGGTCATGAGCTTTGGGTAAAGACCGAAGGAGTCCTGAGGGTGCCAGATTGTAGGTATTTTACTGTATTCTGTATGGGTGGAGTGATGTAGCAGTGCTTTGCACACCATGTTATAAATCTAGAGATGTGAGGTTGATTCCCAGTCACGCCTAATGGCAGTGGTGACCAGGTCCTTAGGTCACATTTTCACCAATTCACCTTGAGCTGTATGATGAAGTCAAATAATCCTCATGATTGACAGTTTAGAGTAATAAAGACAACTTGAATTTAGTTCTTCAATTAGCACCATTTTATTTGCTTTAGGTATCGACTATGATCACATTCCATGAACAGAATACGATACATTTGACGGCACTCTCGTGATGTATGGTAAACTGACAGTACAAAGATAGCAAATCATCAGTGAATGCAAATAAAAAAGTGATGGTAATAATCGCAATCTTAAATCAGAGCTAGTAAGGTTTCAGACATAAAAGATTCATATAGAAAGGATTAAAATCAATGTCAAAAAACACGAAGGATAAATCTGGTGATTGCATAAAACAAAATCATGATCACCTGCTATATGTATGATTAAATATTTAGCTAATCTAAATGTGACCGTATCATGTAAACTAGTGGTTTAAAATTTCCTTTTGCATTTTCTCAAGTAAAATCTGAGTTTCTAAAATGGGATTATACAAGTTTGCACTATTGAAATAGTAAGTTAATGCAGTTGGGTTATGTATCAAAGGCACTTCAATCCAAAACAAAAACCTCCATTATACATAGGTTTCAATTTTCTGTAAATTAACGATGTAAAATAAAAAATGTCAGCAATTCAAAATGGATCAGAAATTGGGGTACAGTATTGACCACACTAAAATGGCAGAAAGATATGGAAATTGAAAAATAAAACTTCATGTAAAATTGTCCTTTCACGCCTTAGTGGTATTAAACTTACTCTACACACTTTTAATGTATGGTAAATATTTGTGACGATTCATGAGAGAGCTGGCCTAATATTAACGGAACTAACATTTTTATTAATTTACCCATGTGCATGACGTTTTAATTAAAGCTTGGAATGCATATACTAACGAAGCTATTAGGCTGTGGAATATTTGGAAATCCTGTGAGCGATCTTCTGGTAGGTGATGTCATTGATGAGGTCATCATAGTCTACAACCGAGATGAGTTTCTCCTGCACAACATCCTTTTTATTTGTGTTCACCTCTCCCGTCACGAGCACGGACAGCCCTTTCTCATTCACGTTCTCTCCCACGGACACGGCATGAATGTTGACTCTAGCCTTCATCAAATCCTTAACTTGGTTAACCAGAGCATTCTGCATGTTGTCTGGCAAGTGACCATCCGTGAATATGAGCAAATGGCGCTTGGGCCGAGGCACGCCTTTGGAATTGTCGTTTATGTAGGTGGTTGTGTAGCGCAATGCATCCACCAAATCTGTCGTGCTGCCCATGAATTTTTTTTTATGAATCTCCTGTGCCACCACAGTGGCATTGTTGCTGAATGCACTTGCGTCCTGTTGTTTGTTGCTGCTGAACTGAATGACTCCCACGCGAGTGACACCGGCACTGCTGTCCCTGTAAGCACATTAGTGTGGGCATGATCATCATCATCAGCAGCAGATGCATCATTATAACAGTTGTTTCAATGATGATTGCTTTCAAAATTCAGGATAGCCTCCAACACCTGAAGATGCCTCTAACGTGGGGAGGCCAAACATTGCAAATAAGAGAGGAGGAGCGCTTGTCATGGCTTTCCTGAAAGAAGAGCTTTTGGAAGCAATTTTCAAGCATCGATCCAAGAAAACCTATATTAGTACAGTAGTTTTTTCAGAATTTAAACATAAGTACAGAACGTGCAATAACATACACTTCTAAGAAAGAATCCGTGTGCAGATATTTATGGTAACATTGATAAAGAAATAGTCTCGTTGTAAGAACCCTTCTGGGCAACATACTTTGGCATGAGTAATCGCTTGGCCATTTTCTCCACCACAAACTTGATCCTTTCGAAGTTCTTTTCCCCAATGCTGGCAGAGCTGTCCAGCAAAATCACGAGGTCTGTTGTCTCGTTGAAGCCAGCTACACAGAAGAGAGAAGGGTTTATAGAGCGGCCACAGTTAAGCAAACAATTACCTGTCAAATTTTGCACATTGATATGCTTGATTTGGCAAAACAAATAAAACAAATCTAATTCACACACATCTTTACACCAGTTTAACTGAGCTACACAATAAAGTGCAGCAGTTAAACATTAAAGATGGATATCTTTTTTATTCATGCAGATTCCAATGCAATTTACCGTTGAATAACTTTAGTTGATAAGTATGTTTTGATATGCTACACGTATTATCACTGTGATAAAAAAGGTATCATTTCCCATGGCACTGTTCCACTGTCGCTCTTCTTTATCTATTAATAATGTATTGCGCTGCGCAATCTTGACTGCCACTGTTAACTTCATGATTGTGGTTGGTGTTTCATTTCTGAACATATGGTTGCTGTAAGTACGGTTATTTGTCCTTTGATTTTTTATGCGTTGTTACGTTGGTCAGGTTGTACGTTTGATGTGTTGCAGGAAGCCCACATATAGAGCTTGCAAGCTCACTGGGTACTCTCTGCTGCAAAAAGAAACATCTATAACAATAGAAACATCTATCTATCTATCTATAATAGGTTTAAAATCTTATAACTGGCAGATACAACGCAATACAAAGCCAGTAAAATCACTCGTCATTTATTCTGAATCGGACCATAATATTCAATTCTAATGACATGTCTTACCAGGACAAGTAAAATCTGGACACTTCCGATCTGAAAAAAAAACACACAAACAAACTTCAACTTATCATTTGCAATGAAATGATAAACACACTACAGTTTTATGTATTGAGCAGCAATTTTAGACGATATAATTACCTTGCACAAATTGGCATATGTCCAAGTGTTCTGTTAGAATTAATCTCTCACAATCATTTGTAACACTGTGCACGCACAACATCGAGTATTGAAAGGTCTTATCTCATCTCATTGTCAGAACCGCTTAATCCTGTGCAGGGTCGCGGTGAGCCGGAGCCTATGCCGGCAGACACAGGGCGCAAGGCAGGGATATACCCACCATGGGACGCCAGTTCATCACCGGGCACTGAGGGCAATTTAGTCTGCAAGCCAATTAACCCATGCAGCAGCATGTTTTTTGGACTGTGGGAAAAAAACGGAGTGCCCGGCGAAAACCCACGCGGACACGGGGAGAACATGCAAACTACACACAGTAAGGCACCCGAGCCGAGATTCGAACCCGGGCCCTTCTTTCTGTGAGGCGACAGCACTACCCACTTGGCCACCGTGCCACCCGCATTTTAAGGTGTTTGACATAAAGCAACCATTGCCTACGAGCACCTTGGCAGACGACGTTGGTGACGTTGTCCAGGAAGGCTTCATCCAGAAGCTCAGCGTAGGAGGCAACGGACAAGAAGGGGTCAGAATTTGTTTTCTTGTTGCACTCGAATGCTGAGATGCCCTCTTCGCGTGCGGCCCGATTAAAAGCATCACCCACTCCCACCCCTCTAACCTGAAATACAAATATCGCAATCCACAGACAACCGTGACACCATGTCAACACATAGTTGCAGTCTCCGAGAGAAGGGATTTCAGCACAGGATAATGAACTTGATGAGAAAACATTTTCACATCGTACGGTTTGGTTTTCTTATAGAGTCTGCTGTTATAGAAAAGGTAACACGACACATAACATTGCGCACTCGGTTCCATGACATAATAGTGTTGTTAAATTTATATTGCTGTCAGCTATCACTTGATAACGAAGCCTTACACGTATGCCAGGCAGAGTGCAGAGTGACTCGACGGGCTTGGGATCTCTGATCTCGTCGTTGCGCCCATCCGTCAGCACTATGGCCACGCGGTTGAGTTTCTGTGTCTTCTCCAGTAAGGTCCGAGTGAAATCGAGTGCGTTCCCTGTATGTGTCCCTCCGGCAATCCAGTTCAGGTTTTTGATAGCCCTGCAAAAACCATAGGGCATCATCATTGCCATTTGTCAATAACATTCAGGTATATGTTGCAACTACAAACCACGAACGTATGCAGATATGACCCAACTACGAAATGAGGACAAAATGCGTGTAAACATCGCAATGGGTAGTTTAAATGCCAATGGAAGTAAAAGGTGACAGAACGTGATTGGTAAACTTGGCATTAGAGTGAGGTTTGAGAGATGTGTGTCATTTAGAGTTTACACTCATTAAAGATGTAAAATCAATGCATACCTTTATTACAATAAAGCATCTGATGATGTAATGTTAATGTGTAAGGTTATACAATATCCATTGTGTTACCGTTTCAAGTCCATCAGAGACTTGATAGAGCGATCCTTGCTGCTGATGCTTTGCTCTGTATTTGAGTGACTGTATTGCACCACGATAATGTTGGACTCCTGTGGATCGGATATACAGTGCAGCACCGCAGATTTCTAAACATTTACAATATCGTGTTCAACAAGTTTACATGTGCACAGCGCTTGACTTCTTGTTTCAGCTGGGTACAGTAAACTAAGCCGATATTCTCAATTACAGCCAGTGGGTAGGTTATGACGGTGTCATTGCAAAGTAAATTACATTTGACCAATGTATCGTCTGACCTGAGAGGTGCACCAGAGCTGGTGTAGGCCAATCAGTTTGAAGGACAATGCATATGTTATCAAAGCTTCCTGTTTGCATATTTTGCCAAAAGTATATGTGGCTTTTGCAAACTAGACACATTGTGAAATATGTTTGTTTTGGTGTTTCAAGATCTTAACACGTGTATAATTGCTAGAAATGGTAAAAACCTATTCTACTTATTACAGGGGAAGAACACATAAACTCTGCACAGAAAAGTGCCCGAAGCAGGGATAGCACTGCTCTAAATAGGACTTTATTTCTGTGAGGCACAGATGTTACAAAGTATGTAACCTGCCACCCAGATTGTTAGCATGTGCACTGTATCGCTTTGTAATTTAAGTTCCCTCTCCAACAGAGACGACTGACCTCAGTGGCTACATCACGCGTTCATTTAAAGTTGATTAATGAACCTATTTGTCTCACTACAGACTGTACCTTCATGTTCTCATCGTGAACCACTCGGTTAAGAACTTGGACGATGAACTCTTTAGATATTGTGAAGCTGTCGGTTCCAATGCTCTCAGAGCTGTCCAGCACAAAGATCAGATCCACAGGCCCACACTTGCACTCTGACATTGGGCACACGCACACAAACCTCTTTGTGACCCTCGGGTGAAAAACGCTCAATAAATGCAATTATTATTATGTGAGGAGTTCTCATTAAATAACAAATTCAAACAAAGCCCACTGATCTCAACATTGCCTTATTTTTAGTAACACATCAAGAATGTGAAACAATTTATCAAAAACGTGAGACGTGTGCAATAAAAAGGTGCAAAACATATATAAATATATTAACGGGATATTAAAAAAACAATATAGAAACTATAATGCTCACCACAGCATGCTGGAGGAAACAGGAGAAAAAAAAAGAGATAATGTATAATTAGTTACAGCCTTGTACAATTTAAATGCAGTCCTCCCTTCAATGGTGCGGTGTACACGGTGTCACTTTTCCATGGTCAAAAAATTGTGACTTATTATCTCTACACGGTATAAATTTACTTATTCGTGGTGCAGCATGGTGGTCACATTGGCCTAGTGGAGTCATTTTGATGGTATGGTGGCCATCAATTCCATAATCAATACCTGAATTGGCAATTCGTTTATACTACGATTGTTTAAAAAATCAGCGTAGACTCACCGCGAGCCTGTACAGGATAATGGATGTGGATAATGATGATGATTTCCTGAGTTGAAATCGATTGTGGTGCAGTAGTTGATGTCACTATCCCAAAAAGTTGCATAAACGTCGACATTTGGAGGTGCGGAATTGGGAATTAATTATTTTGTGGTAGTCTCCTCAATTTTAGCTTCAGATTAGTGGTCGGTGCCCGGCGATGGACTGGCGTCCCGTCATCGGGTGTATTCCTGCCTTACGCCCTGTGTTTCCGGGATAGGCTCCGGCTCACCGTGACCCTATATAGGATTAAGCGGTTTCAGATAATGAGATGAGATGAGATTAGTGGTCGGTTGTCAGATAACTTATTTATACATTAATATAGCGAGTAGTGATGTACGTTTCCACAACTTGATGTATGGGAGAAAACCCCACGAGGAGAAGGAAAATTCGACACAGCTATCCCAAAAGAAGACCCATGGAGAGCAATTCTCAGTACTGTACAGTATTTACCAAGGGCCTCTAGAGGAATGTAAATAAACGTAATGCTGCCAAGTGAATAGAGGCGAAATAAAGTTTTGACTTTTCCAACACCATCAGCACCCTCATTAATCATATTGTCATTAAGGTTAGTAAGAAGCTGAAAGGTTTTTTTATAAAGATGTAGTTTTAGGTTTTGTTGAGTGTAAAACAAATGAGTCTGAAACCTAATCCACATTACCTTAGTCCTTTAGTATATTTTTACGTGATTTCTGGTGACACGGTTTTTTCACGGAATAAAGCCACTAATGGAGGGTGGACCATATTTTTCTACCTACCATATTTTATTTAGTTTTATCATTTAAAGGGCAAAAGTGTTTGATTAGCTGCTGTCCTTATGAAGTCCACATATGTTGGCTATTTAAGGAAAAAAATTATTGTAAGATGTGTACCCTTTACAGCACACGTTGACATCTGCATACAGTTTCAATGTGTTTTCATCATCTTATATACAAACACGTCATTTCCTAAATAAGTGATGTTTTGGTTCATGTCTGAGTTGAAATGCCTTTGCATGACATTTCTTCAATCGTATCCGCATGCTCTCACTGTGCAAGCACAAGGAAACGTTTAATTAATTTCCTAATTCTTGTGGTTTTCAAAAAATGTTCAGAACTGTTGTCCATGTTTAGTTTACAACTGTGTATTCCAACGGAATCGGCAGCATTTCTTAACATGCAGATCACAGTCACATTGAGTGTTGTTTATCTTACCATTAATAAGTCAACGACAATATATAAAGATAGACATATATAATAACACAATTATACTTACAACACATGCGGCGAATTATATCCAGTATTTCGCACTCCTGCAAAAACAAACACTCATATTATTTTATTTTAAATTAAACCCTACTGATGATTATATACCAAATGTACCATATAATTATGACTTGCAAGTAGTAGTATTTTTAGAAAATTACACACATCAATCGCAGCTTTTCCTGGACTTCCTGGTG
Source organism: Mordacia mordax (assembly GCA_036362905.1). Taxonomy (NCBI): domain Eukaryota; kingdom Metazoa; phylum Chordata; class Hyperoartia; order Petromyzontiformes; family Petromyzontidae; genus Mordacia; species Mordacia mordax. The sequence continues at coordinate 30,596,829 of JAZEWT010000003.1, read as the reverse complement.
GACCCTGCGAAGAGAAAGTTAATCTTTTCAGACAGTGCACGAGGCAGTGGCTAAGGTTCCAATAAGGCCACACTGTTTTCTATTTTTATGCGCACAATGTATATAAAAACACAAAGATAAATAACAATGAAAGATGGCATCTCACCATGTCGCCAGGTGGCCCAGGATATCCCTTTGCCCCTTTAGGGCCTGGTGGGCCAGGGTTTTTTTGCTGCAAGGAAAGTGTTTAGATTTGTCCATTTAGGAAATAACATTGGTAAACAGAGTATTACAACACAACATTACTCTCATGCACATCGTTTTGCATTTACATATTTCTAAGGTTATTAGCATGGTTATTTAATATAAACGCATATGTTGGGGTTTACAACAAACTCACATCTTCACCAGCATCTCCGAGTTCTCCCCTCTCTCCCTTTAAACCAGGGAACCCCTTAGGACCCTGTAGACAGGAAAAGACAACGACATTCATGACGTCAGCTTTAACTGCCCCTTAACTAATACAATATCTAACATATCTTCCACAGGGCAATCACGACACTCAAGGCTCATACACGGCTTGATTTGACACTTAGAATCATTAACTTGAAATAAAAATTTAAAATAGCCGAGATGTTTTTATTTTTGTGCACAGATCTGAAGAATATACTAACTAGCATTATTCTAAGAGCCATTTCATTTCTAAATATGTTGTCGAAGATAAATGTTAAGACATGAGTGCTTGTGGTCGCTGGAATTCTTACTTGGTCACCCGGAGATCCTCTTTGGCCTGGAGTTCCCTGGGAGAGGATATCAACAGCATGGAAATCACTCAAGCTGCTAAGAGTATTTCTTTTATTGCCTTGATAAGAAATTCACATGCCACAGCTATTTTATCTTTAACACAGTATTCACGCTATAATTGCAGTGTGCAAGTAACGTTGTATAGATGAATGCACAAAGTGCTTCGATGTGCAACCAAATGCAGTCACTGCTGCATAAAAGGAAAAGAGTAACTCACAGGGAAGCCTTGCTGCCCCTTAATGCCCTCTGCAGGAGTGCCATCTTCACCCTAGGAGAGCAACACCCATTGTTTCAAACTTAGTAACATGATTTAAGATATTATATATTAGCAGCATGCCAAATCATTAACTATTGCAAACACATTCATCAATGTGGTCAGAAGTTGTATTAAATATGTATAAACTCTTCATATGTAATCAAAACATGTTCATATGTCCGAATACAACAATTATAGTGTGGTTCGAATTTGATCTGTTAATCATCCAAGTACATTTTTAAGAGGTGCAAGGTTAATTCAAGCTTTTATGTAGCGTGGGAATAGAGATTCAAAGTTGTCCTGAGACTGATGAGTGCAAATACTGGAATTATCAGTGACAAGGGTTGAACTGATGAGTGCAACGACATAAAACATACATTCAATGATTTATGACCAATTAGAGATTAGTGGCAGTGTTGTAAACTGGGATCTTACCCTCACTCCAACTGTTCCCTGCTCCCCAATGGGTCCTGGTACTCCTTTTGGTCCATCAGGACCCTAAAGCAACGGACGACCAAAATGGATATGTTAGATGTGGTTATGGAAGGAAACGATAAACCGAGAATTCTTTACACACACAGACACTCACATTACAATGTCCTGTAATAGCATCTGACTTACTGCTTTAAGACTTGCCGCAAAACCAAAAATTTCAGAGCGCTATGTACCAGTTGAGGAGTTTAGCAGTTTTCCATTTTCACTCTTGTGAGGCCTGCCAGCTGGCTCATGTATACATTATACTGTACGGCATAGTTTTCCACATATAGCCAGGGCAGTCAGGTAGTAGATTGTCGGGACTAGTCAAAGCGGCCACAACAGTGAACAGGTCAAGCCTTGACATTCAGTTAATGAACCTTTGCTAAATACAGAATGTCTCGCTAAGTAACACCTTTACAATTTCGCAATTAACATTGGAACGTGCTTGTGAATCCGTGGTGTATTCCATAAAGAAAATAGTATATATATATTACTTTCTATTCCACAAGCGTATAAGAAACCTAAGCAGTATAAAACATCAGTTTAAACATATAGTACATTGATGGAATGAAATTGATACCACTTCTTACAGCAGGTTACACGTGTGAATTTAGAATAAAGTAGTCCATTTACAGCCAATCTTCGTGCACACATTACTACTGGATCAACATAGAGAGCATACCTCGTTCCCGGGGATGCCAGCTTCACCTTTATGACCTTTGGGACCTTGTCTGCCTTTGATGCCCTGTGCAGGAGAGAGGCAAGAGATGTGAGATGTGCAGGAACACAAACATAAAAAACACGTTGTAAAAAATGTGCTATAATGTAACCATACATTTGCATATTGGAATTAATTGCTATAAATTAATAGGCATACATTAAGCAACAATCTGGTGATCCGTGTGGTTGTGTAAACCTAGCGGAGGAAATGTAGTTCGAACGTTATTCTGTGCCATTAGATCAGAACAGCTGAAATATGTTCTCCTTGTGGGGCTGCAGAGATGACCTAGTGCTGCCTTGCTGTCTACCATTGGAGGCATGATATTGACCAAGCGCTATAATGAAATGAAACCCACATAAACACTCCAAAGCAAAAGCAAACTGTGAACCCTCTGGTGCATTTCAAAGCATGTACAGTCGCATCACCTCTTTAGGTTGACGACTATCAGACATTTCTCTGGGATATCCGTGCGGTGTGTGAGCCACTAAGCAACACCTGTTTGCCGACGTCACCCGGAAAACCTTCGTGCCCGTCGGGACCAATTGCACCGTTCACTCCCTGCAACACAGAAATACACTCAGGAGACGGAATCTGCAGCAGCAAGGGAGTCAGATTTTTAATGCTTACAAGGTACCAACAGGAAAATGGGAGTTTGCATATTTGCAGGTAACCTTGATAAGCACAGCTCCTGAAAGAAAAAATCCTATGCTTACAAGCCATACCTACAGCTGAAAAAAAGGTATACTAACATTTATATAACAGTACATATGAACTATCCGAAGAACTGCAAACTTTATGACTACATTTCCCAATGAATTTGTGCACTCTATTCGGGGTAACAATGTCAGATTACCATTCTCTTTGACCTTGGGCGGCCATTACTTAACAGACACCTGTTGATGCATGATGAGATCATCGCTGATAAGGAGTAAGTAAGTTGCGAGTAAGTTGAGAATTCACCTTGTCACCTTTGCTTCCACGATTGCCAGGAGGCCCGATCATTCCTGCATCCCCTTTGGAGCCCTAGAAGACACGTGCAAGATATGTTTGAATGTAAGTGTGAATTTAGAGACACAGTAAGGAAGACAACACCATAGTCACGATGCAGCACACACCTCACTCACTTCACACACACCAGATATATTAGAAATGATTCTTACACTTTCTCCAGGCACTCCTGGATCTCCAAAATCTCCCTACAAAACACAAATCACGAAATCAACAGTGGACATTTTATTGAATGTTAAATTGTGAAGTCGACTTAGAATAATACGTACAATCTCAAAGCATGTTGCACATTAAATATCTGCCGTACTTGTGTGCATAACAGGTTATACATACATCATCACCCCTTTCTCCCTTGACTCCGTTAAGCCCATTGGGACCACGATTGCCCTAGAAAACAGAATGTGAAAGTTAATACAGTATTTTAAATGTAAGGCAGTATAAAGCAGTTTTAAGTTATGCCGAATGGGTTTTATATGATGGTCTCATCTCATTGTCAGAAACCGCTTAGTCCTGTACAGGGTCGCGGTGAGCCGGAGCCTATCCCGGCAGACACAGGGCGCAAGGCAGGGATATACCCACAATGGGACGCCAGTCTATCACCGAGCACTGCTGGCAATTTAGTCTAAGCCAATTTACCTATGCAGCAGCATGTTTTTTTTGGACTGTGGGAGGAAACCGGAGTGCCCGGCAAAAACCCACACGGATACGGGGAGAGAACATGCAAACTCCACAGAGAAAGACACCTAAGCCGAGATTCGAACCCGGGACCTTCTTGCTTTTATTCGATGGTGTATTGTGCAAATATAATACTTACACTGCAGTAACTTGTTATTACTGATAAAGTGAGTGGTAATGCTTGAGGACAATTCATTATTGCATTGTGCAACCGACACCTCTGTGCTGTTCTAATAGCTAATCACGTTGCAATATTAAAGGCTGCAGTAGATCGCCTCTCTGCTGTACCTTCGGGCCTGAAGAGCCCATAATACCCGGAGGGCCAGGGCTTCCTTCTTCACCCTTGCTACCCTGAGGAGGAAAATACCACAAACTTCATTTCAGTCAAAGAAAGTACTGGGAAGAAAGCATTAGCACATGCGCTTCTAAATTAATTTGTGTAACAATGTAGGTTTTATCACGGCTTGTGAATCCAGCTTAAAACACATGGACACAATGCTGCATGACTGCATGCTTTAAAAACGTTATTGTTGCTGATTTTCCGTTCTTATGTCGTTGTTGTTGACATGCCGTCCTCTCCACAGCTCTGTGCAGCGCTTTGTGACCCTCGGGTGAATAGCGCTCAATAAATGCAAATATAATTATTATTATATTATGTTGGGCATGTGTATACATTTCACACACACACATATATATACACTGTTACATTTAACGAGTAACTGCCAATCATCATAAACTTGCAGCAATATCATTGTGGAACTTGTGCCAGGCTAGGTGCACTTGGAAGACCGCACAACGTGATGAATATGTGTCAGCAGATACTGGGTATTACGGCTTAATGTTCACATGTAAATGTAATTTTATGTTACCATTGAGCCTTTCTTGCCAAACAACCCAGCATCTCCTTTGGGACCCGGTTCTCCAAGTTCTCCCTGTAAAGACACAGGGTTACTGTTAACAAAAGCCTTATGTTATTGTCCTCTCCTATTAGCATCAAGAACAACCACTCCCAAAGCATTGAACTACTTCTACTCTGCACGTTGTTTATAGCGCAGCCTGTGTGGTTGTGTGTGCGTCAGGACATACATTATCGCCTGCGTCTCCAACACAGCCTGGAATCCCGTTGTATCCGTGATCACCCTGCAAGAAACAGCGCAGACCGACCCGGGTTAAAGGGTTTTTTATTTATCCCACAGGCCGTAACGGTGCAGCAAACAACCTACAAGAGGCGACCTTGGATCTGCATTGTAAATGTATGTTACCTTCTGCCCGTCCTTGCCGTCTATTCCAGGCGCTCCTTTTTCTCCCTGGGTGGCACAAGTAACAACATGTCGGTGTACACTCTCGATAGGTCAAAGTCCGGTGAAAGAGAAGGGCATTAAGCAAATTACGGTCAACGTGGAACGTGTGATGTTTCTAAAACATGGCACCATGAAGCATTATCCAAGGTGTGTGTGTGGTGTGTCGAACCTTCTGGCCTTGTCCTCCTCTTCCACCCTGGCAAACAGAAGAGTATGACAGCAGTGAACAAAAGCATTACAGAACACCGTGCAGTTGCAGTCCTGCTCTAAGCAGGTGTCATTTGTTTCAGTCGCCTGTCTTACTCGTGAAACAGCATGTGTTGCTCAAAAGTATATAATACCAAATTCATAAGGAGTAGCATGAGTTAACATTTTTAAGGCAGGAAATTGATTTTAAGTCTGCTTGCTGCAATGAAAATTACCAGAACTATGCCACATCTGAACAATGACTTCTCTCGACAATTACTAAAGAGTTTTGGTGGATGCAGTGTATGTTTTCTTTACTTTAAATATTTAGCTTACTTGAAACTATCTGTGTATGCGTGGGCTTCTGTTTGTTACAACTCTACATCAAAATTATTATGCCAAATGTAATTAAAATATATACTTTCATAGCACACTGCGATTGAGTGACATAATTAAACTTTGTAAAAATAAATGAAAGTATTATGCGTACTTACACTGTAGAATCATTATTATACTTATGGTGTGCTTAAGTACTACATCAATCTTTTCTTAATGAAGCATTTATTAAATAAACGTACAATGCATTGGTATAAGCAAGTACTGTATGGTGAAACGTCTCTTTATTTTACAGGCCTCACTGGATTTCTGAGGTCGTTTCAATTTGAGGGTTGTTACCTTATCTCCAATAACTCCACGATCACCCTGTAAAAAAACAAAAAAAGATTCAACAACAGGCATGACTTGATGAAATAAAATAAGTGGAGTTACAATGACACTTATTTTTCTGTGTAAAGTAAAAACACTACGTCAATACGACCGATTAATGTCATCATACCTTCTCACCCGGATGACCTGGAGGTCCGATGTCACCAGGCGCACCCTGTGAAAGATATCCATTAGCAACAATAATCTCATTCTCATTTACAGCATCAACTTGCAGACAAACGCCTGCTTAACCACCTCAATGTACTATGATTGTTGCTAAACACTTGTCATGGGTCACAACAAATGAGCCTGCATGTGAGAGGTGAGAAGCGACGGTAATCATGTGACACAAGCACAGCAGCCGAACCTACCGGGCGTCCATCAGCACCTGCTCGTCCAGGAGGCCCTCTTTTCCCTGCCGAGCCCTGGAGATAAACAGGGAAAAACGTTTCCTCGGCAGTAATCACGCGTCATGCCAATGCTGAGTTAACTTTGTTCATAATGAACTGACACTGGTGTGGATGGTGGCAACGCACACTGTTTTTAACTTGTTGATGAGCGTTCGAGTACTTACAGCGTCACCGTTGTCACCTGGGGATCCGGGGTTTCCACGCCTTGCCTGCCAATGAACGAGAAGAGCATTGCTCAAGTGATATGACTGCACACCTTGAAGACCTTGCGTGAATGCAGTCTTTGTGTTTGTGGATGCTTTTTAAAAGAATGCCAAAACCTCAGGTACTTACATCGCATTCATAGGTGCAGCACTTGAAGTGAGGAAGAAGAAAACAAAACACAAGTTAGATTTGCCAATAAAGTACTTGGATTTGTGATGCCTGCAGTGTGAGCAATTGGATACAAATAGAATCCCAAGGAATTACAATACAATTACAAGATACACAGGTCTAATAATTGGCTATTGAAACGTCCGCAAATGACATTATTACAGTTGGAGAACTATATTCCTCCTGAGATCTCTTGCTACCTATAATTGTTTAGATGTGAAGAACCCCATACAGGCCCATTGTCGCATGCACGAACATTTATCATGGATCTGAGCTCTAACACCAATTCTTCTGCAATGTTAGCCACGGCCTCTCACATGATTGCACACTGCCCGTGCAGCAAGGCACTCACTTCTACCAGCTGCATTACACTGCACCATGTTACATTATCGACATCCAATGCTAGCATTCAAAGTACAATTATTACAAATGATTCGTGTAAAAGCTTCATGTATACGGCAATCTTTTGATCGTGGATAGTTTTCGATTGTCTAAAACACTTACGTGATCTTTCACTTGTTTGTACTGCAACAAGAACACGGAGATATAATGTTAATGTCACCGATAAACACACATGCACTGTACATAACAATGTATTACAAGTAACATTTCATCTACTGTGAGTGTACTTACTGTGTATCCAGGGCCAGTTAAATTTCATACAAATTAAAGATTCTGTGGATGAATTCACTTACGTTTGCATTCTACTAGAGTAAATATATGAAGTATTCGATAAAAAATTCAGCTCAAACACAAATAATTTATATATATTAAGTGATGATGTAGGGTTTCACGTATCGACGTGTGATAATTGTGCTTCTGCTCCTTTCAGATTTTTTTGCAATCAAAATTTCTCATACTGGTTAACAGAGTCGCCGCCAATCAGCAGTCAGCAGGCCTACCAGCGTCCAGGTGCACTCACGATAATTTCCAACATGTCCGTGATGACTTGGATGTTTGCTTGGTCGTTGTCAGTGGCCGAGTAGTTTTTCCTGAACTCTGGACCTGACGAAATCAAGGCTAGGCGAGTTTCCTATGGGGAACAGAGGTCGCATTTAAACCACGTCACTCGCTATAGAAGGAAAGTCACTCGAGCACAATTCGAAGCCTATCTCCCACGTGGATATCCTGCCTGTCGACAGAACAGAGACAGCTTATTTACACGCCGTTAACAAAACAATCACGTTGCGATAATATATTGACATTACAGGTCATGGGTGCCTTAAATACAAGTGCTGCGAGATGCTGTGATAACCACTCTACGTGTAGATAAGCCAATCAGATGAATGACGGCATGCTGCCATAACTGACACAATGATCTATATCTTCAAACTCTGAGGGTCTCGCACGCTGTGCAGATCGTGGGGATTATTTAACCACATTTAACCACGCTGATCAGTGCAAGTTGGTGAAGGTGGGAAGAACATGGCAGCATAGAGGTATAGGTTTAGTTCAACTGTGTATTTTTCTGCAGTGCCCTGTTGCTGCAGGTCTTTGACTACGTGCTTATGCATTGTTAGCAACTCTTCCAAGTACTCGCCAAGCTCAAATCTGCTTACCTTGTGATTTCTGATAAGATTGAAATTCCATGCGAAAAAAATCACAGGTAACCGGACTTCACTATGCTTAAATACACCTCTGCCAATAAGCAGGTAATTAATTCTTCATTCTGCCTCCACTGCCTTCGCTACGTGTCATCAGCAGGACTCACCTGTTTGAAAAAGCCCTTGAACGACAGATTATGATTACGGCTAGAGTAAATTTTTTACATAGATTGCTGCTGTGAGTTTGTTTATTTACCCTTTGATGTTCTGCGTTGTTGTGTTGATCACTTTGGACGTTTCTTGTGTTACAGGAATCCCGCACATAGAGCTTGTAAGCTCACTGGGTACTTTCTGCTGTAATAATAACCAATCTCTCGATCTATATTAGTCAAACACTAGACTAACACCACGTGAAACCCGCATGGCTCAGGAGCTGCGCTGGCACTCACCACTTGCTTGGGGGTCACAGCCACGGCGAACAACTTGATGTCAAGCCCCTTGGCATCGGCCACCACGTGACTGAGACCTCCGCATGGCTCGTTGTAACCGTCCAGCGGGTGCCCATCCGTCACAACGACGATGTACTTGTTGCTCCGCCTGCCGTGCGATCGGGGCCACACACTTATTTTCACTCCACCAGCACGGTTTCCAACAGCCAACGTGCACGCATTTCAGTGCAAAATGTTAACGCTGAATTGTGCAACCCTGCAATGACTGCCCACGCCACTACTGGTAGGAGGCCTGCTGTTAGAGGGAGCTCGAGAGAGCCCCCTCTTACAGAAAGCTTCAAAGAGCCCCTCTAAAGAGGGGATTTTAGCATTCTCTCTCATTCCCGCCAGACTTCTTGGAAGAGGTCGAGGTGCTAAGACTTATTTCACAACATGCGGCTTAACGATCGACTAAATGTGATGCACCCGTTTATACTGCATGGCCGATTTTACAAATTTGATGTCTTAAGAAAGAGTTTATTGAGATAGGCAGGTCATCTTGAAAGGAAAGGATATTATAATTGGGTGAAAGCTTGCATAAAATTTGAAGTGGAAGGGGAAATGTTGGTAGAGGTAGGCCAATCAAAACGTGCACAAAGACAGTGAATAACGACCTTAAGAAGAGGACTTTAACGAAAAAGGATGCAAAGGATAGGAAAAAAGTGGAAAAGAATGATCTGTGGTAATGGCTATCCTGATAAGAATTGGGAAAATGTCCTTAATGGTGATGATGATGATTGCCTCCAATGCTGTGCCGGGAGATCTAAGAGGCAACTTGTGGTTTTCCAGCTTCAGTGTACTTAGCGTTACACCACAGCAGCATTACAAGATATCTTTACTGCTAAAACGGCATGAAAGTTATGGAAAGCAAGGCTATGTACATGCAACTTAATTACAATGCACAGTGTGTAGGATATTTTAAGACACCTGCCCTGAAATCACAAGACAGATAGCTGTGTTCGACTGACACATTCACTCATCAACAAGAGCTATGCTGAGGGAATGTAATTTGTCCATCATAATCCATGACTATCTATTCGAAATGCCAACCTTCTGCAAACAATAGTATATTATCAGACTGTGCTGCGATACTACTACGCGACCTGGTATGTATCTAAGAATGTCCTGTTTATTTCGTGCATGCAGTCATTATTATAGTCTATCATTTTCTGAGTGTGGTAGTGGACACCATCATCTTGTGTGAGGACAAATCGGTGCTCAGCTCAGGATTAAAAGATGTTATGAACTGCTGTAAAAGGCTATGCAGCAAGCAAGTACACGCTTGCTGAATTTTTGCCAGGTCTGTCAGGGTCAGTGACGAAGGCAATTTTTCCCTACTAGGCACACATCAAGTATACCTTTCACTATGGGTGTGGTGATTGGTCATGCCAAAACCATCTGGTCTTCCAGAATATACTGCCTGAGAAATTTAGAGAAATGATGATTGTGTTCCTGTGGTACGTTTCAGTTTCCTCCCGTGTACCACTTACGCGAACCTCACTATTTTGTGGGATTAGTTAACAGTGGTTGTTCAGTAGTATAGCTGGCCTGCCATAAGAATATGGACACTGGCTAACAGTCACACATTGCCGGGCAAGGGATAGAAACAGAAATCATTCCACGCTTGCTTGAGATGGGTGATACTTTGATGCATGTGTGAGAATTGCTGCAGTTTACCGCAGCCTTAGCACATCGATGGCTTCCTTGATGGCACAGTCGGTGTGCGTGCCGCGGCCAATGTACTCGATCTTTTTCACGTCTCGCTGCATGTCTGGCTTCTTCAAAGGTAGTGGCACTACCGGGCTGACCAACTTCACCACGTCACTATAGTGCAGTGCTCCAGCATTCCAAGTCAGGTTCCGATCGCAGGGAAGGTACCTGTGGCATGGGACCAGAGAGGGGATGTGGATAAATCCCGATGGCATTGTGATCATATCAGCAGACACGCTGTCCACATGGCAAAACCATGTTAGCCAGATATGTAATGTTCACACAAAACGTCAGTGAACACATCCAGCTGTTATACACAAACATATAGTGCCCTCTATGTCCCAGAATCCTTAGATCGAGGTCATACAATACATTGCGGTCACGTGGCAAGCTGCATGATGTCATTATCAAAGTTCAAATCTGCATTTGCTCAGAACCTGCAAAAGGAAGAGCTGTCTTAATGAAGGATGGATGCATCAGAGCAGGATCTAGACTCAATGTCTCAACTCTCGAAAGTCACTCTCCCAGAGGGTTTACAGGTCACCCTCCTGCATTGGAGACCTTCTTGCACGGCTTCACCAGGCGATGCATCGTGAACAAATCATGTAAGCCTGGCACGCACCTGTTGTTGAGTTTGTCAATGAAGTTGTTGGTAAATTCCTTGATTTTGTCCACCACGGCAGTGTACGGCTTAAATCGCAGCGCCACACTCTCGGATGTGTCCAGCACAAAGTAGATATCGACTGGGCATTCTGCGCACATGGGTTGGTGGGCGCAGGGGGCATGGGGCCACAGCAGAAATTCTCAACCTCAACACTGACACTTCACCATTGTCTTGATGGATTGGCGCTGACTGACCCCGTGGCTGACTCCCCCCCCCCTCCCCCGCACCTCTGAGTCATTCTCTCCGAGAAAAATACTTTCGACATTGAACGCAAACCGTGCTACGAGTAATAAATTGCAGCTCAGATTTGTAACAAAAAGCCTGAAAAAGACCGTTATTGTTGTCGATTTGCCATTAATGTGTCGTTGTTGTTGACATGCCGTTCTCTCCACAGCTTTGTGCAGCGTTTTGTGACCCTCGGGTGAAAGTCGCTCTAGAAGTGCAATGATTGTAATACATTTAACATGTCTTTATGTATTTCACCTTCTACAACGACTCTGCTGTGGGGACGGATTTGGGCCAGGGAGTCCTGGACGAGGACCGCGAGGAGAGGCAGGCAGAGGAGCAGCAGGGCACGGGGCGAGGAGGAGACGTGTCCCGGACGCTCCATGATCAGCAGCAGCAGCAGCGGTGGATCCTACAGCCTGTGATCTGCACACGCACACACACAGTGGGCGAGCTGCACGGACCAGCAAGCGCATCGCGTCACGGCGCAGGGGGAGGTGAAGCTGCTGCGTATGGGAGAACAAAACCCCCACCGCTAACCCTCCTGGGATTTCTGGATTTTTCAGACAGTGAACATCACCGTCAGCAACATCTTGCACTGACCTTAGGAGGTGGTGGTGCGCGCTGACTACGATTTGCTGCCACAGTGCTCATTCTAATGTGAAAACCCGTGCGGCCAAGACTGAAATGGAATCCACGAGTGCCCAGTGGTGATGTGAACACTGTGGATAAGAGCCAACGTCTCTTAAGACTGGAGCTATGCAAGAGCACTCAGCCAGTGACGGCTGTGGAGCTAACACACTGCCAAGTTTGACGAGGACTGCCCGGCAAGTCTGACTGATGTTTACGCACACTAAAGCAACGCCGCACATGCAAAGCGGGCTGAGACATCACCACTCAGTGCACTGATTAAAAACAGGTGCTGTGTCGCTATGATCATGCACATCTCGGCCACCGCACGCAGCCGTGACCACGTTGGGAGACAATATTACCCCAAGCGGGCACAACGAATGTGGGGCAAGCGCTGTTAGTGAGCACCTCTGAGAGGGGTGGTGTGGCAAGCACCCACGCCCGACCGCCGTTGTCTCCTCAATGCTGATGTTCACACACTGAAGGAGGTGCTAAGGCCGCATTGATCTAGGAAGAAGCTCAGGATCAGTATGGATATTCGACACCGATGTTGGCTATGAGCAGAAGTCGAACACGGGTCGCAAAGTCTGCAACAAGGCTTGAATCACGACACTACCGCTTGTTTTTGTCTATGGCCAAAACAAATTCCCTATTTCGCCCTAAGAGACTGTTGGGCTAAATGTTCCTAACGAGCATCTGTGAAGACGTGCACGGCACACGACGGGGGTGGGTTGTCAGTACCACGCCCGTCGCTTTGCCTTGGCTGACGTAAAATGAACACATAGCACCAGTTAAACGTTTAAGGCTAACCAGACCTAGGGGAGGCCCAGGAGGAGTTCGAATCAAAATGGGTTCAAGCAGGTTCGCAGCGTGCGGCGCGATATGAACAACACAGGGAGTCCCACGCTCGATCCTGCAGCTCTGCTCCGGAGCGTCAGGCTGTGGCCGGGTCTCCACGCTGCGTGTGCTCGCTAAGAGCGAGGGCTCACATGGTAGTAGGGGACTCCGCTAGGGCGCAGCACATCGCGGATCCTAACGCACGGAGAGCGCAACCACGCGCCCCCCCCCCTCCCCCGCGATCCATCTTACGCGAAAATCTGACACCGAGGGGACTCTGAACCCCTCGCCAAGGGGACTCGCAGCCTTCACAGAGGGGACTCGCAGCCCTCACTGAGGGAACTAACAGCCATCACAGAGGGGACTCACAACCCTCACTGAGGGGACTCAGAGCCATCACAGAGGGGACTCACAACCCTCACTGAGGGGACCCAGAGCCATCACGGAGGGGACTCACAATCCTCACTGAGAGGACTCACAGCCCTGACTGAGGAGACTCACAACCCTCACTGAGGGAACTCAGAGCCATTACAGAGGGGACTCAGAGCCATCACAGAGGGGTCTCAATCCTCACTGAGAGGACTCACAGCCCTGAGTGAGGAGACTCACAACCCTCACTGAGGGAACTCAGAGCCATTACAGAGGGGTCTCAATCCTCACTGAGAGGACTCACAGCCCTGACTGAGGAGACTCACAGCCCTCACTGAGAGGACTCACAGCCATCGCAGAGGGGACTCAGCCATCATAGAGGGGACTCACAGTCATCACAGAGGGGATTCACAGCCATCACAGAGGGGACTCACAACCCTCACTGAGAGGACTCACAACCCTCACTGAGAGGACTCACAACCCTCACTGAGAGGACTCACAGTCATCACAGTGGGGACCCACAACCATCACAGTGGGGACTCACAGCCATCACAGTGGGGACCCACAACCATCACAGTGGGGACTCACAGCCATCACAGTGGGGACTCACAGTCATCACAGAGGGGACTCACAGCCATCACAGAGGGGACTCACGTTCCAAGAGCAGGCAGTGAAGGCGCGGAGCACGCGTGATGTGGAGTAACGTTGCTGAGGATTAACTCTCCGTGTGCGGATCACCAAACACGGCGGCGAAATAATAACCACAGCATCGCGACGACGACTTATTTACACAGCTACACATCTCGTTGACAAATGATAAATACAAAGCGACGACCAAAAACGACCACCGCGCACAACACCGTGTTCTCCCCCTCTGCGTAAAAGTCTAACGCTCAGCGGATACATGGTGCGGGATGCGCAGGAGAGTGGCTCTCGTGGTTGGTGGCGACGGTCGCCCGCGGGATGACGGTGAAGCAAGGGTGAGCGCGCGCACGGAGCTGCTCACCTTGAGGCCGGCCCTCAGGTCGTCGCGTCCTCGGCTCTGCGATCTTGCGCTGAGGCTGCTGGCCGATGGAGGTGGGGCTGGAGGCTGCGTTGCGTCTCCCGGCGCCCCTGCTCGCCCGCTCCCTCCTCTCTCGTCCGTCTTCAACGATAGGCCGGCGAGTCCTGAGCGACACCGGAGGCGGAGCGTCGCTCGCTCGCCCTGCCTTTCTGCACCTTCAAAACGTGCCCTGGAGTCTAGGTGGGCTGGGGGCTCTGCGCGACGACGGTTCACTTGCTGTGGCGCGGCGTAGCGTTGGACCAGAGTAGCCCGCAGGCTTCATCCGACAGCCGGGCTGGCTCAGCGCAGACAGGTAAGGCTGTTTATGCCGCGACTCTTTGTCTTTGCTGTAAATCCACGGCTGTAATCGATGTTCGGACCATGTCATGTGAGTTGCGTGCTATGGCTATATTGAGCGGGGGTATCCCACAAGCGCTGTCATGTGGGCTTGAAGTAAACGCCTGTAATTTGTTTTTTTTTATCAATAAACAATGCCATTGTTGCAGCCTTTACGGGGGTGGGGGGGGGTCAACGGTTGCTGATTGATCGTGAATTTAGACATTTTTTCTCGAGAGGACTTGATGAGCATGGTTTGACAAAATGCGTACGCGCTGGGTCATACTTTAAATAAATTCATAGCATTTCATGACTTTTTTTGTTAGAGGCAAAACAAGAAAGAAAGGTGAAAAAATGTGGACGCGCTTTTTAAAAATATAAACGCTTGCAAATAGAAAACACATATTGTATAGGTTCAGGAGACCTGACAAGGCCCATTAATTGTTTTACTCTTTTTTAAGCACTCTACGTGGGTTCTTTATGGATTGCCTTTGCTATAAACCTGGGAATATTTCACGCAGCAGAGGTGAATGATGATGAATACCATCTCGGGCTCCGAAGAGTGACTCTCGTGTCGCCGCTTAGGGTCGTGTGACTCAGCCAATGATTGTTTTAAGCTGGAAGGAACCGTTGAGCTATGTAGCTCTTTTTAACAGTTGTTCAGCGGGGTGGGGTGTGAGCGTGCCGCGTGACGAATGCAGGTGCTCCAGGCAGTGCCTGTAGCCCGGTGCAATGAGTGAGCCAGTTTTAATACAAATTAACCCTCTAACGCAGTCAACGTGTAGCAAATGAGCTTCGGTAATCGTTGGGCAGTGCTAATCAGTTCCGTTTACAATGATCAAATGAGATAACACATACAAATGATCGCCCCCTACTGGCCCGTTTTCAGACCAGATCTTGAGTCACTTGGTACTCAAGAGGGACAGCTGCCACTGGGGGTCGCCCTCAAACGTTAAGAATGTATCGAGCAGTGAGATGCCCCGCAGCGTCGAGCGCGACACCAACAAATTGTGATCGTTACCACGTAGATGTTATACCATACATCGGTGTTTTACGCGAACTCATTGTGAGCAATGCATGTACGATGGTGCACTGTACGTGACCCGTTTCATCTTTCTACAAGTTGGTGTTGTGCCTTTGGTTATTTGCGCAATGTTAAGTGTTACTGATTAAGTTTCTGATTACGGTTAGAGTTTCCTTTTTGCAAAGATAGTTTCTGTAAGTTTCTGTTAGTTTATCTGTCTTTTGGCTTTGGTCAGTTCGGACGTTTGTTGCGTCGCAGGAATCCCGCATCTAGAGCTTGCAAACTCACTCGGTACCGATGATAGCTTCGAAAAGCTGCTCTCTCGGGACAGCCGCGTCAATCGCTCTCTCACTGGGTACTCTCTGCTGTAATAATACACGTCTCATAACAGACATCCTTGGCTGCGTACTGTGTTAGTTACTCTTAGGTACACCGATAAGTAATGAGTGTTTGAAGTATGCTGCGTAATTTTATTGTATTCGATTATTTTGTTCCATGAGTTGGGGGGGAATTCCATTTTATTTAATGTAATCGACTAGTTAGAGTTATATTTCATGCTGCTGAAGCATCACATACCGCAACATCACTCGAAGCCTCATAAACGTTCCAAACATTGTGTAAGAAGTTGGTAATGCAGTGGCAGCATCTCCTTCTTAATTCAAACGCACAGGCGGCTACTGGGCACGCGGAGCCTTCCAAGACAAACGGTCAAGCAGCGAAACGCCAGTCGAGTGTGTACTCAGCAGCCTGCCCTCACCCATTTCCCAGCGCAAGCCTGCCTACATGTGGTTTTTGTTTCAAGGCTTTTGTTGAAATCCATCTGGTATCAAGGGACATTGGTGGTCAAAACCGGCAGACACTGAGTGCCACATTCTTTGTGAAGGCGATTATTACGAGTAATAATAATAATGGCATTTATTGAGCATCTGTGATGCCTTCATATAACATTTCAGCTTGTGTCAGTTCAGTTTTATGGTTTAATTTACATAGCCTACAGTAGCGTAGGAACGTACGTAGCAGCAAAGTGTGGCATAATATTATTACTTAGCAAAGCCTCACTGAGTCTAAAGACCTTTGTATCATCATCATGATTACCGGAACCTATCCCGGCAGACAGAGGGCGCAAGGCGGGGCTGTACCCAGGTTGTGATACTAGTACATTGCAGGGCATTGAGGGTAATTTTCTCAGTAGGCCAATTAAACTAGACAGCAGCATGTGTATTTGGAAGTACCTGGCATAAACCCACGCAGATATGAGGAAAACACATAAACTCCATTCAAAATGGTTCCCAAGCTAGGAACCAAACCCCAGGATCTTCTTGCTGTGAGGCAACAGCGCTACTCACTGCATCACCACGCCGCAAACACCTTCTTAGGAAGGTCAAGAAATGCGTTGTTTGAATATTTTTTACTCTGTAATGGGTCGCGAAGAGGAATTCCAGAACCTGCAGAAGACTCACTTATATGAGGGACCAACTCTCAAAGTCAGCGCAGGCGATTTCTTAAATCCATTTGCTGAATGGCCAACGCCTGGGCACTGTGTATCCTAGTGCACTTTGGATTTTCGTAAATGTACATGATCTACAGAACATTGCCTCCAAAGTGGAAGCTTACAGCTGTGGGCTACCATGCCTTGCATTGTTCAACAATGTGCAGTCTTTGTACTTACTTTTGTCAAATGTCCAGATTTACTCCAAAACTGCTGCCTGAAAAAATATAATGCAAAATATGACTCCCGCCTGGCAATTTTGCATTTTAAAATTATTGTTGATAGTCTGTTTATTTTACTTGTTGTTCTGCAACGATGTGCATATAAAAAAAAAACCCAAAAATGGTATTCCTACTGATTTTCTGTTCTAGTGCCGTTGTTGTTGACGTAAAGTTCTCTCCGCAGCTCTGTGCAGCGCTTTGTGACCCTCGGGTAAAAAGCACTATATAAATGCACTTATTATTATTAGTACATAGAGAGCTTGGTTACTGCTCCAGCTTAGGCTTGGTTGCCTTCTGCCTTGTCTTTGGTTCCTTGTGCCCCTTAGTCATTGTCTCTGATTGCTGTGGGCGTTATACGTTGAAATCATTAGTTATAACCTGTGCAGCTTGTCAAAGGACAATCTGGCATCATGACAAAAATACTGTTGGTTCATTGCAATGCTTTGGGCGGCATGGCGGCACAAGGTAATATCTACGCCTCACAGAAAGTCCTGCCCGAGGAGGTTTGAATCCCACCGAAGTCGTCTTTTTGTGTGGCGTTTGTGTGTTCTTCCTCTGTTTTGCGTGGGTTTCCTCTGGGCTGTCTGGTTTCCTCCCACAATAAAAAGCCACACATTTATTAATGGGCTGATAACATATTATATAGGAAGCAGTGTCTGGCGGGTTGCCCCCAGCTGACCACCTGGCTGACTCCCTTCCTGTCTGAGGTTTTCTCATATCTCCACATCTGCATCTCCTCCGTGACCTGGCGTGGGATGTGCGAGATTTATTAATGGTGTTATTCTTAAAAACTAATTTTTATTCCTTTATCAATCATTCGTTTAGCAACGAAGGCCTCACACGCTGTACGTTTTGGGGATTGTTAGACGATTGTTTACGATGTTAGATCGGTTTGGATGTCACCACTGATGTTAACCACGGCTGAAAATCAATCAGCACGGTTTATAAGGAAGCTCTCTAATATACCTCTGAAAATGCATCCACAGCCGTGCTCTGGCATATTCGTACATTCTCTAAGAAACATTGTACCTTCCCACTACTGGTGCCGTCTCAGGAATGCATAAACTGAATATTATTTTTCCACTCACAGTAGAAAATGGGAGTCCATCCAAGACTACTGCTGTGGGTGCTGCTGACAGGACTCATCTGCTACTCGCCCACTGCAGCTCAGAAAACGGGTGAAACGACCACGTTTCCATTTTAAACACTTGCAACTACGCCTGTGTTATCTTAACCAGGATTGCGTGGTTTTGTTTACCAAATATAGTTCTGAATATATAGTGCTTCTAAAACGTTTCTACACTGCAAAATGTACTAAAAATCCCATTATAAATGACACTCAATTACAAATGTATACTTTAGTAGTTTTCTTGTCGTATGTAGACATATTTACGGTGATATAATAATCCATGTACACACAATTGTAATGCTGATGGTTATTTATATGTTTCTAGATTGCAGTAAGGCAAGTGTGGCTGACATCGTGTTCCTGATTGATGGTTCCTGGAGCATTGGAAACATCAACTTCCAGCAGATAAGATCGTTCCTCTACACACTGGTGGAGGGGCTGGACGTTGCCCCAGACAAAGTCCGGGTTGGCATGGCCCAGTACAGTGGTGATGCCAGAACCGAATTTCTACTTAACACCTACACTGACAAGGCAAGCCTGCTGACTTATGTCAAGTCCTTGCCATACAAGGGTGGTAACACCAAGACGGCCCTTGGCATCGAGTTCCTCATGCAGAATCACCTGACAGACGCAGCTGGAAGCAGGAGGGCCCAGAATGTGCCCCAGGTGATCATCATCATAACAGACGGAAAGTCTCAGGATGACGTGACAGGGCCCGCGGAGAGGATGAGGAATATGGGCACCTCTGTGTACGCGATCGGCATCAAGGATGCCGACATCAACGAACTCGGCCTCATGGCCAGCAGCCCTGCCAGCAAGTTCGTCTTCAACGTGGACGACTTCAGCGCCCTGGCCGGCATTTCGGAGCAGATCTTGCAGACCGTGTGCGTCACCGTCGAGGAGATTGCCACACAAACCGGTTAGGTGTTTTCTACTGCGTTACTAAGATGAGAAAAATGCGGCCCGGGTGGCAGCATCTATTCACTTCTCTTCTCTTCATGATCATGATTTTTTTAAAGTGTTTTGTTTATACTCATAGAAATTAAAGTTTTCATTTATTATACTAAAATATGTAAAGTAGTGCAATGCCATCAGAGTCTTTGTAATTGTATTTTGTCTTAAATCACGATTAGAGTCCTTAATGTATACATGTGTAAAATTGTATGTGTTTAATTGACCGGTCATCCACTTCTGTTTGTTCATTGCAATGATTTGCCCATTTCCTCCCAATTGCAGTGATTGACACACAGCCAAAATATGCAGACATCGTATTCCTGGTCGACGGGTCAGACAACGTCGGTGGGAAAAGCTTTGCAGAATTTAGAAACTTCATCTCCAAAGTCGTCGAATCACTGGATGTAGGAGAGGACAAAATTCGTATTGGTGTCGCCCAGTACAGTGATGAAATTGAAGACGGTTTCCTGCTGAAGAGTCACAGCAATAAAAAGCAGGTCATCAAAGCCGTCAAGAAAATGCAGTTCAAAGGGGGCAGCCCGTTCACAGGAAATGGTCTCCAACAACTCTTGGAGAGTCAATTCATAGCAGAAGCTGGCAGCCGGAAAGACCTGGGGTACCCTCAGGTGGCCATACTGCTCACGGGGAGCGAGTCGGTGGACGAAGTCGAGCAGAGCAGCGATGAGCTGCGTCAGAGTGGAATACGCGTCTTTGCTGTGGGAGTGGACCAGGCTGATAACGCTGAGCTCGTACAGATCGGCAACAAGCCCACGGAGGAGCACGTCTTCTACGTCAATAACTACGGTGGGCTCGGCAACCTTCAGAGCAGGATCAGTCAAAGCCTCGCCACGTTGCTTGGAAGTAAGAAGGCAGGAGAAGAAGAGGGAGGTGAGAGAAGGGGCCACGTCGTGGCTTCTGCGTTTGAGCACCACACATGCAAACATCACATGGGTCTCAGTGCATTTTGGGATTTCAAGCCAATCAGACATGGTGTCAGCAAATTATCAGTGATACGATGATTGCAGGGTGGTGTAATGGCGCAGCGAAACCCAGAACCTTCTTGCTGTGAGGCAGCAGTGTGATTCGCTGCGCCATCACACTGCTGCCTCACAGCAAGAAGGTTCTGGGTTTGGTTTCCTGGCTTGGGTTACCTTCTGTATCACACTGCTGCCTCACAGCAAGACGGTCCTGAGTTCGGTGTCCTGGCTCGGGTTACCTTCTGTATGGAGTTTGCATGTTTTCCACATATTCACGTGGGTTTTCGCTGGGTACTACGATTTCTTCCCACCGTCCAAAGGCACGCTGTTGCCTAGGTTAACTGACCTGCTGAGTAAATATGCCCCCCCCAAAACAGCATCATGCGATGTACTGGCGTCACATCATATGTATAGCCCCGCCTCGTGCTCTGTATCTGCCGAGATAGGCTCTGGCTGTACAGGATTAAGCGGGTACTGATACTGCATTGAAAAATGTCTGCATGGCCTCACTATATCAATCACCTTTTTTTACAGTGACAGAGTTGCTGCTAAGTTATTTTTTGTTAAAAATAAATAGTTTATGGTTGCATTTCACGAACAATAGAACAACATTTATTGTATTCATTTATGAACATTATTATTGAGCGTGGCATGACTTGCGATTGTAATAAAATTAAATATAAGCACTTCTTACTAGAGGGCGGCGCGGTGGCCCAGTGGTTAGCGCTGTCGCCTCACAGCAAGAAGGTCCCGGGTTCGAATCTCTCGGCTCGGGTGCCTTTCTGTGTGGAGTTT
>JAZEWT010000003.1:30537441-30570523 GCA_036362905.1 Mordacia mordax | reverse complement strand
GCATGCTTTTGGACTGTGGGAGGAAACCGGAGTACCCGGCGAAAACCCACGCGGACACGGGGAGAGCATGCAAATTCCGCACAGAAAGGCACCCGAGCCGAGTGATTCGAACCCGGGACCTTCTTGCTGTGAGGCGACAGCGCTAACCACTGGGCCACCGCGCCGCCCGCCATGAATAAGGGTGTCTGATAAATAATAATAATAAAAGGTCTTCCTACAGAAACAAGTATTGGCCAATGCTGATTCCCATTGGCAGCTGTAAGCCAATGGCTGATATTTCCCATTGCTATAGAGGTGTCGCTCTGCCCCACTACCAGTGGGTCAGGTATATATAACGACTTGTGTTCGTCTGTCTTGTGCAGAGTTCTAACCGGGCTGCTACGTCTCTGTGCAGGTGGGCGGTCGGCCAACATGGGTGCTGCAATGCAGCATCTCAAAGACAACCATTTCGTGGAGGCAGCAGGCAGCCGTGCCAAGGAAGGCTATCCCCAGATCGCTGTGCTGGTGGCAGGGACTGCCTCAGGAGACGCTGTGCTGGGAAATGCCCAGGCTCTCAAGAGAGACGGCACCACCGTGTTTGCAATCGGTACCGGTGCTGCCGAGTTGGGCGAGCTCACTACAGCTGGCAGCGACCCGGAGAAGGACCACGTCTTCTTTCAGAAAGACTCCCGTGCGCTGTCTGGCCTCTCTGGGCAGCTCATTGATGGCCTTACCTCACTGATGAAGCGGTCTCCTGATGAAGAGCGTGAGTTATGACAAGCCTTGAGTCAAGCCACTCGTTAATGCGCAATATTTTAAATGTAATCCATAATGGTTTGTGCACAGGAATAAAATTTTCTTGTGGTGAATTTTTCAACGCCTTATTGGTAAGTGTTGTTATAAACATGTGTTCCTCTCTGATGTGCTTACAAGTAATATCACGTATTCATAAGACAGCCATGGAGAAAAACTGTGAAACCCTACATACTAAATGCATTTATTCATGAATTTATTTTTCCTTCTGCAGAATGCACAAAGGCAGACAAGGCAGATGTCGTCTTCCTAGTCGACGGCTCCTGGAGCATTGGCCTCGCTAACTTTCAACAAATACGTGACTTCCTCTCCTCTATCATCGATGGGCTCAATGTTGGAAGAGAGCAGGTGCGCATCGGCATGGCTCAGTATAGTGGCGACCCTCGCACGGAGTTCTTACTAATGACTTTTGCAACCAAGAACGAAATCATGGATTACGTGAAAAACCTCCCATATAAAGGTGGCAATACCATGACGGGCAGGGCCCTGGACTTCATCGCTGAAAACCACTTCACAGCTGCAGCTGGGAGCAGAAATGCTCAGAACGTTCCTCAGATTGCGGTGGTGATAACGGATGGCAAGTCGCAGGATGACGTAGAGGTAAATGTCTTGTGCCAATTTGATACATCCAGAGGGCATGCCTTTTAAATTGCATGATTTAGTCCCTTCGGTGAAATTAACGTCTCTGTCATAGTTACATTAACGGCTAATATATTTGAATGTTTTTCATGCTAAAGGTAAAACATGAGAAGTAGTTTGCATGTGATTGGAGGTGTCATCAAATAACATACGACTTTAAAGATAAACGATGATGTACTCCGACATTATTTGATTCCGCAACAACGTGTGGGGCCTTCGTCCACAGGATGCAGCGGAAAAGCTGCGTAAGTTCGGTGTGGCGGTCTACGCCATCGGCATCAAAAATGCTGACTTCCACGAGCTGCAGGAGATCGCTAGCCAGCCATCCTCAAAGTTCACCTACAACGTCGTTGACTTCGCCCAGCTGAGCGGAATTTCCGCTGACATTCTCCAAACCGTGTGCACTACTGTTGATGACATCAAAACCAACGTATTTAAACCTGCTGAATCTGCAATTGACATTGGTGAGACTTTTTTGCTGTTTGCTTGGATGTAACTTTCACCAGGGACAGCTGCTTCTCCGTTGGAAAGCACCCAGTCTGTCTCTGCTACATAAGTCTTGGATTTCTGCCTCTGGCTCCGAGCTGCCAGCAGAGATGAGGATGACAGGACCCTCACTTGAGTTTGCACAGATTTGATATTTTTTTCTGCAAGAGCTGAGTTCGTCACAAATGGTAACATATAATTTGTAGTCATCACTCCCAAAAGTGTATGTTTTTTTGATACAAAAAAGAATAAAAGTAAGTTCATGCAAGGACTAACTAATTTCCGAATGAATGTGTTACCCATCAGCACTCTTGAGGCTCCCTGCTGGTGCCACGAAAGTGAATATAGTGCACACTGAAACACAGCTGTTGAGCATGACATTTTTACTGACAAATGCCCGTTTCTGATCAGACTGTGATATATTGAGCTTCACTTGGGAGAAACCAAATGTTCGTGGAACTTAATGTGGAAGTGGAAAGAATTTTAGCCAAGCTGCTGGGACAAGATGCTAGGAATGTCTGGTTCAATATGGCCTATAGGGAGCTCTGTGCTACTCCCCCCTCCTTCCAGCCACTGTAGGTAACCCCACACACAGTTTGTTGCCAAAGGTTATAGTGTTTATTGAAGGATGAAGCATGTAGTGGCGAATTAAAAACACATTGTTATTCGTGTGCATTTCAAAAGCATTTAACTGACTTTCCAACTATTACGTACATACATATTCTCATGGAAGAGAGTCAAGGAAGAAAGTGTCTGCCTGCTTTAAACACAAGTTGAGATCTTCTTATCTCCATTCATGGCCTGAGTCAGTGGTAGAAACTCCACGTTCTAATTGTGGAGCAACTGTTTACGTGACAATCTTACTGTTTAACAAAAGATCAGCTGTATTAAATGTGTACAGTCTACTCCTGTTTACTGCTGAATGAAGGGTTCCCCGCACCAAGTTGATCATGATGGTTGCTAGGTCATAGGGAGCAGTTCAACACAACTCATGCCGCCAAGTGTAGATTATATTCTGCTATCCACAGCGCCAAGTAAGCTCTCCAAATAACAGTGATGTATTTTATTTATCCAAGAGTGCCTGGCTAATAACTATTTCAGGAGGATCTTGAGATATGTTTTTGCTGCTCAGTTAAAAGTTACAATGCAGTGCTTGATTACCACACCGCGTTAAGGACGTAAGCCTAAACCGAGAATGCCAAGTGACCGTCTCCTCACGGATTTGCGCAGACCTGCTCCAGACGAAGTTTGCCGACGTCGTGTTCCTGCTGGATGGCTCGGTGGGCATCCGTAATGTCTTCGACGAGGTGCGCAATGTAGCCACCAAAATCGTGGACAAGCTGGACGTGGGCCAGGACCGCGTGCGCATTGGCCTGGCCCAGTACGGCGGTGCGCCGCGCTCTGAGTTCGAGCTGCGCACGCACGACAACAAGGAGGCCGTGCTCGCCAGCATCCGCAGCGTCAATGCTAAAGGCGAGTGCGCCCGCGCTCAGCTGCTGTGCATTAATCCACGCTCCGCGAAACCGTGAGAAAGCGGTAGCGGGGCCGTGACTTTCTCGCGGTCAGGCCAAGGATGAGCAACGGCACCACTAGCGTGTTCATCTCCCCCCTGCTCATGTCTTCCATTCGTCATTTGTTACGAGAAAATCGTCTGCGATATTCACAACGTCAGATTGATTGTTCTCGGCTGGCTTTTGTTAGCACACAGTGCCCCTTAGGTTAAGCTATTTTGGCTTGCTAATGTTTGTTATGTTCTCCCCAAGGTTTCTCTTCCAAAAGGAAAATAGCTTTGTGATTTCGATCTCTTTCATGTTAATGAGTCATTTGTGTCTGATAGGCACAGTCTTACCATCATCGTTCTGATACATCATCAGAAATGTTTTTACAACTTTTCTCACTCGGAAGCATTGTATTTGTCACATTTTCATCTGTCAGCGTGTCATAATCTTTATTCTTAAACAAGATTAACTACATTTGCTTAGGTTTATGAAATCGTGTGGTTGAATAACAGGCAAAATATCATACTAGATTCAAGGAGAAGCCAGTGAATCACATCTGGATGCTACTGACCTCAATTCAAGCTCTGCTGCATTACTTTTTGATCTGAGAGCCACATTTTGGCAACGACTAAATTCAACCTTGTGGACAAGATTTAAATAGGCAATTTTTCCAGTAAAAATGCTATTTCCAGCTGCACAATCATTAGAAATGTTCACCACAAGCTTTGGAAAGAAAATTTTAATTGGATTGGCTGGACATCTGAATCCTACATCCGTGTTACCCCCACTGTCTTGTTTGTCCCTACTCACACATTGACTCCTGTATTCTCCTTTTCCCGGCAGGCGGAAGCCCAAATCTGGGCCAAGGCGTCCGCTTCCTGATGGAGAACCAATTTGTTGAGCGAGCAGGGAGCCGTGCCAAGCTTGGCTACCCACAGATTGCCGTCATCATCTCGGGCAGTGCCTCTACTGATGAGATCCAGCAGCGCGCGAGCAGCCTGCGGGCTTCTGGCGTGAAGGTGTACGCCGTGGGGGCGGAGCGTTCCAAACCCGAAGAGCTCATCGAGCTCACGGGAGGAAACCCTAAGCTGACTGTTAGCATGAATCATTTCAAAGAGTTTGGCCCACGCCTACCCAAGGTCCTCGGCAGTATCAGCAAGCTTGTTGATAAAGACCTGGCCCTGCAGCTCGTGGGATTCGCACTAGGTATGGCGTGCGGTTTATTAGTTTACAGCCTGCATTGAAGTTCAATGCTTTATTGAGAGTTCTTTTAATGAAAATAAATGAAAACCACAAATGGACCACCACAAATAATAATTTTCATGCGAGTAACCAACCCCAACATGCAATGGTTATTACTGTATTATGCTGCTTATGAAAAATGCTGCCTCCTGTCACATCGCAATTTTTGTGTCCCTTGTTTATTTGCTTTAGCGATAAACCTTGATGTGAATGTACCTTCCGATAACAATCCTTCGCGCACGTCAATGAAGTAAAACCTACTTTTGGCTGAACATCTGGCTCCTTTGTTGTAATCCGCTCCCTCTTGCGCTGACCACAGGCTGCCAGCACGTGCCCAAGGCGGACGTGATCTACATCCTGGACGGCTCGAGCAACATGGACCAGCTAAACTTTGCGCGCGCTACCCGCTTTATCTTCACGATGGTTGCGGGCTTCCCCGTGTCGGCGGACGATGTGCGCGTGGCGCTCGTGCAGATGGGTGGCGAGCCCGCCGTTGAGTTCCGCCTCGACACACACACCACCAAGTCCGCCGCGCTGGACGCCGTGCGCACTCTGCAGTCCCGTGGTGGGGCCCCACGCCTGGGCCCCGCTATCGAAGTCGTGCGAAACAACCTGCTGCCGGCCAGCGCCGGTGGGCGTGGCTCCTTACTCCCACAGGTGAGCGGCACCCCTGGCGGTGCCATGTGTACGTGGTCAAGGGATCTTTACTCCAAGTGAAAATTTCCCGCTCTGGCCGCACATTGAGCATTAAATCGATGTACGTTTTTAAGGCTCGGTGTATTTGAATTGCTCTCAAGAGCTGCCGCGCTTCGGGATAGCCATGTTATGTACTGCTCCTCTTCATCATTCATTAGCAAGATGATGTCTCCAATGTGGGAGGCAAAACATTGCGAAGCAGAGAGATTTTGCCACCATATACAAGTGCGGCTATCTTCCCTGGGAGTTGAAGTGAGGAATCATCATCACAACAAATATAGTCTCACCTGAAAGTCAGATTATAATTGTCTTCTGTATTGAAATGTTGTAACTTTTAAAGTGAAACCGATATCATGTTTGTGTGTCTTTGAATTGCTTTGTTGTTTCATTTGCTGGTTGGCTTCTCGTTTTTTTGCGTGTGTAATTTTTTAAAGTCGTAATGCCTCTTCCTGCATTGTAATATATTTTCTAGTGGCAATTAAATGATGGGGGCGGTGCGGTGGCGCAGTGGTTAGCGCTGACGCCTCACAGCAAGAAGGTCCCGGGTTCGAGTCTCTCGGCTCCGGTACCTTTCTGTGTGGAGTTTGCATGCTCTCCCCGTGTCCGCGTGGGTTTTCGCCGGGTACTCCGGTTTCCTCCCACAGTCCAAAAGCATGCTCCTGGATAGGTTGATTGGCTCGGAGACTAAAAATTGTCCCGCAATGCCCGGCGATGGACCGGCGTCCCGTCGTCGGGTGTATTACTGCCTTACGCCCTGTGTTTCCGGGATAGGCTCCGGCTTCACCGTGACCCTATATAGGATTAAGCGGTTTCAGATAATGAGATGAGAATTATACAACCCATGAGCAACTGCTGCTGTGGTCAAAGTGAAGCATTACTGCGTTTTTGTGTCAGGTGGTGGTGATTATCCTGGCTGGGAAGCCGGACGGTGATGTCCGCCGGGCAGTGACGGCCCTGCGTAACTCCAAGGCCATTGTGTACACCGTGGGCCTGCACAACGCTGTGGACGATGACCTCAAAGCTATTGCCAGCGACCCCAAGCAGCACCACGCATTCCGCCTTGATGGGCCCCTGCCCTTCTCTGTCATGGTGCGCCGTCTCTCCGAGGTGGTGTGCGCCGATATTGAGAACATCATCCACACGGCCTCCAGAGTCGCGTACAGCATGGCAGAATTTCTGCCTGACACAGAGCTTATCAAAAGTAGGCGAGCACTCCGGATATCTAGCGAGCACACGTACACTTCATTGCCCTTTACAAAGTGCAAAACTGTCCTCTCTAAGTTCATCTCAACAGCAAATATACTGAACCATGCACCCTCCATACATTCGTTCCATAAACTCCTGCTATATTATTGCATTTTCTTACAGTTATTTTCCATCACAAACTTCCTCCTGATTCTCAAATGTTGTGTCAGATTGCAGGATGCAGCGGGCAGACATTGTTTTCCTTCTGGACACATCTTACAGCGTGGGTCCCACCGAGCTGGCAATGGCAAAGGCCTTCATGTACTCCCTAGTGAAGAGGTTTGACATCGGACCGGCCTATGTTCACTTCGGATTGGCTCAGTACAACGTCATTTTGGACATGGAGTTCTCGCTGACGCAGCACCTTGATAAGGATAGGTTGCTTAACGCTATAGATGCCTTAGACAGAAAAGACAATGGCGACACAACAAACATTGGCCAGGCCCTTAAGAGTACAGCTGAAAAGTTCTTCCGTAAGGAGGTTGGCAGCCGAATTGGCCAGGGAGTGCAGCAGTACCTCCTGGTGATAACGGATGGGGAATCGTATGACAGCATCAGAGAGGGAGCACAGCACCTGCATGCCCTGGATGTGTCCGTGATGGCCATTGGTGTTCAGGCCGAGACTGCTGAACAGCGCACAGGTCTGAGTCAGATTGCCAAACCGAACGACTTCATTCGCATTGTTAGTGACTTCAATGAATTGCCAAAAATTGAGGAGGAAATCACCGATGATATTTGTCAAATGGAAGAGCCACCTACAACACCATTTCCTCCCCCAACACCACCACAGCCGCCCACAACTGGAGGTAACATAATGAAAACATCATATTCACTCAGCTTAAAGTGTTTAAGAAATGGTGTTTTACATCATTGCCAATGTTGCCGTAAGGTAGAGTGCTTATTTTGTGGCTATAATTCCAGACTTTAAAAAAATATTCATATTGGATATGTTTTAAAAGATGGTGAATTTTGGTTAAAGACAGACAAAAACGCTGACTGGGGGGGATATTCAAACAAATTATCTCTCCTTGCCCTTTCAGACTGCAACCTAGACGTGCTGATTGGATTCGACGTGACACAATTGCGTGGCGGGGACGTGTTCATTAGCCAGCGCCTTCTGGAGAACCAGCTCAGGACCCTGCTGGCTCGCATTGCGCACGCAGATGCGCTGAGCTGCACGGGCAGAGCAAACCCCGTCGTGCGCTTGGGATTTCTGGCACTGGGTGCACGGCAGCCAGCCTTCCAGCTGCCACTGCAGGCCTACACCGGGGCCCTGATTGACTCACTGGCCCCCATGCGCACTGCGGGTCCCTTCCAGATTACAGAGCAATCACTCATTACGTTTCTGAATAAGTTTCAGAAAGAGGCCTATCCCAAGGCTGCAAAGGTATGTTAGTTGAACCACGTGCACAATTAGCCATGATGTATGGCAGATGCTTGCAATGTCACATACGTTTTAACGCGTAAATTTAAGCACCAATATGGTGCATACCTACAAGATTCAACTTCAACAAATCAACCAATAGCTGACTTAATTTTGACCATGTCCTGTTGCAGGTGATCATACTGTTTACGGACGGCGTGGATCAGGATATTGAAAAAATCCAGCGATCATCTGAAAAACTTCGTCTTGGAGGTTTATCCACAATTTTCGCTATGTTGGATCATCCTGTCACAATTGGTCTATAAAGCTGTATGCTTCATACAGGGGTGCTGGCTGCAGTGTTGTTCAATCCTTGTATCCCGGCAGGTGTAAATGCGCTGATCACCGTGGCATTGGAGGGCACAAGACATCCCGAGGACCTAAACCTCCTGGAGTTTGGCCGTGGATTCCGCTTTCAGCACATGCACACGTTGAATCAGCCGGACCTCGACAGTCAGCTCATAAAGGACCTGGTTAGAAACAATGCTTAGAAATTAACATCATTGTGATATAAGAATAATGATTTACACGTCAATTGACATTTCCAAGCTTGGCAGCTTAAAATGTAAATGCATTATCAGATATAGCAAAGAGACACAGAGTTCTCCCCCTCTTTCTCTGTTTTCGTGAATACAGGACATAGTGGCAGAGCGGCAGTGCTGTGGGGTTCACTGCAAGTGCTCGGGGCAGCCGGGAAGAAGAGGGCAGCAGGGAAGCCGAGGCTCAAAGGTACGGGGAAGCAGACAGCCAGCATAGAGGTGAAATGTTCACTGGCTCATAGTGCCGCACGTCATTAACGGCCATATATAAACGCACCACATCAAGCACGGCGAAGGCATTGCCGAGAGAAGTCTAATTATGATGACTGAATAATTACTACATATGCTCAGAGTGCCACATAGTTTTGGTTGCATTTCAAAATATGTTCAGGGGCTTGTCAGACCTAATCGTGGGTATATTCCATTTTATAGTACAATCCATATTTAAAAAATAACATGTTGGAAATATGTAGTGTGGGCAACACTATTTTTGACCTGCTGTGTGACGTTGGTTTTGTAACTTCTCGACTGTTTTCAATCCTGAAGGGTGATGGGGGGCCCATAGGAATTTCTGGACATCCGGGAGAAGAAGGTGGAATGGTAAGAATATGCCATATTACATCAGGTCAAACGACATTCCCATTCACAATGTATGTTTATTGTATGAAATCACTTTAAGTTAACTACAGTTGCTCTTCACCCGCAAATATATTTCAAGATAATGTTAACGTTGTTCATGCTGCGATGCCCAAGATCCAAGACTTCAAATCTGCTGCAACTGAGCACAAATGTGCACCGGCATGTGAATGGATTGGGGACAGGTGAGTAGAGGAAAGATGTGTGATTAATTATGAATTTTCCACAGGGAGAACGTGGCCCTCCAGGCTTAAATGGCACACACGGATTCCAGGGCTGCCCAGGCATTCGGGGTCAGAAGGTACAACCCGCCATCACTGACCGAACGAATAAGCACAACCGTAATCACAAGCTGAGAAATATCCACCATCTCTTCTATTCCAACCACGTCAAAGTGCTGGCAATATACTGACCTTTTGCTGCATCATCTAAGATTTATTCGTGTTGTTTGACTGAGTGACATTATATATTCAGATATATATTTTTGGTGAGTGGCGTATCATATTGAATGGCAATCCATCCCATGCATTTTTTAAAAATGTGGTAATATTAATACCAAAGTTAAGTCGTACTTTATTTTGTAAAAGTATACTGTGCTGGAATGATCAGATTTCTTGTACAATATTTTGTATTCAAATTTGTTGTTATAAAGTACATGGATGTGCTGCTGTTTTGCTTGAATATAGTTGCTCTCCTTGTTCCCACCTGTAGCCGTATAATGAGACACTTCGTACTATCGGTGGATCTATATTAGCAACAAATCTTCTATGAAATTGACGTTGCTCTGAACAGTAACTTGTGGAGAAGTGGTGCTCTTTGCTCTAATGTGGAAAAAGGTAAGCGTAGAGGTCAATGCCAGATCAGCTTTGCGTTTTGTTTTCTAAAATTACTCTCTGGTTGTTATTTCTGCAGGGCTCTCGAGGACTGCCTGGAAGATTGGTAATGATGCAATTATGCACGTCTCTTCCCATTTATATTGCCACAT
Organism: Mordacia mordax; assembly: GCA_036362905.1. Classification (NCBI taxonomy): domain Eukaryota; kingdom Metazoa; phylum Chordata; class Hyperoartia; order Petromyzontiformes; family Petromyzontidae; genus Mordacia; species Mordacia mordax. Next base: position 30,560,341 of record JAZEWT010000003.1, on the reverse strand, counting down.
GTTCTTGTATGCAACTAGGCTACACTGAAGCATCGTTGTACTTGGCTGATTGCGTGGGGCGCACTACATGTGCTCTCCTTTACGTCTGCCACACACAGTAGAATGTGAGAACGGAAAGTACACTCTATTCCCAGTGCTGAAACATTGGGTTTCTCTTGTATTCCACACACAGGGAGAAGATGGTGAAACAGCTTTGGACGGAATCATTGGAAAGAACGTGCGTGGAAAGTCTGCTCCAAATAAATGGCTATTAATTATATAGACTTTGGCAATTATAGTCCATAAATAGATGCTGCTAACGGATTTGATATATGGTACAACCATGCCTTACTGTCATAAACTTTAACACCCTTTGCAAGGTTATCTCCATTTATAAGCTGTAGACATAAAAAAATTTGTGAGCTCAACTATAAGCCAAGCCATGGTTTTAATCAGTACCGTTGTTTTAAATAACACTGATTTTGCAAATAATATTTCTTCTTTCATAAGAGTTTTTAAAGTAATAGTTGTTTATGTAAAAAATGTTTCCACATTACTCATACTGTACGCTTTCTCGATTGCCTTTGCAGCTATGCATGTTTTTATTTTGTTTGAGCTCTACTGTAAATTACGGTGACATTGTAGCCCACACGGTTGATAATATACACTAAAACGCACGCGGTGGTGCTCCGTTACCCATTATATGTGCTCTGTCTGCAGGGTGAAGCTGGTCAGCCTGGAGTCGCAGGTCCAAAGGGGCTTCATGGCAGACAGGTACGCAGGATGTAGCACTGTTTCAGGCAGGCAGGCAGGCTCCCTACACTGTCTGTGCACCCTGTACTAAAACTTAATTCCCCTTCTGGGTTTTATGGTTACTTTGTGCAGGGAGCAAGAGGTATCCAGGGAGAGCCTGGGACAAGAGGCAGTCCAGGCATTCCGGGAGATCCAGTAAGTTATTTTGAATTGTGTTCAATTTCTGCTTTCAGTGAAACTGTTGTGCTGATTTCCTACAATAAACAGCTGTTACTCATGTTTGAAATCAATGACACATTGCCTTCTTTCTTTGCCATGGTAGTGGTTAAAATGCACTTTTTCACGTGTTATAAAAAGCAATCATTGAATTTTTATCATTTTTTCGTAACATTTTACTTGCACTCTTGTATTCAAAATTAACTTTGACCTCAACAAAAACCCCCCAATGTTGACACTCACTATAATATTCATTGTAATGTTTGATTGACGTTGATTGTATGAACTCTGACATTTATTATTAATTTACAAATATGAGCAAGGTGGACTCCACCATGGTCAGTTTTGCTTTTTACCATAACTACACCGATTTATCTCATAGAATGTGAGTTTGTAGGGCTACAGCTTTGGGCAATTCGTTCTTTATCTGTGAGACATCCTTGGCTGGCTCATCACTGACTTTTCGCTGTAGGGAGAGCACGGCATCAGGAGCCGAGTGAGCGGCCCTCGTGGTGACATTGGCCAACAAGGAATTGAGGTGAGGAGCTCGAACATTTTAAGGATAATCGTTCACCATCCATGCTCACATCTATGCTGACATAGTTGAAGATGTCACGACGGCTACAGTTGATTAGATGTGCAAATACGTACATAGGGTCAAACCAATGTGGCTGTTGATAGTAATACGTGTATAAACTCTCAGCTTCATATTCATTTTCATTTTGGAATTTTCAGAAAGTTTTAAAAATGAACATAAACGGCAATGCGTTTGTTGGCTTTATGCCTCAGGTTTCCTGCTATGGTTTGATGAATTTGTTTTGAGTATTAAATATATTTTTTCCCTTCACATCTATGCCATTGCAATTTAAGATAATATAAATATATCCGGCAGAGCAGCATTTACTCTGAGTAGTTTCATATTCCTATTGATGAACGGCAAGAATACAATTCAACTTCGAATGGAGCTGTGTTGAGTGGGTTTGAAGGAGGGTTGTTACTGAGAATGCCCAACAGGGAGTAGTCCTGTTGAGTGGTGGACGGACGGAAAGATTTGGATGTAATACGTGTGGAGATGTTACTGATTGCAGCTGCTTGTTTCCAGGGAGACATCGGGCAAGACGGAAGCGCGGGCAGACGAGGGGAGCCCGGAGGCCCTGTAAGCAAAATCATAGTGCTCAGGACTGTGTTTTGAACTATTTATGTAAACATGCATAACTCTCAAAATTACAGACATGACGCATAAATCATGACTCGTGGCCAGTAGCGTCTCACGGGACGATTGGCTGTTATGCTACTTTGCCAGAGCTGGCAATCGTGAAGTAGCCTCCGTGTTGATAACAGTAAAACATATTTTCTGTGTACTGCTTATCCTCCCTGTGTATTAACTGTGTATGAACATTTAAAAAATATATATATTAATTTAGCAGCGCAGCAGGGAAACATTTGTGCTAACAGGGGTGAAAGTGGGCGGGAATGCTCAGGAAAAGCATTCAACTTATTCGACTTTCATGGCCGTAAATTTGGAAGTCACAGAATTGCAGGAAATGTATTGTCATCAACTCACTATTTTCTGAGCGAGGATTCTAAGGTCCCCATTCTATAGGTGGCATGGACCCAGGTCCATTCCCAGGGTTCTTTTTTTTCTTCCAATTCCATCCTTATATGCTAACAAAGTATAACTAGAAGCTGTCTAATACTTGCTCGGCTATTCTACTGAGTTGCAATCATTATTGCCGTGCCCTACCAATGGACCTGTTTGAACAAACCCCGATGTGATAGTGTACACATGTGATAGTGTACACATAACGCAGCATGACACATACAAGTGAAGTGAGGCTTACGATTATTTACAATTTCGAGTGTCTCACAGTCATGTAATGCCTTCTAACTGTTATAGTTGTTTACCTGAATATAACTAACTCAGTTCTGTTAATTACAATCCACCATCAGCTGCTTATGTAAGGGTCAGCTCCAAATGCTCTCTCTTTAATCACGGTCCTTTCGTGATTAAAATGAAAGTCCATTATTTATGGGTTATCGATGTGTTCACTAGTCCTTTTGCATGTGAATATTAAACGGTTCTGTGCGACAGATTCTTGGGTTTCACTTTCTGTTTCCTGTCTATCAATTTGTTAGTGTTTTCTTAAGGACCTCATTGATGTGCACCCTTTGTGGGTGACACAATATGCTCACGATACAATAAAAAAAACAAGGCAAAAGTGATTCCTGGTATTACCTGAAGGACTACTTTCCTCTAATGGATAAAAACAATTAATTTTAATGCCAAAAAAAAGTAACGCTGGCTAACTCTTCGTAACAGCAGAGTTATGCAAAATCAGAACAACATTCTTTGTTTCGAAACGCATTCTAGTTCAGAACATGTTACAGTATATTTAAATAAATCCTACCAACATGCAAGTTTTATTAATGTTAGAACTGTTTAAATGACAATATTTGTACATATATATTTATATATAAACCACGTATGTGGACTTTACATTCATGTACGCACCACACAAAGGTTTAGACCCCAAAACATGAGAATGTTTTTACCAACTGTAATGAAAATATTTGTTTCTTTGGCAGGGTTCAGACGGTCGCCGTGGTCCAACAGGGCCTCAGGTGAGGATGCTCGAGCAAAATTCATTCATAGTCTTGGATTAATACGACTCTCTTTGCATTTCCGTTTTTGTAAAACTGGTGTTCATTTTCCTGTGTCTTTGGTGGAAACACAGGGCGGGAAAGGAGTCATTGGTTTACCTGGATCTCCCGGAGCAAGCGGGTCTCCTGGCACTGCGGTAGGTTTGCAGAAAAGCACACAGCACGTAAACCGACCAGTCAACAAACATCATCAGTAGATGTGTGAAATACTCAATGCAAGTGCATCCACGCGACATACATGAGGATTGCTAATGTATTCGTCCTTCAAAATCAAAATGCATATCAACAGCGATATCTGGCTTGGTAGCAATTCTTATCTACAGGATATTAAATCTTGGTTTAACGTGATCTGTAGCAAAGTTAAAGTGGAATTGAGCTGTTCTCAGTACATTGCCAAATATATATATATGTAATACTATGATCCATTGATATATTCTTTAGGGCATCAGGGGGCCTGAAGGGAAACCTGGAATCAGAGGGGAAGTCGGCATTCGCGGACTCAGGGTGAGTTTGTCGGGCACCAGTCACATTTCACAGTAGATAAAGTAATTCAGGGTGAGACAATCGCCCAATTATCATCACTGTATGGCTCACATTTCAGGAAACATATTATTTGTATAGGTTGGTCACTGAATAGGAAGATTTTTTTTATCTGTCTCAAATCTAAAATTCCTCCATTCCTCCCGAAGGCCCTTAAATGTGAAGTAGCCGTGCAACTCCAGAAATACGTCTTCACAGTGACCTCCTCGATCTCTTCCAATCTGGGTTCAGATTCGCCCATAGTACTGAAACTGCTCTGGTCAAAATATTTAATGACCTACTCGTCGCTGCTGATGAAGGCTTGCTAAGTATTCTTGTCCTCCTGGACCTGCGCACTGTCTTTGATACCATTGACTACCCTAGATTAACTTGAGTAACTGGAGGGCATAGGGGTCTCTGGCACTACCCTCCATTGGCTGAGCTCCTACCTGTCTGACTGGAAGCAGTTCGTCAGCCTCGGAAGACAAAGCTCAGAAATCCATCCTGTTTTGTCTGGAGTTCCTCAGGGTTCAGGTCTCGGCCAACTCCTCTTCAGCATCTATATACAACCACTTGACCATATCCTGCACAGCCTCAATCTTAGCCACCATTGCTATGCCGATGACATCTAAATCTATATCCACGCAAAGCCATCTATCATTGCGTCTGATTTTTGCATGTTATCCTCACTGTCAACTGTGAAGGCCTGGCTGAATTAAAATTTCCTAAAACTAAATGGTGACAAAACAGAAGTTTTGCTTATCAGAAACCCGCATCAATTGTCCAAGGCTGAACCCATCCAAATGATGCTTGACAACCACACCATTGAAGTTGATAAGGCAGTCCGGAGTCTAGGTGTGACTCTTGATTCATCACTCAGCTTCGAGACACACATCAACAAAGTGATGAAGGTAGGATATTTCCATCTCAGAAACATCTTCATCTCTTCATGAAGTGATTATTGCAATGCAATACTCTTTGGCATTCCTGCCTACCAGATCAATCGTCTCCACAATGTGCATAATGTGGCTGCTAGTCCTCAATCGCACATTCATACACGGTCACATATCCCCAGCAGTGATGTTTCTCCACTGGTTATCGGTTAAATATAGGATCGAATTGAAGATCCTCCTTCTCACCTACAAGGCTCTTACTGGCACTGCTCCGCCACACATCTCTGACCTACTTCAGGCACCCTCCTTAACACGATCCACCAATATGGCTTTGTCGCATGTGCCCAGATCGCACCTCCATTCGATGTTTGACAGAGCCTGCTCGCGTGCTGCTCCCAGACTCTGGAACGTTCTTCCATTAAAGATTCGGTCAGCTGAGTCGCTGTGCATCTTTCAATCTCATCTCAAGCCTCACTTGTTCCAAAAGGCTTTGAAGTCCTCTGGCTAGGACTATTGATGCGGATCACTGTTGTGTTGGGATGGCTCGCTACCGACCTGTGCCTGCTCATAAACATTTATTCCTGTCTTCTTTTGTTTAACAATTATTTTAGCGTTTGTTTTATGTCCTTCTCTAAATTATAGCCATTATTTTACTTTGAATTTAACTGCTCTGATGTTGTTACTGACATGCCGTTCTTTCCACAGCTCTGTGTAGTGCATTGAGTCCCCCGGGTGAAAAACGCTCTAGAAGAACAATTATTATTATTAATTGCTTACTTGGAATGACTATTTAAGTAAATTTTGTCAGATCATCGATTGCTTAACTATTTTCCTTTAGACTTTGTCTACATTGGCTACATGTGAAAAGGGGGTCATAAAACTGTAGAAGCTCCAATCACAGCCACTCCCAAATGGCAGTGAAGTCTTTCAGGAATGAAGGTCAATCGCAATATGCAATCTGTGGATATGCCTGAGCTGACTCTGTTATCAGGGTGAGCCAGGATCAGCTGGACCCAAGGGAGACACTGGGAGGGCTGGAACAAGAGGCAGAAAGGTATCTGCATCAGGGTTACACATATGGAACTTAACATACCTTTTTTCCCTGTGTTATGATCAAAGTTGTACTATTGATGTCAATGCGCAGCAATGCATCCCTTCATTTTAGAGAACGGCTGGTGGAAGTGGATTTCTTAAAGCTATGTTTGAGTGTCGTCGGCTCTGCTCAGCTTAAGGAAGCATTTTCCACGTGTCTCTGTAGAGCTGGAATTTAGCCAACTTAAGTGCAGAACCAACTGTAATAAAATGTTGTTTTGTAGCGTGATTGTTCGTTAGACTGATACCATCAAATTACTGACTTGCGGTGAAATCTTCCCATCGACAGATGCAGGACTGTTAGTGCCTAAGTTTTTAGTCCTTTGCCAGATGGTACGGTATTTGGTCTATTATTGTATGATTCTAAGCATTGTCTCTTATTCCTTTCAAAAGGGGGAATCAGGGATACTGGGAGACAAGGGATTACCAGGACCACCTGGACCTCGGGGAGAGACAGTAAGAACACCTGTTACCAGAACGAAGTTCTTTTTCATAACAGCCTACCTGCATATTTCCAAACATTAAAGAACTCGTGTGGAAAACACAAGCTGTAATGAACACAATTTTCGCAGGGCATTGAGGGAATCGATGGGATTGGTGTTCCTGGAGTGAATGGTTCGAAGGTAAGCTTTTCTATTTCCAAATTTCCAAATTTGTCACGAATTACTGATTATTCATAAGATATTGTTAGGATGTCGACTGTAAATCGACACGCACGTCCTCTACGGTGTAGAACCATCTTTAAATACACCACTATGGATTTGTACAAATATCATGCTATGTATTTTTATACATTTTATACTTCAACGTTCTGCTTTTTGGTTCTCCAAACATCATGCAAGGGCTTTCAAAACTTAGCAGCTTCTCCAAACAATGCCCCACTTTCATGACACTCTTGAGTTTCTGGAAACTTGGCTGCTCAGATGTTTTGTTTCGTTTTTTTTTTTCCTGAAGGGAGACCCAGGCCTGATGGGTTACCCAGGGTTGCGGGTAAGTTATAACGTGCTCAGTGCTGCACCTCGCCTTAATAAGTGCACTTAATGATACCAATTTGCGCTAGTGTGCATTTTATTGCGACCGCATGCTGGTGGGCGCAAGTCCGCGTCAACTGATGTTTGTGTTTAGGGCATTGACGGCTCAGAGGGAGAAAACGGAACAAAAGGCTCCAAGGGAATGAGAGGCCAGCGGGTAAGGTTCCTCGCATCCAGTGATCACGTGGTTAGTGGCACAGAGGTGCCAGCCGACAACATTATTCAACATGGTTTATGATTTTTTTTAAACCCAACATCTCCCACTCGTTATGAGTTATGAAGCTCTGCCAGTAGCTATGCACTGCCATTATAAGTATTTTTAATTTGCATGAGTTTTATTGACAAAAAATTGCTTTGATTTAGCTGCTCGGTTTATAAAGACCATTATTCTGAGATATGTTTTAGTAATGTCAATGGTTTTGGAATTAAATTGTCCGGGGGCAATGTGAATATGTTGCTGAGAGATCTGAGGATTAAATGTGACCGCAACTCCATAATTTCCACTTTAGATGCAGCCAGCTTTCATTGCACTCTATTAATCACCAGCTATTGAATGCCACTGAAATTGCATGAAGAAATAAATATAACTTGAATTTTGTATCGAAAGTGTGTTTTTTTGTCTTCGTCTAACAGGGAATATCTGGCCCATCTGGATTTTCGGGAATTGTTGGTGAACCTGGACCTTTAGGCGAGGAGGTAATGAGCAGTCGTCACTACATATAAACTCGTTGCAATGGCATATTGTACAATTCTTCACTGCCTCTGCGAAGAGCAGATCTTACAAGGCAACTTTCTTGCATTACAGGGTCCCAGAGGACCAGACGGAGCCACCCCAAATGTAAGTGCCTTTGGAATTTTCATTTAAGCACCTCATTTTGACCTTCGGCTTATTACTTAAAATATGAAGTAAAATTTGACATTTTTACTTTTCTTTATAATAAAGTTTTTACTGTAATTTCAGATATGTGCAATGGTGAACACAATCCAAGAAAAATGCAGTAAGTGGTCTTGCACACAAAATACCTCTATTTGTGGTAATTGAAATAAATATACTGTTGTAAGTTTTTATGGCTCGATGTATGAGAATTGCTTTCGAAAGCTGTTTTTTTGGGATATCCGTGTCAAGGGCTCCACCTCTGTCCTTCACAATATTTCACCTTCTACCTTAGGAGCATCCTTAGGCGTTCGTAATGCCTCTATGTTAGAGGCATCCTCCATATTGGAGGTATTGGCAGGCATTTAGAACGCGTGAGGATGCCCCCAATGTGGAAGGTGAAACATTGCCAAGGAGAGAAGGGAGCACTTGAGATGGTTATCGCTAAAGAATTGCTTTGGTAAACAATTCTTTATTCATATAAAGTCAAAGAAAAAAGTCATGGTCAATGTTTAATGTGATATTCTCTCTTGTTGTTCACTTTAGCTTGCTGTCAAGGTAAGATTTCACCCTACATGCATTCAGATATTGGGTGTTTGCTGTATACTTTATTTTTTTTACCACATTTCACATGAGCACGAGATATTAACATGCACTTCTCATGCATTTTTAATTATTTTAAGTGTTAATCACGAGTAAGCTCCCACCCCACCACACTGGCACGCATGCTGCCCCCCCCCCCGTGTCGTGCGCGTGTAGGCAAGCATGAGTGCCCCGCGTACCCCACTGAGCTGGTGATCGCACTCGACGTGGCCCAGGGGGCGTCGGCCGCCACGCTGGGCCGTATGAAGGCCATCGTGAAGCGTACGCTACAGGGCCTCACGCTGGCGCGCAGAAACGGGTGCCCGAAGGGGGCGCGCGTCGCGCTGCTCACCTTTGACGGGGACACCACGACACAGTTCCGCTTCAACGAGCCACGCAGCCGGGAGGACGCCATTGCCCGCACCGACAACGTGACGTTCGCGGCGAGCGGCAAGCGGCGCGACGTGGGCCAGGCCATGCTGTACGTGGCACGCAATGCGTTCAAGCGCGTGCGGCAGGGCCAGCTCCTCCGCAAGGTGGCCGTGTTCATCACCAACGGGCCCTCGCAGAACGCCGACGCAGTCAGTCTTGGCGCAGCTCAGCTGGTGGCCAACGACATCACGACGCTCGTGCTCTCCTTCGAGAGGTTGCCACACATGACGCAGGCCCTCAAGGTGCGTGCAGAAATGACGCAGTGGAGAGGCACACTCGTGGACGGAGATTTTAATAAAATTCCTCACAGCCCGTCAAAATGAATGCTGCCTTATAATAGAAATGGGGCAACAAGTTGTTAAAGTTTTTGTCAACGATTGCAAAAGGAATCGCAGTTAATGAGAACCACGTTGCTGTTGGGATGAACTAATCAGTCACTTCGTGTATTAAAACAGTATACCGGATATAATAGACAAATATTTTTGGCAATAAGCCTCCTTCAGAATAAATAATAAATACATTCTGAGTGACATAGAGTGAGGTGCTTTGAAAGCGATGGGGAATTTGAGATGGTTTCAATTTGTAGAGACTGTTGTTATGTCTGCCAGGATAGGCTCTGTCCCCCTGCGACCTGTACAGGATTAAGCGGGTATGGATACTTAACTCAGACTGTAGTTGACACATTAGCTGCTTCTGTTGACATATATTGGGGGAAAAAAAGACAAAATGGTAAAGAAAACAAACCCATGGAATATTTGTAGCAAGATATGTTTCAGTCCATTAACTGACACAGTGAGTGTGGGTTGGAGTAACTCCTCCATTTCTTCTGTTACCTCTGCACCGGTCAGATTGACAGCACCAAGGTTTCCAGGGTGGTGGTGCTCCCAGCAGCCCAGGCAGCACAAGAATCAGCGCTGGAAAGTGCCCTCAAGTGCACCATCTGTTTTGGTGCAGTCTGCTGCAGATTTTCGCACGCATATCACTCGATGCAACCACCGCTTATTAGTCGTGTTTTACTGTAAAGGCTTTCTTGTTTAGTAAGCATAACCTTCACAATTCCCACCCCACTCTGTCTTAAAAAAAAAAATCGAGGTCGTTTATTTTATTTGCGCGTCACAGTATAAATTTGTGCACATGTCAACTCTATATGCATGGTTTTGTGACGCTTGCTCCTAGACCAATGCAACCCGGACACGCAGTGCGCGGTGACATTAAAGAACAGCCCAGTCGACCTGGCAGCTGATATCGCCTTCCTGGTGGACGGCTCCATGGATGCGGCACAGTTTGCCGTGGCGCAGCGCTTGGTGAAGAGATCCGCCGAGCAGATCTCAGTCGCGAGCGCGCCGCGTGGCAACGCGCAGTCGCGAATTTCTCTGCTGCAGTACTCGCCGTTCGGAGCCGTTCCCACCCGAGCAGTAAGCAAACCAAAACAACCACAACATCTTGCAACATCATCATCACAATTCATGACTTAGTACTAGCAAAGTACCCGCCCTGCGAGTGAACTTGTTCCACCTGTGTGATACGTTTTTCTGACGTCTATTGTTGATAACCTTTTCTGCTTAGTCGATTGCTTTGAGGGCGGCACGGTGGCCCAGTGGTTAGCGCTGTCGCCTCACAGCAAGAAGGTCCCGGGTTCGAATCTCTCGGCTCGGGTGCCTTTCTGTGTGGAATTTGCATGTTCTCTCCCCGTGTCCACGTGGGTTTTCGCCGGGCACTCCGGTTTCCTCCCACAGTCCAAAAAGCATGCTGCTGCATAGGTTGATTGGCTCGCAGGCTAAATTGGCCCCGCAGTGCCCGGCGATGGACTGGCGTCCCATCGTCGGTATATCCTTGCCTTGCGCCCTGTGTCTGCCGGGATAGGCTCCGGCTCACCGTGACCCTGTATAGGACTAGGCGGTTTCAGACAATGAGTTGATTGCTTTGACTTGGATTTATTCCTGATGTCTTTTTTTTTTAAATATTGCCTGTTCTCTGAAGTTTCAGAAGAAAATAATTTAAAAGTAGGAAGTAAAACTTAAATAATAAATATCTTGGTGTTGTGCCGATAAAATTGATGCTTTTTAAGGACACAAAACCGATACCCTCAGTGCAGATATATGTATATCCATGTAAAAAATTGCTCCGTTTTATATGGAGTGCTCATATGCCAGCATACAACAAATGTCAATGTGACACTGCCCTTGCTGTCGTTATTAGAAAGATCATTTGGTAACTGCTCGCACCGTTTGTTTGTCTGTGTTACCAACACGCGAAGGCCACGGAGCAAGCGGTGAAGGTGGAGGTCGGCTTCACGCAGTTTGGCCGAGACGAGCTGGTCGAGCACGTGCAGAACAAAGTGCAGCCCATTGTCCCGGGATCCACCACCGCCGCCGGCCCGGCCGAGGCCCTTGAGTGGGTCACTCGCAACGCGTTCCGCAATACCACATCGCCGCGCAAGAAGCGCGCGGTGGTGCTACTGACCAGCGGGCAGGGCATGGACTTGAGCTCAAGTGGCGTCGGGCGCATCAAGGAGGTGGCCTTGGCAGCCAAGTGCCAGGGCCTGGCGCTCTTCATCGTGGGGTTGGGTCCAGGCGCGCGGCAAGTGCCCATCTCCGTGTTTGCCAGCCACCCTGCCGAGATCCACCAGGTGACGCTGAGCTCCGACAGGGGGTCAGAGGAGGTGTACCTGCAGCGCCTTCTCCACACGTTCTTCAGCGTGCTTAGCCGTGAGTGCACACGCACCTCGTTGTTTCTGCCAATGCTAGGGTTGCCACCTGTTTGTGGTGTTCCATGGACTTTTGTTTTGCTCTTTGAGTAATATACTTTTCGTAGGTTCTGTAAGGGTTATTACAATTCCTGGTTCTTACCAGTTGCAAAATGCTATGCCATTAAAGAGAATGCGTTCACATGCATCTCTTCCCTCTTAAGTATTGTGAGATATCCATCTACCCATGCTATATATAGGGTTTTTGTACCATGAAGGTGGTATTTCTACTCACTTACCGCACGGACGATAAACACAATCAGTGCCAAACGCTTATACGCATTCCTGTACAAACATATAAAATTCACTTATAACTTATAATAGCATAACCTTTACACACAGGGTAAGAGCTTAATTAATTTACTAACATTGCCCAGACATGGTTACTTGAAAGAAACACAAGCAAAATATGCAGCTTGTGGTCAGCGCCTCCCTGGGTTTTGGTCGAGTTGCCAGGGATTGACCCAACTATTACAATCAAGGCAATTTAATACCTTTCCAGCTTTGTGTATTATCAACCATGTTTCCTCTCAACCCCCCACCGCCCGTGTCCTTGTGAATCTAAATGTGGTGCATGCTCCGTGCAGAGGATATATTTGAGTATCCACCCAAAGCCATGTCGGCAGAGTGTGCGCGGCTTAAAAAGAGTCGCACAGGAGCACCACAGGGGGATGAAACGTGAGTGAGATTCACACATCCGCTTATACTTGCACACATATGCACACAAATGGTTGCTTTCCAAAGCTGCTCAGGCATCTACAGGTGTGCATCTGAGTCTGAGCTGCAAGTTTGAACATGCCTTCAACGTGGTGGGGGCAAAACGTCATGAATGAGAGAGGAGAACTCAACATGGCTTTCCCAAAGAACAGCTTTGGAGATCAACCATCACGTATTAAGCCATGAAAACCTACATCAATACCTATAAATACAAAGATATACCATATTGTTTTTCTACAGGGTGGTTCAGATGATTTGTGACCTCCATTTAATTGACTGCTAACATTTTTCCCTTTCATAAATCGTTTCAGTTTTAAATAAGCCCTATTCATTTCACAGCCTTAAAGTTGATATACTTAATTTTTGAGATTGGTTACATTATACACCCATTAGTATACAAAAATATTACATGGGGGTCAAAGGACATTTGGACAATCTTGTGGACCGATGGATAAAGCACTGTTTTTGAACACCTATAAAGGCTGGAACGGTGTGTGAATAGGTGGTGCAGTCAGCACAGTACCTATTGTCTCTCCCTTTGCTGGTGTATTCATATCACACCAGGTTCTCAAACCCAGTTAAGACATTGCTTGGCCACTAAGCCTTATCGTGATTGCAAATGGACTGCACGTTGCCAGTTTCCCCTTGGGGCAAAAGAACATCCATATAAGTGACACGTACTAACATCAAAGATGCAGACATGCTACACATTGAGCACATTACATATGGTTCCAAATGTCTGAATGTTACATATGTTACACATGTGTAATATGTAACGTTTGTATTTACTTTCACAGACATCGGGGAGACATTGCCGAGATCATGAGAGGTGATATAAATCTGTAGTTAGAAATATTTTTTTATATGATCACGTGCCAAGAGGCACATTTTGTAACGGTTAAGATAAGAAAAATACGCGCATCGTGGCTCATTGTTTTGCTACATAATTGTTTAAATACTGAGTAATATTGTTTATTTGTGTCCGCCATAGCACATTGTTTTGTGCCCCATGGTAGAACTAATATCACACGTGATGGGCTTCTACGGGGGTTACGATTGACGGATCTGGCTACAGGAAAGCGTCGAGTTGTCCTCATCATCATCTCCTTAAGCCTAACCCTTGCCATCTCTTCTCTACACCTCTGCAAATTGGTGTGCTTATTGGGTTTTCTTCACCTCTACCCTTCTTGTCAACACTTGGCTGTCACTGATTTGTTTTCATAGGTTGTTCTTGTGTTTCCCTCAATCCGACGCTCGTCAATCTACATTAGCAGCTTATAGCGAGAGTCACTTTCTCTGCCGCTACACTACTCTTGGGCTTAATTTCACATCCGTTGGTGTACAGCAATGGAGAATGCTTGGTCACCATTGTAAAATTTCATATGTACGGTGTTCTGAAAAAGGTTGCTTCAAATGTCTTTAAACTCACTTGTGGTTTTGCTTTTGCAGTACTTGTGGGTTTCACTGCTGCTTTGCTCTGTGCACACACGCTGGCCTCATTTTCAGATTACTGGGAGGCTCTCAATGTGCAAGTTGAAAGCTCTACATTTTCCACCACTGCCTCTGCTGCTGCTACTGCTGCTGTTGTTGCTGGTGCTACCACCTCCGCCGCCACTGCTGCAAATGTGACCCCGCATTCCCTCGGCACGCTATCCCCTGAAGGCAGCTCGCCGGCATTGCTTTCCACGGCTTCTCCAGGCTTCAGTGTCGACGAGTTTGAAAGTCAAGGGGTGTTGCGTGTCGACGCCATGCATACCTCTGCCCTTCTGACCGCAGAGACTGCAAGTAACGAACACGTGTTGTCAGACGCCGCGTTGGCGCACTCAGCACATATAGCAGAGAGCGCAGCCGAGCAGGGTAGCGCGCCCGACCTCTCGCCATCACACTCCACGCACAATATGGGGGCGGAGAAGCAAAGGGAGCAGCTGTCGTTGACATTACCTCCTCCTGCCATGGAAAACGCACTTTTGGGCACATCAGAGGAAAGTCTGCCAGAGGTCTACTCTGAGGGGAATTCTCAGGGAGTGGAAGTGGGAGACGCTGGCACTGAGGTGCATCTCACGTCTCTCTCTTCATCCGCACAACCCGAAGAGCCTACTGGTGTGTAACGTATCCAAGTTACAACACTTTTCGCAGCTTCAATTTAAACAATATTTCCAACGGTTTACTAATGTCTGGTTATTGCCATACATACAATTAACTCTTTGAAACCTGCATGTGTTGCAATGCCTTTAGATTTCTTAATATATTTTTTCACTAACTCATTTACCCCGCATGTATGCAAACGTGTTACTGAGTAGACTGAAAACAGAAACTATTTTTTTAGCTTCAATTTTCTCCCGAGCTGATGTTATGTCATGTACATTGCTGGCTAGGCAACAAGTGCACAGGCGGCTACGACACCGGTACTGTCTGTAGCGAGTTCCAGGCGTTCTGGTACTTTAACAACGCCACGGGTGGATGCGGCCAGTTCTGGTACGGCGGCTGCGATGGCAACGCCAACCGCTTCCCCACAGAGGAGGAGTGCGTGCGGACATGCCTGAGCCCCAGTAAGGCCCCCTTCATCCCTCACATAATGCCACAGCAGCAGCAGCAGCAGCCGATTCAAGCTGTGACATCTCTCTTAATGCTAGGCCTACCCTTTCACGCTTTAGCCAGTCCCAAGGCAATAGTGCAGCAGTAGTTACATCACTGGACGCAGCTTTAAGCAGGATTTATAATACTGAAGAAGGATTTACTGTAGCGGAATTTAATTCGGCATCAATAACATGTGGCATTTTTCTGATTCCAATTGAATATTTACAATGCTAAGGCTCCATGTTGCCAACAAGTAAAGGAGTAAAATTCCACTTCACTGCAGGAGAATTCATAAAGCAATATGTTTGTGCCACATTAAGGATGTTTTTTAGTTGTAGGTAACTTTGATAACAGTTAATGCCTTTCTTAAACACAGGCTCTCATTGTGAGTGTTGTTGGATGTGCCACGATTGTTATTACACAAACTCATTTAACTGGCACATATATTTTTTAAACGGACGTACAATACTGAATTGTAGTCGTGTTTCAGTAATTAATTATTTCGTTTCAAATACTATTTTTATTTATACGATAGCTGTTGTATTTAAAGAGGAGCCTCTTAGTAAACATGAGTGTATCATAGGTGTGAGCGATATATTCTTCAGTAGGTGTTCACGGGACAAAATACAAAGTTTAAACCAAATTGCAATGGAGAAAATAATATCAAATTCTTTTGGCCAATGATATCAGGAATTTATGTTTAAAATTCCTTACAGCATGCACTTCCAGATTTCATCACACATGCTGTGTTTATCGTATGCAAGCATGATTACAATTTGAAAACGTAAGTACATGTGTTTTCAATTGAATAAAATCTAGGACACAACTGGATTTTATTGATGCACTTTACTTGAGGCTGCTGTGTCATACACCCTGTTGCAGTAAGCATCATAAGCTATATGAGATGCTCAGGAAAGCATCTCATCAGCAGCATAAGCATCGTCAGTCATGGTCTGTCCTCTGCTGTATAAGGACCACCCCATGTCCTCTTCATTCCCAAGGGTGCTGCGATGTCAAAATTCATCTCGCTGCTGTAGATGAACTCATCTTATTGTTCCATCTCCAAGGTTGACCGTCCTCTCAAACATCATCCCTTTCTTAGTTGGCAATGTGTCAGCTATAGCATCTCATAAAACATGCACTGCAGTTGCTTAGGGGTCACTATAAATGGGTGAAAGTCAATGAAGGTATGGTAGTTGATTCTCCATCCTGCAGTTATACCACATATTCACTACATCCTTACTAAATTAGACCCAAGTAGACCCAATTGGTAAACAGAGGTGGGGTATTTGCAGAGATCAATCTATGGACGGTTAATACAAATTTTCGTTTGCGGCTGCATTTACTTTTTTAACCAAAGCAGTGCCTTTATTGACTGCTATGATGAATATCTTAGAGCGTTTTAAAATGAATATATTCACCAATGCATTGTGTGTCTATTGATGATAGATACGAGGCATGTCTCGCATTTATCAAACTGATGTCAATAGACTGGGGTGCCAGGTTGGTCTTAAAAAAAAAGACTTCAATAATCTTCTTGTCAAGCACTTGTAGAGCACATGTCCATTTATGTACATTCAATGATACAACAGTGTGCTTGGAAATAAACGCCGCATTGCTATGACGGTGAAGGTGGGCGAATAGCCGTACGTCTCTTCACACTTCAATCACTGTGGTAATTTTGGAGTGGTGGGACAAGCTCAGCGGCACCATTAGTGTTTTTTTGTGTGTACCGGCCATGCAAACCGTATTGTTAACGCGCGTTAATACTCGCGTCTTTCGTGCGGTGACAAACGAGGTGCCGCGGGATGGGCCAAGCACTCTCGAGCTACCACGATTGATCAGCAACAAAACTTGGGCATATGATTAAACCGAGTACGAACTACTTTTGGTCTTGCGACCGCACGAGGCGTTCCCTTTTTTAGCGGCTTCTGTCAACACTTAGGCTTGTTGGGGCCTTAAGGGAAAGTTTTAAATCATACGTTTATCTGGTGGCTCGCGATGTAACTATAACAGTATCTGTACAGTGTTATTCTTAAGTGACAAGGGGAGGTATTTGGAATTAGTGCGTAGTGTAATGACTTTCATATGGACGTGTTTCTGAAAAGGTAACAAACCATACTCGTCAGTGTATTCTGCTGCTAAGTGGAAAGTGTAGAAATTTACTAACCCTGTAAGGAGGTCCTTAAACAGTCGCCGTCATTTATTTAGTTACTAACACTTATATGCTTTATTTTGTGCCTGTCGATGTAAATGTATATAATCCAAATTCCTTATACTGTTAAATTCAATGCGAGAGGGCACTCAAAATTTACATAGATGGATCAGCAATCTTCTCACCAAATGAAACACTTTCACCAAATATATATCGTGTTAAATTTGAGAGAATGTTTTGAGTATCTATAACCAACAAGAGATATCGCATTAACATAATTTATTATTGTAATCATCGGACACAAGTAAAGGCAGTAGCTTGTAAGGAGCGTTGAGATTGACCAGTTTCCTTTAGGAAGATATGAAGAAACTTTTCGATTCACTAATGAATACGTGCACACCAATTTACAGCTCCATAGATGGTCTTCACCGTAAATTTCTAAGTTATATTTGAACCAGACTCAGCCTCTTAACCGTATTTATGCTGAACATTCTCAAGTGATTCACCACCATTGAGCCATCGGAATGTGCGTGAGACACGGCAGCCTTAAGTAAACGAACTCATTGGTTTATTTCAAAAGTGACAAGCAAATGTGTTTTTGTAATGATCGAGGTTGTACATTAAATTATTGTTTCCGTTGTGCAGGTAAAGTTGAAAAGCCTGTCATCAAAAGCAGAGGTTGGTATACTTTCGCTGTAAAGTTGAGAACTTTTGATTTGAACTGCTCTGTTTTCCTACCCCAAACATGCATCGCCCTTTTCCTAAAATGTCCTCTCTCAGTCTCTTTGCTGTGCTCTGAGCCGACATCTTCAAATATGGACATGAGATGTGCATTTGTGGCTAGCAGATGCTTAGATCATGCGAGCTTGTTATATATATTATAGTTGTCTATTTTCAAATATTTTGGTAATAATAACTGTATTATAGTTGAAATAACATTTAACGGGTATTTATAATGCAATGGATTTCCACCCTGCCTTCAGTTGTAGTGATTGACAACACTGGCTTTTGCAATTTCCTCAGAAACGTCACACCGTTTAAGTTATACGTTCTCATAAACATTAACTCCAGCACATTGACAGTACAGGAATTGTATCAATTGGCAGTGGTGGATAAGTGAAACACATTTCAACAACCACTTTTAGTTAGCAGAGTGAAAAACATCATAAATTATTGGAAACTTTTTTTCAAGTTGACTGCATTTTTTAGTAATGCTCTGAAGGTTAATACAAATTTCAAAAGACATTTTCTTTATCGGCGATGGACCGGCGTCCCGTCGTCGGGTGTATTCCTGCCTTACGCCCTATGTTTCCGGGATAGGCTCCGGCTTCACCGTGACCCTATATAGGATTAAGCGGTTTCAGATAATGAGATGAGATGAGATTTTCTTTATCTTAAGCGACCTGATGGTGTAGCCCCAGAACGGCTGAATCCACAATGTTTCAGTTAAACATGGTAGTGACCGCACAACAGCAAGCAGGTAATTTCACCCCATTATTCATACCATACAGACTAAGCCTTCTTCACTCAAGCAGAGGAGAGAGTAGAACATCAGACAGGAACGCATTTTATATATTAGGCATATTTTTATTGACATTTTTATTTCGCCCAGCGTCATTTTGCCAACGGTGTGCAACTTGCGTTTACAGAGGTGTGCAAGCTGCCACCCAACGAAGGCACCTGCCAGAATTTCGCACTCAAGTGGCACTATGATAGTAGCACCGAGCGGCGCTGCGTCCAGTTCTGGTACAGCGGCTGTGGCGGTAACGCCAACCGCTTCAACACAGAAGCGGAATGCGCGAGGACGTGTCATCAGCCAGGTGAGCATCGCGGCACTCGCTGTCGCCTCCGTAACTGCTGCGTGCGCTTCTAAACAATCTTTGCAAAGTTAACGAGCTCATGGATCGTACCAGTGCCCTGTATCCTACGCATATAGTGTCCACACACTTTTACTGCACGTCACAGTTTATGTTGTTATTTTGCTCTAAAAAAGTGACCTTTGTTTTAACAGAACTTTCAATACATTAAGGGCCTGATTCATATTGTCGGTGTAACAATCATTTCGTCACTTAGTGGCCGATCCACATAATGTTGTAGTCATTCTGCCATTAAGGCAAAGTTGCAGAATAGCCCAGCGTTGGCAGGTTTTAGGTTGCTGCTAACATTTGTCGAAGAGTCTGTCACCTTCATATATCATCAATGAAACGATTTTTATCATTGTCAAGTACCTTCGACATTGGTTTCAAGTACTGCTAGGCCATGAAGGCTTAGCAATACATTCTGCACCTCAGTCGAGGTTGCAAACACATATGAACGACACACACTTTTCAGCGTGGTGCGTCCACTGCGGGAGAGCGCTGAGAGCACAGGTTTTTTTTTGTCCACAAAATATAGCTGAGCGTATACTCCGTGCAGCGAA
This sequence comes from Mordacia mordax, assembly GCA_036362905.1. Lineage (NCBI taxonomy): Eukaryota > Metazoa > Chordata > Hyperoartia > Petromyzontiformes > Petromyzontidae > Mordacia > Mordacia mordax. Next base: position 30,540,695 of record JAZEWT010000003.1, on the reverse strand, counting down.
TCGGGCCAAATACCGCAAATTACATGAGGTGGATTTGATTTATTCTGAAATTCCCGATGCGAAAATTGCACAACTCTGTGGAAATAAACTCTGCGTGAATCAAGACCTGACTTAATTTTCCATGTGAAGCCCGTCAACTTGGGCGGCGTGGTGGCCCAGTGGTTAGCGCTGTCGCCTCACAACAAGAAGGTCCCGGGTTCGAATCTCTCGCCTCGGGTGCCTTTCTGTGTGGAGTTTGCATATTCTCTCCCCGTGTCCGCGTGGGTTTTCGCCGGGCACCCCGGTTTCCTCCCACAGTCCAAAAGCATGCTGCTGCATAGGTTAATTGGCTCGCAGGCTAAATTGCCCCGCAGTGCCCGGCGATGGACTGGCGTCCCATCGTCGGTATATCCTTGCCTTGCGCCCTGTGTCTGCCGGGATAGGCTCCGGCTCACCGTGACCCTGTATAGGACTAAGCGGTTTCAGACAATGAGATGAGATATAAAATAACTTGAGAGAGGGAATTGAATGTTTTCTTTTTGTTTCAGATGCCCGCAACAAGGTAACGTTTATTTTGTCTTCTTAAATCGCTTCTATTCAAGGCTTCACAACTTCCATAGCAAATTATTAAATTAACTCTAAACTGTTGGCTTTCACTCTTTTGCAAAACTTTCACCCTTTACTCTTTCCCGTAATTACTTTACTCACTTTGCTGGAGTAAAACAACTTTGCCGCGTCAAAAACGTTCCGTTTTCCACGTGATGTGTTTTTTTCAATAATAACTTCAGACAATGTGTTACAGGTTCAGGTTCTCAAGTTAAGGCAAAGACGACGCAGGAAGATGAGTCACCCGCGCAATAATGAACGAAGCGGTGGTTCACATTCATCATTGCATTTTTTCCAAACCCGAACTCACACACGTCAATCCTAAAAGCAATACCTAGCATTGTGTCCTTTGGAATGTGCATTTTAATATTCTCGCAACACAAGTATTTCTTTGCCAATTCACTCCATGTGGTGGCCTTGTCTGTGTACTTATTGTGGTCAATGAGGTTAGCTATTGTATGATTTTTTTTATAATACACTACTTTAAATGTTTTACTTGGATGTTTGTATTGCATTAAATTATGGTAATTGGCTACAGGTAAGGAAGGGTGTTTTTGAAAATACAGCGTACCTCTTAGTCATGCTAAAACAACCATGATGGAGTCCTGTGGTGCTTTATGAATTAATTAAGCGATGGAAGTTTGCAGGGCAAAATGTTACATCCGTTATTCACTGTTTTTGTTTTACTCTTTGTTAAAATGAAATCATACATAGTATGTCTGTGATTTTTTTCCATCGTTAAGTAATTGCTAACCAGCAGGAAATAGTTAATTACTATTGTTAGAAATATAATATTATTAATCACTTAGCTAATACCAGGAAAATGCACACCACTACATTAATTAATATCCCAAGCAACATTTATAAAGCCATTCTTTTGATATTCAATGGTGCTATGCATTGTGAACAACAACAAAACGGAACTGAAGTTCTTTGTACATGTACACGGCTTTTAATAAAATCGGAAAGACCACACACTAAGGACTTTGCTGAGTACACTGCTTTGTTATAGGAAACATGGCTTTACAGACAATATATGTATTGGGGCAAATGAATGTTTCATGTAGTGTTTAAACATTCCCAACTCGCTTTGTGGATTGAACGTAGGTGTTACATCTGCGTGTTTATTCCACCTGTGGTGGATGCTGAGACGTAGCTGCGATCATCACACAAGGTATCGTGAAGTCAGGAAACCTGGGAGGTCCCGAGGCTCTGTAGTTAGTCTGTTCCCCACTCTGCCTACGACAGTGCCTGCAGAATTACCACAATCACTGCAATTGTTCTCGTTTTACACAGGTTTAATGTATGTGTGTGAACACTCATTTTCCATGAAGCAGATGCAGACCGTAACGAGCAATTGAGTGACGTAAGTGACGTCTAGAAGTTTATGGTTGCTGCTGTGGGATTTATGAGGCCGACAGTTGAATTTTTTTAAATCAAGAGTAAGCTTCAAGCGTCAAAAAACCCAGGAAAAGGTTCAATCCTATTTATCTAGATCTAAAATGAAGATTACGTAAACCATGTATTAACAAAGGTATCTAGTCTAAATTGAGTTAAATATTGATGAAAACGCCCTTATTTCAACGGTTTATAAGTCTCAAGCTATGAAAATTATTGTAATGGAAGTGTACTAAATAGATGTACATTTTACATTATGCTTAATAATATTATTGGATTCCGGCGATGGACTGGCGTCCCGTCGTCGGGTGTATTCCTGCCTTACGCCCTGTGTTTCCGGGATAGGCTCCGGCTCACCGTGACCCTATATAGGATTGAGCGGTTTCAGATAATGAGATGAGATGAGATATTATTGGATTCACAAAGTTTGTATGGAAGATGCGGGGAAGTTGCTTGAGACATCTACCTTGTGATTCTGAGATTAAGATTTTAACTTTCGAAACTCCAAACTGCTAATATATACCTTATGACAATTACAAAGTAAGCCATGAAAACCTACATAAATACAGCCCAAACATACTGATATAGGTTTTCAACTCGATGCATGAGAAATGGTTTCCAAAGCTGTTATTTTGGGTTTTTTTGAGTCGAGCCCTTCTCGTGTCTCCTTTGTAACATTTCACCACTCACATTTGAGGCATCGTCAAGCATTCTCCTCAATCCCAGGATGCCTGAGGAAGCCTCCAAAGTTGGAGGTGAAACGTCGCAAAGTAGAGAGGGGGAGCGCTGGATACAGCTATTCTGAAAGTATATGTGTGGAAAGTATTTCTCACACCCCAAAAAATCATCAATATGTCACAACAACAATAATATTGTAAACCTGACAATGATGTCGTACTACAGTGGCAGTGGTATTAGGTTAATTACCTGCAAATTGCTGCTACAGTACAATTAAACAGCACGTCTACAAACTATCCCCTTAAAAAATAAATCGCTAAAGGTAAAAGTGACAATTGTCGTCGGTGTCGGATTCAAACGAAATAGACTCGGCAGGAACTATCATTCGCTCTTAAAAGTACAGTACTGTAGAGTACTTTTAATTCCTCTATCACAGGGGTGCCCAATACGTCGATCGCGATCTACTGGTCGATCGCAAAGGTACTGTGAGTAGATCGCATGGCATTTAATCGTCAGCCTATCATCCATCCTTATTATGACGTTTGTCACTTGATTGACGTACAGCGCAGCCGGTCTCATGGCCGGTCTGACCA
>JAZEWT010000003.1:30508952-30536098 GCA_036362905.1 Mordacia mordax | reverse complement strand
GCACACGAACACTACGCCTGAGGATGCCTCCAACGTGAGGCGAAACGTCGCGAGGAGAGGAGAGAGAGCCATCGACGCGGCTGTCCCGAGAGAGCAGCTTTTAGAAGCAATCATATATTCACTCTCTCAACCAGCCATTGTCAGCACGGCTTATATTCCAACTGATGAAATAATTATAAAGCACATGTTAGCAAAGGGTGCAAGAAGAAGGACATATTTAACCACATCAGATACGGGAAGGGTCCGACAAGGACGCAGCAGCATGTCACATGTGAAAAGCTCGGGTACAACATTTCCATTGAGACCCAAAAAGAAAATAACAAAACTAGATTTATGTGCACCACTTTCACACTTCAAAAGTTCTGTTATCATTAAAGCTATATTTCTAAATGACGAACAATTTCAGACATCTGTTAAATCCATCAGGGACCGTGGGCAGAAGATATTTAATGCTCACAAACCAAGGTCACATGTTTGCATCTATGAGATCAGTGTTAACGCCCACCTCCCCAACGAATGTTATAATTTGATGGAAATGTGGCCGCGTGGTGGGAAACCCAGGCTACGCAGTCTCGTGAGCATCATAAGACAACACAGACGGTGGAGATGTCAGCGTGTGGGTCATGGCGACACGAGGCTCCCACGCGACGGACATGGGGCCCCTTTACCAACTCGCGATATACCGGGGTCTCTCCACTCAGCACCGTCTGAATGTCCTTTAGCTGCACACAAGGACATGGGAAAATATTATTGTAATTTTTAAACGATCATATTAAACGTTTCAGCTATGTTTAGAGTTTGATGCATCACAAAAGCACGAATATTACTTTGTTTTATATAAGCTTTTCTCAAATTAGAGCACATTACGAGTAATCTTAAATATACAAATTGTAAGGAGAAGTCAAAATTGTACGAATTAGCCAAGTGCTAACAACTCAATGAAACTGTGGATTTGTATTGGAATGTGTAACTAAATTTTCCATTGATTTAATTAGCGTATGCGGATTCGGCATTTTGTTCTATTATACTTAAGGCGCTGTCATCCCGAGTATATATACAGTCACTTGAAGACGACCAGGATGCAGAATTAATGGATACAAGTTAACAACATGGGACAAAGTTCGTATTTGTCTCTAAGGACATTTCTCATCGTCCCGAAGACTCCAAAAATGCAAGTTGTAGGAACACTGCCGCTGTCCACTTTATAAACGGCAGAGAAATTTCGACGGAAAGATTCTGGACCTTATACAACGTTTAAAAATAATTAATGCAGTAAGTTGCCTTGCTGGCAACTGTCTGGGTTCCTCTCCACCCAACCATGGCTCTTGTTGATGGCTTCGGGCTGTTGCCACCGAAACTATCTGGGTAACTAGATGAACAGCATTATCAGTCAGCATCAGTGCTCGCATAATCCTGTACAAGGTGGCGGGGGGCTGGAGCCTATCTCGGTAGACAGAGGGCGCAAAGCGGGCTATCCCCAGGATGTGACGCCAATACATCGCAGGGCACTTTTTGGGGGCAATTTACTCAGCAGGCCAATTAACCTAGGCAGCAGCGTGTCTGTGGACGATGTGAGGAAACCGGAATACTCGGCAAAAACCCACGTGGACACGGGAAGAGAGAGAACACACAAACTCTACACATAAAGGCACCCGAGCCAGCACCCGAACCAGGGTCCTTCTTGCTGTGAGGTAGCAGCGCTACTTACTGCGCTACCGTAACAAAAAAACATCACATCAGAAGAAGCTTGGAGACAGCGAGACCAAAGAGGTGCAAGTAACAAATACAGAATACTGACATTTGTAACTTTTCAATAGCTATAACTTTTAATTGGGTACTCATCTTCATGTTTTTTAAAGGTCTTTAAATCCTACAGAATACTTACGTATAACTTCACACTCCATATTATATTGCCATTTTATTGCATTAAAGGTAGATTCCTTTAAGTGTTCCGAGCACAGATGGATTATGAGAAGAGTATGGAAATGACAGCTGTCATGTATTTCGTGGCAGAAAAACGGGTTATTTCCTCGTCACTGTATAGAAAAGAATTGGACAACCAGCCGCCCGTAGAATGTTTTAGACGTTCTGCAGGTTACCAATCGGCCAGACACTCAGAATCTTCCGCAAGTGGTGCGGGTGGGTGGTGCCTTGAGGGGGGGATGATCTTGGGGGGTTGCCAGACACATGAGACTGCTGTTCAGACGCCACAAACGCAGTGACTTGTTGGAGCTGTTTCCACGCTTTAAAACACGATCACGACACCCGGCCCAAATGCTAAACGCTACACAGCCACCTTCTGGGACGACAGGGTGGCGCAGCGGTAACATCCGCGACTCACAGAAAGGAGTTTTTTTTTCCCGAGGCAGTTTGATTCCCGCTTCGAGCATCTTTCTGCATGAAGTTTATATGTTCTCCCCTTGTTCTGCGTGTTTCCCCCGGGTTCTCCGGTTTCCTCCTACAACTAAAAAAAACCCATCAATTAATTGGCCGATAACATTACAATGTATAGGAACGCAGTGTCTGGCGGGTTGGCGCTGGTTGACTGGCTGACTCTTCTCCCTGCGCTTTCCTCGCACCTACGTATCCGTGTCTCGTCCATGAGCAGGCGTGGAATTCGCGCGCCTTATAATTTGTAATATTCTTATTACTTTCGTAGTCGTGTAAGTGTTGCGTTTTTTTTTTCAGTTCGTTGCCCTATACAGTAGTACACGGTCAAAAGAAATTATTATTGAGAACCAGATCATTTTGCAGATTTCTTTCTCACACTTTCCATTCTCGTTATGATAAGTAAAGGACACACTCTAGTGCAGAAATAAAAACAAATGAATGCTGGCAGGATTGGGCACTCTTACTCGTGGACATAAACACATTTTGTAGGGGGAAAAAAATCCAGACTTTTCCTAAATGCCACCGTGTGGCCATTCAATCCCGAATAAACGCGCCCTGTATCTGCCGGAATAGGCTCCGGCTCACCGCGACCCTGTACAGGACTAAGCGGTTTCTGAAAATGAGGTGAGATAAACGTGCACTCGGTGTGTGTGAATGATTAACCACAAGGACTTGTCAATGACTGATTATACAGGACAAAGTGCGTGCGCCGTTGAACGAAGGGGGCGGGGGGGGGGACTTACTAAGACAACTTTCGCACGATCCCTTTGTGCTTGATAAACAAAGTCTGACAAAACAATCTGTAAAACAATGTACACCTCTTGATTATCATCAACAACATCAAAGTAAAAATTTACTTATTACAAATACCAAGTTCAAAGTTGACCTGGGTGAATTATATCGAGCAGGTGCAAGATTGACATGGAAGCCTGTCTGGGAAAGCAAGTTTAATGGTTCCTGCAGGTGATACATGTTGTCATACTGACCACATGGCAGATTAATGAGCCTCCCAGATTAACACCGGATAACGGTTTCTTGCTTCTCTCGGGAGGATAAATGCGATGTTGTGTCGGGTATTATGAACAGCAATGGTGCATGGTCGCAATTATTCTGTGGTCCCCGTGTGTGCAATGTAAACAGCAGGCAACTGCGATTCAATATTCCAACCACATTAAACGAATTACCAGTTTCCGCTCCGCTTCCTCCAGTTGCCGCACTGTTTCAGCATCCTGTATATAAAAAGTCTGGAGACACAGTTTGTCAGCACAAATGTAACCGCATTACAGATACATCTAATTAGATAATCGTGTCGAAGATATTAATTTGTGTAGGCGAATTATGGGTCGCTGTCCTTACATGGTTTTTGCTTGGAGCCGTGGAACTGTTTTCTTGTCCACACTTTGCTTTGTTCTCCTGCATCCCTTCAACTTGCGTGCCCCAGACTTCAATGATCAGGACAGACTTTGCAATGTAATCTACAAACTGGAACCACCGCCGTAAAGCAGACTGTTCATGAAAGGAGCACAGAGGTGGCACGATAGCAATCTCGATTCATCTTATCTCATTATCTGAAACCGCTTAATCCTATATAGGGTCACGGTGAGCCGGAGCCTATCCCGGAAACACAGGGCGTAAGGCAGGAATACACCCGACGACGGGACGCCAGTCCATCGCCGGGCATTGCGGGACAATTTTAGTCTGCGAGCCAATCAACCTATCCAGGAGCATGCTTTTGGACTGTGGGAGGTAACCGGAGTACCCAGCGAAAACCCACGCGGACACGGGGAGAGCATGCAAACTCCACACAGAAAGGCACCCGAGCCGAGAGATTCGAACCCGGGACCTTCTTGCTGTGAGGCGACAGCGCTAACCACTGGGCCACCGCGCCGCCCCAATCTCGATTCATGAATTATTTAAATATGGCCCCTGTTGTTATGTGTTTACATAACGACACTTATAAAATAAAGACTGAAATCGCAATTCACTGTATATTCACGCCATAGATTTTAGGCGTTGTCAATACGTATGCCATGCTGTAGCATCTTTGGGTAAAATGCAACATTTAAACACTCCTTACGTGTTCACTCCCAGGTACATGTCTATCGCGGAGTCTAACATTGATTGAACAACATCGCTTGTCACTAATATGTCACCATGCATTTACCAACTTTAGTTGTAGAAATGCTACACAGTATGCGTACGGGTGAATAGAATTTGATTTATAACCTCCTCAGTGACCGGGCTGAAGAAAAAGGTTTTCTCAAAGTTGTAATCAGGGTTACTTGAGGCTACTTCTGCAGTTTCAGTCTCATCTTCGCAAAAAAGCTTAAATCTGCAGTGGGTCTGCGTACAGGGAAACAAAATAGTAAAATATCAACAATGGAATTTCAGTTATTGTTATTATTGACAGCCAGCTTATTTATATGTTTGTCTAGATAAAACATATAAACATATTATTATATATGCTTTATGAGCTTCGTATCTTGACATTTTCCTTGTGAACAGACGAGTGTATGATTCAGCCATTGCCCATGTCAGGTTGCACACATTAAGAACACGGGACACAACAGGCCTTATATCTCATTTTTAAATCGTGTCCAGATACAATATGGGCCTCAATTCTATATGTTTAAAGGTATTGCTATGAGGACAAGTAAAATATACACACGCACATTTTAAAAGATATGTTTTTATCCTAACACCTAACCAACCGACATTGACTAGCCAGATAGATAGATGCCCTTCATTGTCATCCCATCTGTATACAATTGCAGTATATAGAGAAACTAAATTATGTTTCTCATGGTCCCCAGTGTAAAAACAAAATAAGGCTGAATACACATTCAACAGGGGAAGGCAAAAACACGCAGACGATATAGACTACATATAGTAGAATGAAGTGGCTTGTGCAGTTATGCATAAGTGTGTTTGGGGGGTGGAGCGACTGTGTCCTGCTTGTTATGATGAAGAGGGGTGAGGTAGCATGGTTCTGAGGAGCCTGATGGCTTAGGGGAAGAAACTGTTACAGAGATTGGTAAATTTGGCCAGGATGCTGCGGTACCTTTTGCCAGACGGCAGGTGGGTAAAGAGTTCATAGGAGGGGTGGAAGGGTTCTTTTACAATGTTGGAGGCCTTCGGGTTGCAGCGTTTGATATAGAAGTCCGGATGGAGGGGAGAGGGGTCCCAATGATGTTCACCGTCGTTTTCACAATTCGCTGCAGGGACTTACGGTCAGAGGCATTGCAATTCCCATACCAGACAGTGAAGCAGCTGGTTAGTACACTCTTAATGGTTCCCCTGTAGAATGTGGAGAGGATGAAGGAAGGCTGGCTCTCCTCAGTCGTCGGTGGAAATGGAGACGTTGTTTTGCTTTCTTGGCCAGGAATAAAGTACTGACTGACCAGCTGAGGTCATCTGCAATATGCACACCAAGAAGCGTGGTGCTTCTGTCTGTCACCACGATGGAGCCGTTGATGAACAGCGATGAGTGCACAGCGTGGGCCTTCTCTTAGTTTTGTCAAAGTGTTGTGCCAAGTCCCGCGCTGTGCCAGGCTAGGTGCACCTGCACATCCACACCCAGCGATCGGGCCATGAAGGGGGGTCGCGATGTCATGGGGTGAGTGGGTCGCGCGTGAGGAGCGGTGCCGAGTTGTGGCGGTCAGGATGGTCGTGCGTGCCAGGTTGGGTGCACATGGGCACGCCCAGGGTTTGAGCCGGGAGAAAGAGAGAGAGAGCTGTGGTGCGAATGGCTGAGAAGCAATTCAGATGTGCTCGTATGTGGTAAACAGGAAGGACGACCGGAAGGATAGGATGTCAGATGTCACGTACACGTGCGGGGGGTGGTAGATAAAATGCAGAGTGAGGGGAAGCCAGGGAGAGTGCGAAGCAAAAAGCTTCCAGTCCTCGTTACTGGCGGCGCCACCGCGTGAGGAGAAGCGCGAGCGCGCACGTCCCGGGGCGCGACAACGAGTGGTCTCTGGTGGTGTGGTGGTGTCGGCTCGGGGTTGCGTCCCGACAAAATTTAAGAGACAGGTTGTTGTCCTTACACCAGACTGCCAGCCCCTCCACCTCTCCTCTGTATTCAGATTTATCGTTCTTACTGATGAGGCCCATCAGTAGTGTCATCTGTAAATGTAAGTCTGTCGTTAGAGCTGTGATTGGTGGAGCAGTCGTCCATCAGCAATGTGCACGGCAGTGGGCTGAGCACACAGTCCTGGGGAGCGCCGGTGCTCAGTTTTGTGGTACTGGAGGTGTTGTTACCGATCCAGATCTTCTGAGGTCTCTCAGTCAGAAAGTCCAAGATCCAGTTAGAGAGGGAGCTGCTCAGGCCCAGCAAGGCCAACTTCCCTACCAGCTTCAGGAGGATGATCGTATTCAATACTAAACTGAGGTCAATGAACGGCATTTTTACATAAGTGTTCTTGTTTTTCCAGGTGGGACAGGGCCAGATGAAGAGCAGAGGAAATAACGTCCTCCGTGGACCGGTTTAGGGCAATATGTGAACTGGAGCGGGCTAGTGAGGGGCAGAGATGTGGCCCATGACTAGCCTCTCGAAGCACTTCATGATGATTCATGTGAGTTTCAAAAGGCAAGTCATTTAGGCAGGACACCGTTGACTTCTTTTGCACTTGAACGATGGTGGTGGTCTTGAAGCATTCTGGGACGACCGTCTGGCTCAGAGAGATGTTGAAGATGTCATTGAGGAAATCTGCTAGCTGGTATGCACATTCCCTGAGCACGCGACCAGGTATGTTGTCGGGTCCAGCAACCTTGCATAGGTCCACTCTGGATATGATACGCCTGACGTCAGCTGTGGACAGGCAGAGTACCTGGACACTGGGTCGGAGGGTAGTCTTCCTTGCAGGCATATCTTTCAGTGCTTCAAACCGTGCATAGAATTTATTCAGCGCATCCGGGAGGGAGGTATCGCTGTCTCAGGCACGTGGTGCGGTTTTACAATCAGTGAAAACCTGCATGCCCTGCCACATGCGTTGCGTGTTTCTGGTGTTCAAGAAGTGACCATGGATTTTCTGCGCGTTCATGCGTTTTGCTACCCTGATAGCCTTATCCTATTTAAATACATATTGCCGATTTTTAACACAGAGGCAAGAGTGTTTTCTTGGACATTATAACGTTTTTCAGCTTGTTTTGACTACCAGGTGTGGCAATTTACACCAACCCATGTACTTTCTCTTCATTGTACGGAGCATTTTGGAGTGTGAATTTAAAACCACTGCTGACACCACTCGCATTATTAGTGCAGAGCATTAAGGGGAGCGTCAAGCGCTTGGGTGTGTGGATAAACAGAGGGTAAAGCATGGCAGCTAGGATAAGGAATGTCAATGGGTGTGGGAAAGACTTAGGAAATATAGGTATTTAGGCTGTGAGGGTTTTGTGAGGTATGTGGATTAGGAGAGGTAAAATATGGGGTAAAATGTTGGGTGACAGGAAAGTGAAGGCTTTTGAGATAGAAAAACAGTATGCTGTGGTGGTGGTGGGGTGTGTGGCACAGATAATGGGGTGGATAGAGTTAAGGACCTGGGAAAAGGAGCTCATTGTGTGTAAAGGTTCATTATCTTCAGATAAGAATACAGCCTGTGGTCATGGCCAGGCAAATATAGCTGCACCATCACTCACCTTAGAGAAGTGCTCAGGAACACCTTGGGCTCCCAAAATCCTGATTAAGAGGTGCAGTTGCTTGCCAATCTTCAATGCAGAATGTCACTATTAGACTCATTCAGAGACTCCGTTTATCAAATAAACTAGCGTAGACATTAAAATATAATGCTGGATGATGTTCATTTAAAATCAAAGACACATGTTGCCGGAACAATTGCAATTACTCACCAGACACATTTGACTCAAATAGCCAAATGTTAATTTGTGGTTTCTGTAGAACATCTGCTGAAGCTTCCATCTTTAATGTAGTATCGGAAATAAGAATTCAATCCATGAAATAATTGCATGACGACTAACTTGTTATTCATGCAGATTCGGAATGGTAAAGGATTTAGCAATCAGGCTTCATGAGAAATATTAAACAGATATGTTCTTGAATGGCACACCATCTATTTTATACTTGAATGTCGGTGAATGAAATAAAACACTTTTGTAAATGCGTCAAACTGATTTCTCAACCGTTACACTAATCCCTATGGTGGCATCGTGTATACACAGGCTACCTGCATAAAAGTTTTATCTGTTTTATCACCCCTGGAAGAGATGATGAGCTGAGTTAACCCACAACTATTACTTTAAATCACAACTTACGAGTATGAAAACATACTATCATGTTATAAACTCTCATCTAATCTCATTGTCAGAAACTGCTTAGTCCTGTACAGGGTCGTGGTGACCTGGAGCCTATCCCGACAGACACAGGGCGCAAGCCAGGGATATACCCATGATGGGACGCCAGTCCATCACCGGGCACTGTGGGCAATTTAGTCAGGCCCATTAACCTAGGCAGCAGCATGTTTTTGGACTGTGGGAGGAAACTGGAGTGCCCGGAAAAAACCCACGCGGACACGGGGAGAACATGCAAACTCCACATAGAAAGGCACCCGAGCCAAGTTTCGAACCTGGGACCTTCTTGCTGTGAGGCGACAGCGCTACCCACTGGGCAACCGTGCCGTCCATGCAATAAAATATGTTTTAAAATTATAAAAAAACTTACTCTTACCCATAAAAAATATAATTTTCATGAAAATGAGAATGTATTCATGACATTCTGTACAATATTCCGAACCGTTCAGAGAACTGGACCATATTTACATAAAGAGAACGAAACAATCTGGACTACTGTGTCCTTTCTATTACTTGCAAAATGATGCTCCCATGCCAAATTTTTAAGAGATTTGTTTATGTTTTCCCCCTGCCCTGCATGCGTTTCCTCCTGCTTCTGTAGTTTCATCCCATGACTAAAACTACCACACAGTGTAACTGGTGCTGGCCAAACACCTTGATGCTGAAACTTACCTCCAAACCACTCAATTTAGATAACACATATCAACATCAAGCCTCACTACAAAAATCTGGCTGGTCCCTTCTACAAACCTAGCAATAATATTATTTTAAGAGTTCGCCTAACTTTCACGAAAACTTAGGGTCAGTCATTGACCATAGTTGTTCCTGATCTCAATGTATTGAGAAGCATCTGGACTCCACGTAAAAATAAAACAGCATTTGCATTTAATGACCCTGTAACGCAGTAACATAAATAACCATTGTACAAATGCTAAGGAATATCAGTTGATAGCGTGAATGTAAAATATCCGTGGCACCATGAGTATTAAAATTAAATTTTGGTCTCTTCAGTTTCGTCCAACTGTTCATATACATATTGCCGAGGTTAATTGCCCCGACTACATTGCCCGCGGCGCCCTATCTCCCGTCTTGCGTAACGCCCTGCTTTGCACCCTGTGTCTGCCAAGATAGATTCCAGCTTATAGCGACTCTTTGCAACATTAAGCAGGCACTAATAATGAATGCATTTCTGGTTTGTATTCTAGGCAGAATGTTATTCCTGAGTGGTAAGCGATATGTTTAAACGAGCATTACAAACTTAAAATGTATAACCTTAAGTAAAGAAACACACTACTGTATACCAGTGTTTACATGTGCATATCTTTTTGCTATTTGTAAACTGGTTGAACTTTACTTGTCCAGCATGATAAACGAATGAATCCTCTAAACTAGTGGAAGAGTTTTGTAATAGTGTCACACGGCCAGATATACGATGGCCTAAATGGTAATTTAGGCTATATTCAACACTTGGCAGATAAAAAATTAATGGAACATATTTTTACTATAAATAGTAAATCTACATATAGCATCCTGTTTATTTTCGTTAGTGAGCTAGTGAGAATATGGTTCGTGCACATTAAAACAAACAATGAAGATGAAGAAATTTTTTCTAATCTCAAAAGAACACCGTCATTTTCACCAACATGAGTGGGAGATGTTGAAATTCCTGTTGAGCAACATCCGTCTATTTGAAAGCCTTGTCTTTGTGAAATCTGGAGTGGTAACATCTGCGCCTTACAGAAAGAATGTCCTGTCCAAGGCAGTTCCATGACCGCCTAGGGCGGCTTTCTGCGTGGAATTTTGTGTATTCTCCCCCTGTTCTGCGTGAGTTCCCTCCGGGTTCTCTGGTTTCCTCGCACATCTAAAAAAAATACTCATTTATTAATTGGCCGATAGCATCATAATATAATGCAACGTCTGGCAAATGTTGGCACCGGCTGAATGCATGGCTGCCTTCCCCTCGCCGCTCTGTGGTCTCCTCACACCTCTATAATGATGTATGTCGCGATGGATAAGGGCGTCTTCTAAATAATAATTAATAATAATAGCAATGAAAGTAATACGGCAGAAACCACGAGGCAGAGTGAATGGTGTTCATCATCGTTGTTCCTACCATCTCGTGCAGATCGCTCACTTGCTGACAAGCAGGTGCACCAGCAGAGTCATGAGGCTGGATGAGTACGTGCAGACACCCCTTCTCCTGCCCGTGATAATCCAGCACAGGGTAATATTGGCTGAGGGACAACTGTCAGGACGGGTGAAAAGAACGGGGAATTTCAGATTCACTGCACACTATTGTAACAAGCAGCTTTACGGACAATTTTGTTCCCACTAATGGGCAGCATAGCTTGGAATAAGAAATATTAAATGAATTAGTGTCATTTTCAGATTTAACTTTTTTTGCCCAGAAGTATGAACAAATAGTGCCTTTTGCATACATTTGATACACTATATGCAGCATGCACAGGAATATTTTCCAAAAGTTTTCCATGGCAATTTTTCGTAACTGACTTTGCACGAGGAATGGACACAAAATGTAATACCATAATATGGTATACGTGTTCTTGTACATGCTAAAGTTAAACAAAAGAGCTATAAATTAAACATACTTACACATCAATGAAACATGGAACAAAAACCGGTTGTTGTTAAACTTGTTTTAAAAAAGGATTCATGTTATATATTTTCATTCATTAGTTTATGTTGAGTATATATATCTTAAATGCATATCTTTGCACTCATCACACAAATGAAGCTTAATTTATCACAAATATATAACTTGATATTTTACTTGTTTAAAAAAAATCTACTTTTACGCAAATACCATATATTAACCTTATATATACCGTATGTTAATAATAGTAAAAGCAGTATTTATTTTTGTTCATTGGTTGTGTCCCTACTTCTATCTCGGTCACCAAAAAAAATCCATCGTTTTATCCTCAGGGCAGAACGTGACCTGCATTGGCACAGGTCACAACACCTGCGTGTGTACTGGGGTGGGTTAAATAGGTGTGGAGAGAACACCTTCCAGTGCTTATGGAGGTAAGTTACAACTTTTTCTTGGAAGATTCCTGTGAATGGATCGATAAAATCAGCATGCGTGCACATCTGGAAAGCTGGTGCACTGCCGCCAAGGGCACAATTCCTGCCTGCGAGTGATTAACAAAAGCCAGGTGGATAGACGCATAATTCATGAAAGGGCTTCAAAGCCCTTTCATGAATGATGACCGTCCTGTCTAGTCTTTCCTCAGTCAGTGTTGCCTTACCTGGTGGAAAAGAGGCTGCAGGGCGACTTGGGCCACACCCACAAGCGCGGTGCTCTCTGCGGATTGCCAAAACGGGTCCTTTTCCTGCATCGGCAGCAACCGCAGCAAATGCATGAGCACACGTTTATCCTAAATAAGTGGCGAAAACCAAGTTGAGTGTTTCACTTCCTAACAAGATACAAAGCTGGTAGCATACACACCGTAAACATGTATGTATAACTGAGTAAATGGACTAAAATGTGACAATGTAATTTTATGGTTATCTTCACAAACTTGCTATGACATGTAAAGAGTAGAAAAGGTAAAAACCTTTTCTACTCTTTACATGTCATGCGATGACAGGACACACCATTTGAGAGATAACTTAAATTTTTATACTTTCTGCAAACCGCATATTCTAATTATGTAAATACTAATTGTAATTTGGATTACATCATTATTTATCTAATATTCAATACAAGTACGGTACCTCAATATGTTACAAGAAATATTTTTTTGCATTACTTGGAAAAATACTGGGTGCTTAGCTGTATTCATGACTCACTGCTTTATCAAAAGCAGATGTTCTTTGGTCAACCTTTGGATTCATGCTGGCTGAACACTACTGCCTTTTGAAAATGTACTCCCAAGTGCAACCTCTTTGGAAAATATTATGGCGTACGATGTCTATGACCTTAAATGTCTTGATTTCTTATAACCCCAAATTGTCCAGGCAATAGGGTGCATGGGAAAGTCTTGATTCCACTTTAAAAAAATCTTTATATGAACCGATTTCGGGATAACTTCTCACGAAAATAATATTCTAAAATGGAAAATATCACCAAGTTTCGGTTTGTAGATTTACAGTCTAAAAACAATGCTGACAGCAACATCAGAGTTATAGACATTCACGGCCCACGTCTGGTTTAATGGCTCCATCGTTTAGTACGTGGCAGTGTCTGGTTTGTATTGATGTAGGTTTTTACGTCTCGGTGAGAAATGCTTGCCATTGCTGTTCTTTCTGGCAAATCGTGTCGAGCACTCCCATTCCCTTGCTCGCGCCGTTTTGCCTCCCCACGTTGGAGGCATCCTCAGTCCCGAGAAACGTCGCTGAAGGGAGACGGGGAGTGCTCGCGCACGGCTATGTTGAAATGAGAGCTTTGGAAAGTGTCTAGTTTTTTAAACTTAAGTCATTCTCATGCTTAGGAATCTGCAGAAGCCCTCTACTCTAACCTAACCTAAGATTGAATGACTACTTCCAGTCGCACTGGGATTCTATTAATATATCCCAACTAATATCATTTCCAACGCACTCTCGACCTTATAATCTTCGACACCAAGTGCATCGTTCTCGGCACTAATTCTCAGTCACGTTAATCTCATGTCCGGCGATGGACTGGCGTCCCGTCGTCGGGTGTATTCCTGCCTTACGCCCTGTGTTTCCGGGATAGGCTCCGGCTCACCGTGACCCTATATAGGATTAAGCGGTTTCAGATAATGAGATGAGAAGAGATGAGAATCTCATGTCTTGTTTCACTTGGCTTTCCGAAGACCACCTTCTTCCATATCTCAAATTCCATTTCACCCCACCAGGCAACTGTCTGCTTTCCTTTTTCACTTGCACATTGTGTCTATAAAGCCTTGCTTCATAGATTCCAAAACATTATTTTACTCATCTCATCTCATTATCTGAAACCGCTTAATCCTATATAGGGTCACGGTGAGCCGGAGCCTATCCCGGAAACACAAGGCGTAAGGCAGGAATACACCCGACGACGGGACGCCAGTCCATCGCCGGGCATTGCGGGACAATTTTAGTCTGCGAGCCAATCAACCTATCCAGGAGCATGCTTTTGGACTGTGGGAGGAAACCGGAGTGCCCGGTGAAAACCCACGCGGACACGGGGAGAGCATGCAAACTCCACACAGAAAGGCACCCGAGCCGAGAGATTCGAACCCGGGACCTTCTTGCTGTGAGGCGTCAGCGCTAACTACTGGGCCACCGCGCCACCCATTATTTTACTACTGAGCATTACAGTGCTGTATTTTCCGTTGACGTGAATGATGTTACATCTCTGAAGGCTCTTGCCTCTCCTACAACCGCCACATGCCGTCTGGTGGACAACTGTCCTGCGTGCCCACAATAGCCTCATACAGCACCAGCATCATCATCATCATAGCCTCCATGTTAACCACTTCCATTCCAGACTGCTGCTGTCACATCCATCATCATCATAGCCTCCATGTTAACCACTTCCATTCCAGACTGCTGCTGTCACATCCATCCCGAATAACCTTATACCCAACATCTTTGCAAATATCCTTTCCATCTCAAACCACCCTTAAGTCCAACATAGGGTAACATTTTCCCATCTATCCAATCAGCTCTACTTCAATGGTATCCACAGCTCAGTGCAACTGGATGCTGCCAAAGCTATTCAACAGAAACAGTACTCATGCTTGAGTAAAACTGAACATTTCAGTTTAGATTGAGTCACTCTCATGTCTACTTCTCCCAAACGTTTCTGCTGCTTTTCATATCACAGCAATTTTTGTCTTCTGATTACTTCTCAATTATGTATGTATCTCAGGCATACTTCTGACTTGGATCAGCTCCTACCTCTCAAACTGTTTCCGTCAATATTTGGATACAAATACTGTCTTCCTCTCACCAACTAAAGTGTCTCACAAGACTCCACACTCAATCCCCTACTCTTCTTTAAAATATCTCCCTCCCCCCCCATGAGAATATATAATCCCAGCTTTAATGTCGTTCATATAACGTCTATGCTGACGTCACCAGTTCTACATCACCACGACCTCCACATGCCCAATATCACTGTCTCACATCTTGCTTTGACAGGGTCTCATCTTGGCTTGGTTCTAACATTCTCCAGCCGAATGTTGCTTAAACGGAAGCACTCCTCAACTGCCAAGAAATCCACAACAATAAAAGACTTCTTATTTAGTGCGCGACTCATAACCTGTGAAATTATACTGGTGAAAAGTGAGCGAAATCGTGGAGTTGTCATTGCTCCATGGTTTAATGATAATGGCTTCACCGTCACGCAACACTCACACAAGCAGAATGTAAGAAAGTGTGACTCCTACGCCATGAAATGTACTGGAACCACTTAATGACTTTTTGGATTCCTATAAAATTATTTTTAATAGCTGTTCACTGACATGTGAAACGGCGTTGTGTGATATTTCAATATAAATTGTTCCTCTTATAACATTCCACTTGATCATATAATTGATAATTCGTTTGGGTAAAAACAAGCACTTTTGATATTTAAGTAAACATAATTAATCAGGGTACTAAACACCTTTATTAAAATCAATTTTATTCACCTTGCATTTTTGTCTTTATTAAATAATGCAGCCTGACCATGATGTTATCCGCGTTTCATGTTCTTCCCTGTTTTCACAGAAACAGTCTACTCATACACTGCAAACATTTTCTCTCATTCCAAAGTAACCCCATTCTCCCCTCCAACATTTCTAGTTCTTTGCAAAGCTACAGTGCTGATGATAATACGGTGTGCAAACTCCGTGTTCCTATTCGGTTTAAATGATTATTGTTTAACTCAAACGCTTCCATAACATTATTTCGTCGAGTTTTAAAGTTGGTTCATTGTGCATATATTTTTTCACTAGTTAACTAATTAAAATGACCATTTTGTTTTGCTTCATTTCGATCTCAAGTTCACATGTTCAACTTGGACACAATGAAAGTATTCCTAGTCTGGGGAGACAACTGTGTTTTTTTTCTGTGAAACAGCCTCAAGAGTAGGAATTTGTAATTCCCATAAGTGGCTCAAGGCCAATAAGACCCTGCTCCATTCTCATTTAAACAGGAAGACGATGTCTCGACTTTAACATAATTTGTCATTACCATTGGAATTAAAGTCCACCTCAGTCTCAAGAACAAAATGTCCGTGGTTTACAAACCCGTCTCACAAAGTGGTCCTTTACAGGCAGGTGCTTCTCTCATATGGATCTGATATTCATAGCAACTATAAATCGATGTCTACGTTGAAAATCCAGCTGCTGGCTTCAACAGACAATGAGTGAATCCCACTCGTACCCTCCGGGGTCGCTCACAGTGGACATGTGTTCACATGGAAACTCATATACCACTGTTTGCTGCCGTGCACAGCAATCGCATTTGCGAAATTGTTTGGCTTTCCAGTCGTGGAAAACTATATTACAACTGCCATGGTCAGTAATAAATGAAATGTATGGGAGCAGTGAAGTTCCTTATGGCAGATGATGGGATCCTTGATGTGGTGCTTATTCGGGATGATGGCACGCTCCAAATTCTTCCTCTAGCAGTGTTTGCTGCTACGGACCAGTGCAAGTGAGTTATTCAGTGATCTGGTGGCTTTTTGTATGAGGTGCTGTGTTGCTGCTTTGCTTTGTTACCCGTGGCAGATCCCAGTCTTCTCCTTGCAGGTATCGCTGGTACATTTCTTGAATAAGAAACCGCCGGCCCAGGAACTCCCTCGGGCGCAGCAGAAATTCCCAGCCGGAAGCTAGGTGTGTCATCTTTACACGCACCTGTCACACAGTCCACATCCATAGTCCTCCTTCCGTGACTTTCAACTTTTTATTTACTTAGTTATTAGACGCACTTATAGCAACTCGCTTCATGTTGTTGCAATGAGAAGGCTCGTTCCAAAACGCCCTACATAGATTAATCTTACATATCAAGTTCAATTTATATTCCTGTGTTTAAGATCAGCCATTGCTTCATATTCAATCACATGGTTCAAGGAAGTTGAGTTACTGCTGACATGTTTAAGACCCAGTGAAAATTATATTCTTGGAATTGAAGGTGCATTGTGTTTAAAACTGGTCGTTTAGCAATGCTGTCGCGATATATAACACACATTTTTTAAAAAATCTGCAACTTCACGGAGATAAATGCTAAAGCAGTGATTTCTGGCATTTTGCAAGGAAACTGTGGTCAAATGGGAATCTCATTTTAATGTAAAACATACGTCTACTTTTCTAGCAGAGCCATGTGTTTTTTTTTATAGTTTCTATTCATTTACTTGGCATTTAATTCTGTCTCTTCTATACATATTGGACCTTTGTACAAAGTTTCAGGCATGGAAATAATAACCAGTTTTAGATAGTATATCTATTGAAACAAAGAAAATGGAAGTCTGCAATTAAGCTGCAAATGAGTTTTTAGCCATTACATAATTTGACTAAGCTTGTTTTCTAGCAAATCATTTATTGTGGAAAGCAAATGAGTCATTGGTGCGAAGCTTAATTTTTTTTGTAGAATGGTGGTGCAGTGGTAATATCTGCGCCTCGCAGAAAGTCTCGTCTGAGACACTTCGATTTCTGTGTGGCTTATGTGTGTTCTCCACCTGTTCTGTGTCGGTTTTCTGCGGATTCTCCAGTTTCCTCTCACAACTAAAAATAAAACCTATTAATTGCCGATACCATCACATGTACAGGAGGAAGCAGTGTCTGCCGGGTTTGTGCCCATAATAAGTTGTTGTGAATTTTCCATGTGGGCGGCGCGGTGGCGCAGTGGTTAGCGCTGACGCCTCACAGCAAGAAGGTCCCGGGTTCGAGTCTCTCGGCTCGGGTGCCTTTCTGTGTGGAGTTTGCATGCTCTCCCCGTGTCCGCGTGGGTTTTCGCCGGGTACTCCGGTTTCCTCCCACAGTCCAAAAGCATGCTCCTGGATAGGTTGATTGGCTCGCAGACTAAAATTGTCCCGCAATGCCCGGCGATGGACCGGCGTCCCGTCGTCGGGTGTGTTCCTGCCTTACGCCCTGTGTTTCCGGGATAGGCTCCGGCTCAGCGTGACCCTATATAGGATGAAGCGGTTTCAGATAATGAGTCATGAGAGAGAATTTTCCATGTGAATTTTCCATTCACAACTCGAAAATCCCCCCCCCCCCCTCCGATGCTGGCGCTACAAGAATAGGTCATACACAAATATCTTGATTTATTTGTAAGATTATATCTTTCTGTTCTCCCCCTCTACATTTCTTTTCCCTTGTACTGATTGACATAGGGGGGCGGCAAGAAGGTCCCGGGTTCGAATCTCTCGGTTCGGGTGCCTTTCTGTGTGGAGTTTGCATGTTCTCCCCGTGTCCGCGTGGGTTTTCGCCGGGCACTCCGGTTTCCTCCCACAGTCCAAAAAGCATGCTGCTACATAGGTTGATTGGCTCGCAGGCTAAATTGCCCCGCAGTGCCCGGCGATGGACTGGCTTCCCATCGTGGGTGTATCCCTCCCTTGCTCCCTGTGTCTGCCGGGATGGGCTCCGGCTCACCGTGACCCTGTATAGGACGAAGCGATTTCAGACAATGAGATGAGATGAGATTGACATAGGTCTTTACATCCTAATCTTCGAAACAGCACTCTGACAGCACCCTCTTCTGGAGCAGTTATGAATCTGGGACCTGCATCTGTCACAGACTTAACGTCTCCGCAGGTGAATATCAGATTACAAATAACAATAATACTATGTATCGTGTACCAGTTTAACAAATTGGATGATAATAAAATCACCACGAGTACCAATTGCAATGAAGGTGCTGTCATGTTGTACACTTAAACTCAGTTGCAATATGGCAAATATTTTAAAATGCCACAACACAATATCCTGCCCGTTTAAGAAGTTCTCTTCGTAATTCTGAATGAAGTTAGTCACAATTATTTCTTCTAGTGTTGCCAACAAAACAGCATTCAAGTTTTTAAAAATGGTTTTTGCACCCATTCTATTAGGATTTGGCCTTGATTTAATAAGACATATAATGCATAGGGTGACGCAGTGGCACAGTGGGTAGCGCTGTCGCCTCACAGCAAGAAGGTCCCGGGTTTGCTTTCCGGTTTTGGTGGCTTTCTGCGTGGAAAAAGACCAAAGGTTTTACCATATATGGGAATTATACAGGTGTTAAGATCTTAAAACATAAAATAGAGATCTTTCAAAAAGTGTCCAGTTTGCAAAAGCCACACATGCTTGTGGCAAAATATGCAAACAAAAAGCTTTGATAATATATGCATTGTCCTTGAAACTGATTGGCCCATACCAGATATGGCTTTCTTTAGAGCCTAATTCAGAATGTTAGCCAGGTGTTGAAAGGCAATCAACTGAGGACAATGTAACATCAATGCTTTAGTATTTCTGGTCTTGCTGTGTAAACTATGGGTACTTTTGCAAGTATACATATGACATATGTAAAAAATAGAAAAGGTCTGGCTATTATACAGGTGTTAAGATCTTAAAACACGAAATAGACACCCCTGTGTCCGCATGGGTTTTCGCGGTAATTGCCCCCAGTGCCCTGCTATGTACTGGCATCACATTCGGGGTACAACCCCGGCTTGCGGCCTCTGCTCCTGGAATGGGCGCCGACCCCCCGTGACCCTGTACACAATTAAGTGGGTATTGATAACGTTGATAATGATATGCTGTACACCCAAACATAAAACATCGTCGTACTGATTTAGGCTTTCACGGCTCATCATTAGCCATTGCTGGATGAGGGCCTCCTCAAGCTGCTACCATGCATCATGGTCTTGTAATGCAACAACCCACTGGGCACCTTTCAAAAACCAGACGTGCCATCTCTGACTTACAAAACCCCAAAACACCAGAGCTATTTCGTACAACAAACACATACAGTACTGTTATTAATCCGATGTTAAACTGTCCAATTATACACTTGCAGCAGTTATTCTTATCCACGTGGTGATCAAGATGTATTGTGACCCGTATTTGAATTGCCCCTAACATATTTGTACATTGTTCATTCGTTTTTGTTTTAAAAGGCAACTCCTATTCATTTATATACATATCACCTATATATTTATTTATGGTGACTGATACGAGTTTATATACCATTGCAGAAGGAATTGAAGCAAAGAGCGTATGATGGGCTAATTAAAGTTTGCAAACCAGAACAACAGGACATCCGGACTAGCTTGTAGAGTAGGCAAGGTAGCGTGCTTTGATTATGATGATAACACCATGTGCAGTTAATTGGCGGCAGCTGCTGTGTAGCTACAGCCAATAAAATGCAAGCACTGATTATGCTAAACAAGCTGTGCTTCTGCTAACGTCTGGGCACGCAAGACCTCACGAGTTGTGGGATGGCTTGCATTTCAAGCAGAGGGAAGAACAATGTGTATAGACGTAATGTGAATAGGGATGCTGAACGTAATAACAGGGATTCGAGAAAAATTTGTGAAAGTATTACAGACTCTCCAGAACAGTTGGCTCAAAAAGATGGCAACCTAGCAAAATCGTGACAATTGCCAACCCTACCAAGAACTAATGTTTTTTCATCTCTGTTG
Source organism: Mordacia mordax (assembly GCA_036362905.1). Taxonomy (NCBI): domain Eukaryota; kingdom Metazoa; phylum Chordata; class Hyperoartia; order Petromyzontiformes; family Petromyzontidae; genus Mordacia; species Mordacia mordax. The sequence goes on along the minus strand of JAZEWT010000003.1, from coordinate 30,515,826 downwards.
TTCTGTATCCTCTTAGATGCAATTTTCAACGTTCTTTGTAATCTTTTGCCAACATTCCATGCAGTTCATTACCATCATACATTATGAGGATGCTATCAGCAGGCTGAAATGGTTCGTGGGGTTTTTTTTCCATTTATATATATTTGGAATGGATTTACTTTTGTTGCATGAGTATGTAGTTGCGCACATTTTTTCACACTTTTACAAATTTTAAAAAGTGCAGTGAATTGATTAGTGATTACTGTAAAGCTTTCCAGTGCTGTAAAAACTCTATAAACATTTGCATTTAGTTATACGAGTCAAATAGTTTTCCATCTGAGCATCAAGAGAACACACTAGCAGTACTATTTCAGCTGACAAGCTAACTTAGCTAAGGAGCAATTTAAAATTAGCTCTTGCTGGAAAAGGGAAGTTTGCAATTGATTATAAGCATTTATACAGTTGAAGTGTAGTGATTATTTGGACACGATGCTGTGACTCAACAGAGGCCTACTGTGGACTATTTTTCCGTAGCCACGATAAAAATGGGACAAGAGGCTGAAATGGATCCAGCAACTGGCTCACTCTCCCTCAAACAATAGTGGTGACTTGTGGCACCTTTTAGTAAAGCTTGGCTATCTGATTATTTAAGTACCCGATTAATCTACCACTTGACGAATAAATTACCGGAGGTAACACGAAGACATATGGAAAGTAAATTCTCACGATTTTGCCCACATGAGCCACTATTTGGAAGGTGATAGGTGGGACTTCTACAGGGTTTCTTGCCTTCGGGAGGCAACATGTGCAGTCTAAGGACAAAAACAGACATTGCTACTACCCAAGGTAGAAACATTCTAGTTGTACCAATTTAGTTATATGGCTAATAATAATACATTATTTGATAACTCACTTGTTTGAAATCATTATCACCTAATTCACTGTTCTGGGCCAATAAAGATATTGGAACTGCTTAAGCTATGCCACCTGGACATGTGGATTAAAAGAAGCACTTTTAAAATAGCCTGAGTAATCGATACAATTTTCAATCAACATGTCAAATTAATTGCTAAATATTCTGAGCTATAATTTCAGGCGCCTCATGAGGAACCAGTTGGCAGATATTTCAGCAAGTAAACACTTGCATGACTGTGTAACCTAGAAATTACAAATCAGGTTCCAATGAGAGTCCTGTAGTTTATTCGACACTTTTTGCATCTCACGTCAACCAGTCACGACATTTATCTCCAGATGGTTTTCTGGGAACAAGCTCAGAATCACAATATGTTCCAACAATTTGTTGGGGGTAATGAGCAGCTGGAAGGTGGTGATGTGAAAGACGTGGGCTGGTACTGGAAGACACGTGTAGGGCCGTCTGTATAAATTGAGAGAGCAATCAATATTATTGGGTGAGATTGCACGAGGCGATTGATGTAGCAGAGGAACGTCTTCAGAGAGAGGGTGGCAGGGTAGAGAATGTTGGATGGGACGTGGTTAGGATGTTTATCAAGTACTGTCCAGACCCGGTGCTCAGTGGGATTTTCAGGTATAAGTCTGCAGAGAAATGGACCAGTGAGGAGGTCCAAGAGCGGGTGGAGGAGCACCAGCGGGACTGCAGGGTACGAATCTCTATGCGATCGTATGGACAACCGAACAATTCGCAGACGTCGAGTGAGGCTCGGCAGGGTGGAAGAGTCTTTGTGGAGCAAACGACTCAGGAGGCCGCAGTCACCCAGGATCTGCTTAATATACGATACATGTGGGAGATAATTGATGGATTGGACCGAGTTTTGGATGAAAAGGTGAAGGTGGCTGAACTGAAACCGCAGCCTAAGGTTGGGAATTTAGCAGGCCCAGGAGGGGATGCGGCGTGTGTAAAGGGTCGGGACACACGATGCGCCAACATTGCAGATGGGATCGGCTCTGTTTCATGTGTTTTGCTGCTGACCATTGGAGGAATGCATGCCCGAAGTGGAAGGGACTTGTGGAAATGAGTCCTCCGTGCAGGGGCCTCAATCAAGGGCCACCTTTAAACTAGCTCGCCCATGCACAGGGAGGGTCAACATGGGCGTAGGAAAAAAATACCCTCGGGCAAAGAGAAATTGATTTGCAACAAATGCATATAGAGGTGTCTGAGGTGATACCGGCGAGTAGTACCTTGGTCATTCAGGGATCACAGAGGATTGAGATGTTCAGTGAGCTATTCCATATCCCTGTGACAGTTGGGAACAAGATTAAATTGAGAGGTTTGCTGGATTCTGATTCAGTGGCATGCACTATCAGTGAGTTAGTAGAACAGCAGTTGCAGGGTGTGGGGTTGGATCTAGAATGGCAATCGGCTGCTCATGTGGTTTTGATTGGTTGTGGTGGAGTGAGGGCAAAAGTCAAGTGTGTTTACGAGTTACCATTGCGTATGGATGGAGTGGATATGGTCGAACCAACATTGGTAGTCCCGGGTCAGACAGAGGACATCATAATCGGTTCAAATGTGATCAAGCAGGTGCTGAAGGTGCTGAGGAGGGGGAAAAGGTTATTGGGAGAACGTTTCTAGAGGATCAAGCCCAGTGACAACAGATGGAGAGCTTTTAGCTGAAATTCTCACCGGCATGACAGGTTGGAGAGGTGGTGAGGCCCCGGAACGTGTTGAGACAGTCAAGTTAGCACACGCTGTGATGCTATTACCGAAGCAGGAACACCTAGTGTGGGGAAGACTTCCATTGGGGACACCTATGTCGCCGGGTAGCACAGTTATTGTAGAACGGACGACAGCGAGGGCATTACCAAAGAACATAATTGTAGAAAGAGTGATTACACCTTTGTGGGGATCGTTGGACTCCAATGAAAGTCGTTAATCCCACAGACAAAGTCGTCCAATTACGAAGGAACAGTAAGTTGGCAGATGTGTCCCCGTGCATTGCAGTGGAGGACTTGGCGTTGTATCAGGGAAGGCATGAGAAGGAATGGCCGGGATTTCCGGGTCGTGATGGAAGCATTGATTCAGGTTGCTTGGAACAGAAACAAAAATTGGCAGCTCTCGAGTTGACAGAGATTGATGTTGATGGGTGAGAGGTCGATGAAGGAACAAAGCATAATTTGGTGGATCTGATTACGGAGTTCGGAGACATTTTTCAAGGAGTCTGCTCGATTGCGGTGAGGTGTCAGACATACATTGACGGACGAACGGCCCTTTCCGTCTCCCATATCGAAGGGTTCCACCAGCGCACTACCAGGAGCTAAGAACCGCTATTTCAGAGATGGAGGAGAAGGGGATTGTTCGGAAGTCAGTGAGTGAGTACGCTTCCCCTTTGGTGATGGTGTGGAAGAAAGATGGCGGCCTCCGACTCTGTACAGATGTTCTCTGGCTATATTGCAAGAACAGTAAAGGATGCTCATCCGCTACCGCACCAAGCAGACTGTCTCGCGGCACTAGGGGGATAAACGTTCTTTAGCACCATGGACTTGACATCAGTATTTTACAACATCCCCATGCATGAGGATGACAAGAAGTACACAGCCTTTACAACACCTAGGGGGTTGTTTGAATACAACAGCATGCCTCAGGGTCTGTGTAATAGTCCGGTGTCTTTCATGCGTATGATGATGGGCGTCTTTGGTGACCTAAACTTCGCAAGTGTGCTCTGTTGCCTTGATGATCTTTTGGCATTTGCTCCCACGGAGGTTGAGGCACTACAGAGGCTACGCATGGTATTTGAGAGGCTGAGGGAGAACAATCTGAAATTGGCACCAAAGAAATGTCACCTATTAAGGAAGAGCGTTAAGTTTCTGGGACACGTAATTAATCAAGGCGGCGTATCTGTTGACCCCGAGAAGGTGGAAGCGATTTCCTGGATGAAAAAGGAGGATCTTATGGAGCCAGACGGGTATACGCCATCTGCGTAGAATCAAGTCGTTCCTTGAGATGGTCTTTCATTAACAACACTTTATACCTGATTGTTCTGCTAAAGTGAAGGCGTTGTTCCAACTCACGTCAGGTCAGAAGAGGAGGGGAAAAGGCGTGAAGGGTCAGGGCAAGTACAGGAGGTTACGGGTCGAAGATTGGACACCTGAGTGTAATAAGGCTATGAACGATTTGATTGATAGATTGGTGGAATGCACAAAGTTGGCACATCCAGATTTCTCTAGGCCCTTTTGTCTTATCGGAGGATGCGTCTTTGGATGGGCTAGGAGCTGTTTTGTCCCAAGTTCAGGAGGGGTGAGAAAGGGCACGTCCGGTTGCGTTTGCATCCAAGACACTCAGCAATGCGCAGAGGAGATATCCAGCACACAGGTTGGAGTTTATTGCGCTAAAATGGAGTGTATGTGACAAATTCAGTCACTGGTTGAAGAGTCAGCAGTTCACAGTGTGGACAGACAACAATCCACTATGGGTACTTTTTGGCAGTGTACATATGTAATAAGTAGAACAGGTTTTTACCATTTCTGGCAATTATGCAGGTGTCAAGATCTTGAAACACCAAAATAGACACATTTCACAATGTGTCTAATTTGCGAAAGCCAAACATACTTGTGCAAAATATGCAAACAGGAAGTTTTTTATAACATATGCATTGTCCTTCAAACTGATTGACCTACACCAAGATTAGAAATGTGAAGCTGGAGGATCATTTCTTGCTTTATTTTTCCATCCTTTTATAATGAATGTGACATCACACCACACACTGCCATTCTTCCGTGAAGTTAAACCCATAACGTGCTTTGATTGACAAATGGCAATAGGCCAAGTCTATAACATGAACATATTTAAACACCTGTTCAAATACTTTGGAAGAGTCATAGCTTAAAATACCAATGTTACTATTAACATCACATTTTTATTCTAGCAATGAGTAAACTAGCATTAACTAAAATGGCATTTATTCACAAAGTTCAATAAAATACCCGAAAGTAAGACCACAAGTTTTCAAATGATATTAACCCTCATCCCAATCTTCATGGAATATAGTTTTGTTCCAGCTTCAATTTCAATTTTGAAGTAAGACTGGATGAATATCAAAACCATCTCGACAACTACTGATTTGAACGTCATGGCTGGATGAATTTATCACGGAATTATTTGGCGTTGAAAAAAAGTGAGATTGAATCTCGACTGTGTGGAATTATTTAAGGTGTAATATTACAGATTTTGCTGAGAGAGAAAAATATACATTTAAAAAAAGAGGATGGTGCTTGTGCAATCCAAGTCACGTGATCGAATTGTTGAAAATCCACAACCTAATCAACAATATGCCTCATGAATTGGCTTTTATGTCCTGTCATTTAGTTGAAAAATCTGTTTCCACTAACACAGTAATCAAGTTTTCTGTCTTTGGGGATTGTTCTCTCCGAGATTGGGCACTTGTAGATAATGAAAGATCAAACCCCTTGCAGTGCAGGAGTACTGTAGAGTGCTTAAGGCTTTTCACAAAAAGGGTGAAAGTATTGAATGCTGTTTAAAAAGTATGAGCTAACTAGGTTTCTGCACAATTGGGTTTGTATTGACAGAACATTGGCGAGGCTTCAGCTCAAAAAGCAAAGGTTGCATTCTACTACCTAAACACACGAAGGAGATCCAAGATATAATGTGGGCAGCCTGGCACTTTGACTGCTCTCAACCACATGCTGGCATGCATCTCTACCTGGCATAGCAATATGAATAAAAAAGATTTAATACACTGGCAAAAATATAGATGTACACTTACGTAATTAAGGTATGCAAATTCAACCACAAATTATGATATGACAACTGAAGACTTTCAGCCAACAGTCGATTGATGCTGTTTACGCTGCTGATGATAATAGTTATCGTAAACGTCTGCATACATACACTCTTTTATGATCGGTTTTCTATAAGCCGGAAGGAATCGTTAAGCTCTGCCACTCTTTTTAACAGTTGTCCAGCCGTGAGGGGTAAGCATGTTGCAACATCTCAGGACATCTGGGGTAATTTAGTCAGGATTATTAACCTAGGCAGCATGTCTTTGGACCGTGGGAGGAAACCGGAGTATCTGGTGAAAACCGACGCAGATATGGGGGGCACATTCATGCTTCACACAGAAAGGTGCCCGACCAGGAAATAGAACGGAGGAACTTCTTATTCTAAGCACGCAGCGCTACTCACTGCGCCAATATATATTAATTACATAATCCATAAAATAAATAACACTCGGAGGTATTTTTCTTTCCGAAATACACTAGAGTTTCATTAATAAATTATTATTTGCCTGTGGCTATTGCCGTTTACCATAAACTATGCTTTCCAAACCGTGTTTGATTTGATGTCTCATCTCATTGTCAGAAACCGCTTAGTCCTGTACAGGGTCGCAGTGAGCCGGAGCCTATTCCGGCAGACACAGGGCGCAAGGCAGGAATATACCCACGATGGGACGTCAATCCATCACCGGGCACTGTGGGCAATTTAGTCTGCAAGCCAATTAACCTATGCGGCAGCATGTTATTGGACCGTGGGAGGAAACTGGAGTGCGGCAAAAACCCACGCGGACACGGGGAGAGAACTCGCAAACTCCACACAGAAAAACACCTGATCCGAAACCCGAACCCAGGACTTTCTTGCTGTGAGGCGACAGCGCTATCCACTGGGTCACCGTGCCGCCCTTCCATTACAAAAATATTGACATTAATTAATTAAATTCGAAAATAACTGCATTGCATCTTTGGTGGCCTGTGAAACAAACGCCTCTTTTTTAGCAGAAGGTATCTGCAACAAATATTTGGATCATTGTCTTGGGAGAGAAGACTCAAGATGGGATGCCTCATAAGGGGGACTGGGGCCCAATTGCGAGGAGAGGTACAATGCTATGCAATCACACAAGTAATTAAAATGAGTATAGCCCCGCCTTGCGCCCTCTGTCTGCTAAGATAGGATTCCCCCCCCCCC
>JAZEWT010000003.1:30490735-30508928 GCA_036362905.1 Mordacia mordax | reverse complement strand
CCATGACCCTGTACAGGATTAAGCGAATATTGATAATGATGATGATGATGATTTTTTTTTAAGTGGCAGTTTACAATGTGTGTTTAAGCATACCACGTGCTTTCAATTTCCAGTGCTGTGGTATAAACTGGGCATGGAAAGTGGTAGAAATATAGTGTAAAATCTGAATATCAGAAACTTTTGCTAAAGTTGCTTATCAAAAACAAACATTTCGTTGGCTGATTATTCAAAGCACTGTAGATAAACAGTATCATATACTTGTCCACAAATTCAAAAACTGTGAATATGATTAGAATCATTTTGTTATAAGTGATAACACTGTTTGGGACAATTTAACCAATCATAAAACGTAATAAAGCAATACAAGTTGGTTTAATGGTAATACACTATATCAGGGCTTCATTTGCTGCTTATTTCATCTGGCTATGTTGCAGAGTGCCCAATCGTAGCATGAGGCAACCCAATACTCTCCTCAACACAAATCGGTGAGCCCTTTATAGGATTCACATTTTCACTACTGCATGCTTGCGAGCGCACTATCAAATCAATAGGAAAGCTTCATTTACCAATCGGGGCGGCACGGTGGCCCAGTGGTTAGTGCTGTCGCCTCACAGCAAGAAGGTCCCGGGTTCGAATCTCTTGGCTCGGGTGCCTTTATGTGTGGAGTTTGCATGCTCTCCCCGTGTCCGCGTGGGTTTTCGCCGGGCACTCCGGTTTCCTCCCACAGTCCAAAAGCATGCTGCTGCATAGGTTAATTGGCTCGCAAGCTAAATTGCCCCGCAGTGCCCGGCGATGGACTGGCGTCCCATCGTGGGTGTATCCCTGCCTTGCGCCCTGTGTTTGCCGGGATAGGCTCTGGCTCACCGTGACCCTGTATGGGACTAAGCGGTTTCAGACAATGAGATGAGATTTACCAATCGTCCACCTCCAGGCTTCCACATAGGATCTCAGTAGCACAGACATCTTTCAGGCAGAAATGTGGGAGGTAATGTGTCACATTTCTGTTCTTCTTTGAGGCTCAATTAGCATACCATGAATGGAAATGCAAACCAACTTTATCCTCATAAGGCTTCCATGTGTTTTGCATAAAGTTTTATAATACTATAATTATGCATTTGGCACGACATCCGTTGAAAGATTAAATTTTATAAAGGCAGCCTCAGTTCTTTTGAAGGGCTCATGTTATGTAACATACTTCAGAGTTGGTATAAAAAGTTTATAGTATAAATGAAAACATGTAATCCTTGTATCTAAAATTTAATGTAGGTTGACATTAATGGGCAATGCAAAATGAAAGCCACAGTATAATCAAATTACAGAATTTAAGAATGACCATGCCATCTGCAATGTACGTTCCTTTATTCACCTATGTGACTGAATCTACGTTTTAAACAAAACAAAATGAGCAGTTTAATTCACTAAATATTGTAGTAACAATTTCAACCACGTCATGGGTTGAACTAAACAAGGTAAACAAGGTTAGGTTAAATTATCCCGAAGAGTTCGTGGTTGGCAGGGATAATTTTACTTGGATTTACAACAGCCTCAAATCTGTTCTTATTCTTTGCTCTCCGTCGACACGGTGTCAACGTCGACCCCTAGTGGGGTTTTCATGGCTGTGGTCGCCGAGGTGACCCACTGCACGGTTTGCCAGGCAATGAGCAGGCCCCGCGATACTCCATCGCAGGGCACAAGGGGGCGATTTAAGTAGCTGTCAATTAACCTGGGCGTGTTTTTGGGACGGTTGGACGAAACCGGACAACCCTGCGAAAACCCACGTGAACATGGGAAGACCTAGCAAACTCCACACAGAAAGGCACCTGAGCTGGGGAACCGAACCCGGGACCTTCTTGTTGTGAGGCGACAGCGCTACCTGCTGCGCCACCACACCGCCCTTCTAATATCTGTTAAAATTCATGGTGTTTGTGTAATGTCTAATTAGCCCATGCAATGTACCATCTTACCTTGAAACGAAACACAACCACAAAACCATCTCAGGTATGGTTTACGCGCCTTTCAAAAAGTGTTGAGACCATCATCACCATATCATCACACGCTAAGCAAATGTGGACAACACGTGTAAGGTTTAGAGTCTTGCCAGATGGCACTGAAAAAATACTTTACCAAAAGCCTTTGATTTATGTTCCATAAAGCTGAGGCATTCCCTCACTCACTAAGCACGTCTCCATGGGCATTGTTTTCATTTTTACGACGTACCATCAAATCCCAGACAAGGTCACTGTTCAACTAATACCGTTCAACAAAGAGTACCGCTGCGGCCCAGGTTTTCCATGCCAGTGATGTCCAGCTTTTTGATGTGCTTTTGTGTTGTACCGTGTGTTGCTCGGCACGATGTGTTACATTTTGCTTCATGTACTCATCTCATCTCATTATCTGAAACTGCTTAATCCTATATAGGGTCACGGTGAAGCCGGAGCCTATCCCGGAAACATAGGGCGTAAGGCAGGAATACACCCGACGACGGGACGCCGGTCCATCGCCGGGCATTGCGGGACAATTTTAGTCTGCGAGCCAATCAACCTATCCAGGAGCATGCTTTTGGACTGTGGGAAGAAACCGGAGTACCCGGCGAAAACCCACGCGGACACGGGGAGAGCATGCAAACTCCACACAGAAAGGCACCGGAGCCGAGAGACTCGAACCCGGGACCTTCTTGCTGTGGAGGCGTCAGCGCTAACCACTGGGCCACCGCGCCGCCGCGCCGCCCTTCATGTACTATAAGCTTCTTTAAAACCTGAATGGAGCAGTTTCTAGCGGTTGCTAATGTGGACATGACGCCGAACAACAGTGCAACCCGAAAACACATCAGAGACGTCGGTCCACTATTTGGAGAGATTGTGCTGGCTTATTTATAAACATAATTTTGGAGGACCTTTTAAATAAGAATGCAATGATTCGTTGATTTATCCATTAATATAAATTTTATGACCTCGCGATTCATGCACCAAATCACGTTTATTAAACTCCAATTGTTTCTATTCTCATAGCTTGTAAGCAATATGTTTATATAGTCTCTGCAACCACTAGAGGCGGTTTCATTCACTGCAGTATTGAAAACGAATCAATTGTTACATCAAATCGTGTCCCCGAATTGTGACAATTGCTCAAACTAACACGGGTTGAATCATCCTACTGCGTGTCCTTCAAATGAAGCATATCATGAATAGGCTGTAACAGGGCCACGTGTAACTGTAATTAGATATTTCAATGACGGAAACTCGCATCAAGTTTTTACCTACTACAAAACGCAATAACCCATAAACCGGATGGCTCCAATGTGGGAGGCAAAACGTTGTAGACGGAAGGAATGCTCACCACGGCCATCCTAAAACAGCAGCTCTTAAGAGACATTTTCTTCCGTCGAGCTGTGACACCCACATTTACAAATTCCTTCATGATTATACCACAGTGTGTTTTCTGGCTCTTTTCTTCGTATTCTTGCCAGTGGTCCATATGAAACATATCTAAACATTTAAACAAACTCCCGACTTAAAAAAAAACAGGAGACAAAACAACGAAGAGGAGGACAAGACGGAAGAGGTGAGACTGTGACGAACCTGCGTGAGGCCCTCGCGATTCCCCTGACCGTTCGCAGGGTTAATCACCAACTCGAATCGTGTTCCCTTGCCCAGCTCTTCTCCGATGCCGTTTCCTTCCCATAGTGCCGGCAGCAGAGACAGCAAATCCTCCCAAAGTAGCGCATCATCTGAGGATTAGCAGAAACGAGCAAGAACGTTTGTACATCAGGGGATGCTGTTTAAACAGTAATGCAAGCAGTTCATGTTTCACAATAAACATAATTCTGTTTTGTACTGATGTAGGTTTTCGCGGCTGAATGGATAAGAATTGTTTTTTTTTTCCAAACTGTTCTTTGGGGATAGCCGTGTCGCGTGTTCTTTCTCTATCCTTCATAACGTTTCGCCTCGCACATTGGAGGTGAAATGTTATGAGGGGCGGCGCGGTGGCCCAGTGGTTAGCGCTGTCGCCTCACAGCAAGAAGGTCCCGGGTTCGAATCTCTCGGTTCGGGTGCCTTTCTGTGTGGAGTTTGCATGCTCTCCCCGTGTCCGCGTGGGTTTTCGCCGGGCACTCCGGTTTCCTCCCACAGTCCAAAAAGCATGCTGCTACATAGGTTGATTGGCTCGCAGGCTAAATTGCCCCGCAGTGCCCGGCGATGGACTGGCGTCCCATCGTCGGTATATCCTTGCCTTGCGCCCTGTGTCTGCCGGGATAGCTCCGGCTTCACCGTGACCCTGTATAGGACTAAGCGGTTTCAGACAATGAGATGAGATGAGATGTTATGAATGAGAGAAGAGGAACGCTCGACATGGCTATCCCGAAAGAACGGCTTTTGTAATGCTCTCTAAATAAACCACCCATTTGTATGACCTTCATTTTCCGTCCAGCTTTTTTCCATTGTTAATAACAAGGAAACTCTACTGTCCTTAATTGTTTTTAAACATCATGCACAAATACCCTACCGTTCCATTAAACTGGGTTGCTAAGCCAACAGGAAAATCTTTTAATGTACTAAAAGCTCTCAAATACTCATTTGGTGCTCCAAAATACAATAGAGGACTACATTTGGCAATGTTTAAAAAAAAAAATAGCATTCCAATCACATCTGCAACGATGTTACACCAATGCAGGGTGACATTTAATTTTATTATTCGACTTTCATGGCCAATGTTATGAGATGTAATTAATTTTATTTTGGGTTAGATTGTGGAGGTATAATGTTAGTTCTTAAATTTAACTAACCCTCCACGAGCTGACAGAGCCAACAAAATCAAGTTGTTATGTGGACAAATATACCAATTTCACATCGTTTCTCATCTGGAATGTTAAAAAATCAGTATCATTTTGAGAATTTTATGTTATACTATTAAAATGTTCCTTGTGGTATTGGCTCCAGACAATAAACTCTGGAAAATGGTAATGAGAGAGGCTTAGAATTGCTTCCCAAAGCTTTTTTCTTGGGATAGCGATGTTGAGCATGAAGTTTTGCCTCCCACGTTGGAGGCATCTTCAAGCGTTCTGAGTACTCAGTGCTTTGGAAAGCAATTTTGGAATGCATTTCTCATACATTGAGCCGTAAAAGCTTTGTGACCCTTGGCTGAAAAGCGTTCTTGAAATTAAATTTTTATTATTATTACTAAAAACGGGCGGCGCGGTGGCCCAGTAGTTAGCGCTGTCGCCTCACAGCAAGAAGGTCCCGGGTTCGAATCTCTCAGCTCGGGTGCCTTTCTGTGTGGAGTTTGCATGCTCTCCCCGTGTCCGCGTGGGTTTTCGCCGGGCACTTCGGTTTCCTCCCACAGTCCAAAAAGCATGCTGCTACATAAGTTAATTGGCTCGCAGGCTAAATTGCCCCGCAGTGCCCGGCGATGGACTGGCGTCCCATCGTCGGTATATCCTTGCCTTGCGCCCTGTGTCTGCCGGGATAGTCTCCGGCTTCACCGTGACCCTGTATAGGACTAAGCGGTTTCAGACAATGAGATGAGATGAGATTACTAAAAACCTGCATGGATACACAGTCTTCGGGTTAATTTAAACAAAAAAATAAAGTGAAGAATGCCCTACACCAATCAACATCTTCACCTTGCATCTGCCGAGTGCTGCTATTCCGTCGAGTATACAAAACCAGAGAACTATCATGGGGGTAAACAGAACAAGAGAAAGAGAGAGGGCTGTATGCGCAACTGGCAAAAATCTGGAATTTGACTTTGTCAGGAAAATGTGCAGAGTTCCCAGGACAGCTACCCCAAAAAAGAGGGCAATCCTGAATGCTTACTCCCAGGTGCTCCCGCAGGCCATCCCCCTCCCCAGCCTCCCCTTCCAGACCCCCCTCATTACACCCCTTCCCGTGCCCCCATCATCCGTGCACCTATCACCTGTCCAGCACACGGGAGGAGAGGAACTTTTTACCATTTCTGGCAATAATAGAGATGTTAAGATCTTAAATCATCAAATAGACACTTTTCACAAACTGTCCAGTCTGCGAGAAATCACACATGTGACAAAATAAGCAAACAAACGCATTTTTAATATATGTTCGAGGATAATGCATATTTGCATATATTGCCACAATTATGTGTGGCTCCTTGCTGTATTAATATCTTAAAACCTGTGTAATTGCTAGAAATTGAATAAAACCTTTACTCCTTTTAACATATGTATACTGGCAAAAGTACCCATAATCCATCACTTATATAGCACCACATTATCTTGTCAATATATGCGGAGTTATAACCATCGCCAGTATAGTGCGTTATGGTTACATCCATATTTGGACACTTGTTTGAAATAGCTTTCAACTGAACTATTTTAAGAGGTAGCAAAGTGCATTCCAGAATGCAGTGAAAATACAGAGCTCTTATCCTCGGCACATCAAAACTCGGTGGAAAACTGCAAAAGAAGTAAGTTTATAGCTATTCATATTTACAAACAATTCACCCTCGTGACTAAAATATGTATTTTACTAACCTTCACGCTGTTGTTGATTTAAGTAATATTATTAATCGATGAATAGTTGCAGTGGCTTGGCTACTCACTGGCTAATAATACTTGATAAGAGATAATTGAGTAGTCGACTATAACCTCGGATAACCCAGGTTGGTGATTCACATGGCTCTGTTAACACGTACTATAAAGTGGACACCGAGCAATGCACGCTGAGCTGGGGTCACCAATCCCCAAGGAGGCCTGGGATGATCATCCACGCGGCTCCATTAATTGTGCAATACAGGTAACCGAGCAACCAGCTAAGAGCAGGGGAAATAAACGATCCCAGGAATGGGTAGGTCAAATGCTCACATCACTCTCTCAACAGTACCGAGCAACCAAAACTGAGCTGGAGCAACCAACCCACCACACAACAATACAAATAACAAGAATTACGCAATGTATAACGCGTCCAAATTCCACACCCGATCGCAGACAAGATTCGATATGCAAGGAAACGGCAGAGCGGGGGCAGTGGTGCAAGGAGACAATCATGCAGCTAGCCGGCGCCAATATTTTTCAGACACTGTATCCTAAATATTGTGATGCTAATGGCGAATTAATTAATGAGTGTCGTGTTTTTTGAGGGAAGAAACAGGAAAACCCGGAGGAAACACACGCAGACCAGGTGAAGAACACAAACTCCACACACAAAGGCACTCAAGGTGGGAATCAAAATGCCTCGGGCAGGGCTTTCTTTCTGCGTGGCATAGAAGTCACCAGTGCGCCACCCTGCCACCCAAATGGCTCGGTTGCAAACCGGGCTCTTGCAGGTTTTGACAGAAGCGTGGGATCTCAGTAACTAGGGGTGAAAGTAACTGACATTTCTTGAAATTTCTTACTAGAATGGTCATTTCGCAAACCCCACCACTTTGATGACACCCGCTGATTCTGGGTGTAATCTCCAGCACAACGTCAGCGTAAATATTTCAAATTTGTGCTCGCTTTTCAACATTTTCGTTTTCTTCTGGAAAAAACAAAACAAATCAACCGGCTCTTTTGGGATAGCTGTGTCTTCCTCTCTCCTTTGCAACGTTCTACCTTCCTTCTGAGACAGAGTGAACTATGAGTGAGCTGTGCTATACGTGCGCCCTGATGTCTGAGGCGGTTCACTGCCTTGCCCACATTGCTCAAATTTAACTCAATCCAACCCAACCCCTAATTTAAAATGAAATGAAATTGCATTCCTTCGATCCATTGTCATGAATGTCAGGGCTGGATTTTGGTCGTGTTAACATATTTGTTTCCTATCACTGTGCAATATGCTACTTATAATCTATTGTCCTCCCATTGCAATGTTTAACTGTGTTTTTATTTATTTGGTTTATTATGTGCAATGCTGTGTGTAAATGTTTTTTGTTATTTTGTTTGGTTAATTTGGAATCGTTATTTATCTATTTATATGTTTATTTGCAACTCACGTGTTTGTTGTGTCGGAGGAATCCAGTGAAGAGCTTGCAAGCTCACTAGGATTTTCCCGCTGTAATAATAAACATCTATATTTAGGTTCTGAGAAAAGTCCTATTTCTACTGTTATCTATTATCTCTGGTTAATCGTCATGCATACAGCCACGAAAACCAACATCAGCACAAAACAAATCAATCATCATTTGTGTTTGTTGACGTGGCAGCGTTATTCGATCAGCTGTGTTGAGTGCAAAGGGTATGAAGTAGTTGAAAATGGCATTATGTTGACGCGATCTATACGAAAATGAAATAATTATGAGAGATCTCATCTCATTGTCAGTAACCGCTTAATCCTGTACAGGGTCGCGGTGAGCCGGAGCCTATCCCAGCAGACACAGGGCGCAAGGCAGGGATATACCCACGATGGGACGCCAGTCCATCACCGGGCACTAAGGGCAATTTAGTCTGTAAGCCAATTAACCTATGCAGCAGCATGTTTTTTGGACTGTGGGAGGAAACCGGAGTGCCCGGCGATAACCCACGTAGACACGGGGAGAGAACATACAAACGCCACATAGAAAGGCACCCGAGCCGAGATTCGAAACCGGGACCTTCTTGCTGTGAGGTGACAGCGCTACCCACTGGGCCACTGTGCCGCAGTATAGCAAGCACAATTATGGTCCTCAATGTTATGAAAAGGAAAAGAATCTGGTTTTCCTTTGAAAATGGCCTTGCTCATAGACAACAAAGCAAACCCTCATATGGTCGGGTGCAGACCGCAACAACATTCTTTGCAGGGAGGTTCTCTAATGTCTCATTGCGGTTCCATGACTCCACATTTGGAGAGTTTCATACTTATTTCGTGCTCAAAGCATGTAAACAGCAATCAAAACGACAGACCGTATGCCCTCAGACGCTGACTTGAGCATTTGAATACATTTTAGCCAATGAAAATATCTACAGGGTGGTCCAGATGTCTTGCAACACCCGTTTAATTGACCCATAGCATTTTTTCTCTCCCTTTGCTCAATCATATTTTTTGTTTCAAATAACCCTTATTAATTTCACATTCATTAAGTTTGCATATGTCATATTATATGTCTTACATTACGTGCCTATTGGTATACATAAAACGTTGAATTTTAGATATTTAAATGGGGGTTACAAGAAGACATCTGGACCACCCTGAACATAGAAAAGTAATAACGAATTTTGTAATATGTTAGCGCTTGCTTGGTAACTTATAGCATTACAATATTTGCACTTATGAAATTGCTTGGTCCAAAATGCCCACGATGGCCACGTCAGCCTGTCATTAGTAGCAGTATCTATGTTCTGTATAGAGCTGCCAGGCCTTGAGAACATTTTTCAGGATTATACATTTTTCATGATATCACAGACATGGCATTATTTTGTCATAGGCATCTGTTAATACCGCCTCTCTCATGAGTAACAGTATTTTCTATCGAAGACGAAAAGTATTGTTTTTATTTGCACAAAAGTAGTATCCTTTTATATTTCAATCGAACGGCTGTTGCGTGTATGTATTCACACTGTCTGTAGAAGTGCAATGGAGGAGCGTAGTGTGTAGGCATGCAGAACCGTCAAAAGAAATTAAGGCTCGGGTAGATCACGTTGGCTGGAAGGCCCCATCTCTTCCCCCTGCTGCTAGCTTTGTATAGAGAAACTCTCGCTCAGCTTAGATTGTGCACATTTTATAAGTGTGTGCTTTTACAAACGTTTTGGGACAGGGAATGGATGGGACTATTTATGATCAATGATACAGGGGACTGAGACGATAACCGCAAAGTGTTGAAAAGGACCTACTTAGCATTGTTGTACAATTGCGCTTCTTGCCGTGGTCACACGTGCAAGCTGGCTTGCAAGACACTATTTAACAACAGGCATGGCTCCTGAAATCGTCTGTACTCTTCCAGCACGATAACCCATCAATCTGTCTTGTCTAACAGTGCGGCTCCCAGCCAACATCTTAGCATTCTGGCCAAGTGAAAACATTTCAGTCCATGCGGTTTTCATTCTTTTCATCCGTGTCCACACTAGCAGGTGCTGCCAATTTCTGCCACGTATACATTTTTTCAAACGTGAGATTAGCGTTCACATTAAAAAAAAATAACCTTTATTAAGATTTACGCATAAAGTAGCTTGACTTCTGGGCTGCCCAGTTTTGATGGATGAAAGCATGGAGTACAGCAGAGCAGTAACTTAACAAGAAATGCTATCAATAATATGGCAAATGCATTTTGCTAGTTTTTTTTATGTAATTAACTTGAGAATATTTTTTACAATGCAACAAATTTCAGAAAGTATTTAAACTGTTGTTTAACCGTTTCAAACTCAAACTGTATGTCGAGTGCTTTTAAACAACAACCAAATAGAATGGTTTTCAAATGTATGATAATGTAGTGAGATGAGAAGAAATATCAGTTTTCAGTCAAGGGCCGTATGAGATACACAATTTATCACCTTATTAAACATTTTGAAGGGTTTTTTTTAAAGGTATAAATAGAATGGATTTTCAGTCAGTTAGGGAGAACATGTACACTCCACATAAAAAGGCATCTGAGCTGGAATTTGAACCCGGGATCTTCTTGTTGTGAGGTGACAGCACTACCCACTGTGCCACAAAAAACGGAACTTTGAGCATCTGTGAAAAATGTAATACTACCTTCTGGTACACGATGCCACAATCATAATCGCCATTCGCAACGATCGAGCTCTATAACACATTTTGTTTTGCCAAAATGTAATTTAAGACGATGCTTCAAGTTTATGACCGTTCATAATGAGAATTAAATATGTTTATATGAACCATTTTGGCTCACAAAAAGTAAATATGTGGCTCAAAGGCCCGTACTCATTGTTGGGCAATAAGCCTGTTCACTGCAGCTTTCGAGTGGCATTATGCACAGATCTAAACTAATCACAGGTGAAAGACAACACACTCCATGGCTGGTAATACAACACTGGCAAGAACACAACATGATGCCCTTTTGAGAAACGTTATCAATGTCCCACAAAGGTATCCATCACACACGGATATGATTGACAATAACTATTACGTCAAACTTTGACATCATTGTATTATAGTATACATCTGTGAGTGTATTAAAGGGCACAACAATACTATGTAAATGGGGAACTTTATTTACAATACACTTATAAAACATTCATATATGTTTGTTATTTCTCCATTTTCCGTCTACATTAACTTAATGATGATTGCTTCGAAAAGCTGCTCTCTCGGGACAGCCGCGTCGATGGCTCTCTCTCCTCTCCTCGCGACGTTTCGCCTCACACGTTGGAGGCATCCTCAGGCGAAGTGTTCATGCGCGGCTTCTATTGTCTCCTTATATGTGTGGGCGTGATGCGTGTGTTCTTTGTTGTGTGAGTCCGTTTCTAGGTCACTTTGACACTAATTTCCATATCCTATTCCCACCCCCGGAGCTGTGATTTCCCCCTCCCTGCTTTGTCTGTGGCTAGTCCCCTAATTTCCATCTCATGAAAAGATGCCCCTCCTATAATTAGACGATCCCTCTCTGATGTCCTGCTGTCCTGACTTCAATAACTGGCCTCCAGGATTGGCTAAGTTTTATACGCATTTCTTGTTTTCGGTTCATGATGTTTTTAGTCTTCTGAATTTCAATTGCTTCACGAATTAATCTTGGACCTTAGTCACTGGACTGACTATCTCAGCAGGCACCGTATGGGTCCCAGACATTAAAAGGAGGACATTGGATTCAACGTGCCAGGCTTCACATCTGGACTAGTCATGAGACACATGCGATGTGGTAACAGCTTCCCAAGTTGCTGGCATTAAGCTTCAAAGTAAACGCAGCCAGAATCTCATGCTGCTGGGAATCCTATTGCTATGCTTGCTGCATGCTCGCCACGCGGCTGCTTTTGGCCAGAGTGAGGTCTGCGGTACTTTGCCAAGGTTTGCAAATGGGGGAAAATTCCCCAGCCATGAGACTGCGACGCCCTCTATCTTCGGATTGCCGCCCACAGGTCTGGAGCCCAAACAAAAACAATTTTAATATGAATGAAAAAAATATGTGGCTACTATTTTTTTCCATTCCTATGAAAGGAAACGCTGCAACAGTAACAAAGAAAACACACCGCTGGTGTAACATTATTTTCCAAAAGAATTTAGATAAAGATATGCATTTATCAAAATATGAAATGTAAAAACAGCACCAGACATGAACAGGTTGTCATCCTGCACACAGCTGTGGAAAGTTTAAATGTGCCGCACATTTTGCTCTTGTCGTTATTGTCAGAGCACCTTTGTGGAAAAATGAGCAGCGTTTTACAGGACGTGTGAACATGTTGCTTCTCCAGTTCACAACAATCTTGCAAAGCCAGAATACAATTCCATGCACTGACAAGAGGCCCCAAAAGATTTCCTAGGAACTCTGCCACAGT
Organism: Mordacia mordax; assembly: GCA_036362905.1. Classification (NCBI taxonomy): domain Eukaryota; kingdom Metazoa; phylum Chordata; class Hyperoartia; order Petromyzontiformes; family Petromyzontidae; genus Mordacia; species Mordacia mordax. The sequence goes on along the minus strand of JAZEWT010000003.1, from coordinate 30,496,558 downwards.
CTGGAGTTTGTGGCATTAATGGCTAACAGCCAGTTAAACTTCTTGTCACAGGGTTACAAAAAAAAAATCAACTATGCACAAACGACAGTAGTCGACTTGCAATACGATGTATGCCTCCGTTTGGTGTTTAGGTTTAGTTAAATATTTTCAGGTAAAACGAGTATACTCTCATCCGACCTACCCTGCTCTCCATACCAGCTCTCCGAACAGTTCTAAACATCGTAGTGATGTAGGTTTTCACGGCTCGATGCATGATTGCTTCGAAAAACTGCTCTCTCGGGACAGCCGCGTCGATCGTCAGTTCTAAATCATCTGTTCTAAACATCGTTTTCTGTGGAAATCCAGAAACTTAGATACATTATGTTCACCAATCAAGAGACTAAACAACGTTTTAAAGACAGAGCGTGAGTCAAAGACCAAACTCGTCTGACAATTTCACTGCTATAATATAATAGCGGGTAGCACGGTGTCCCAGTGGGTAGCGCTGTCGCTTCACAGCAAGAAGGGCCCGGGTTCGAATCTCGGCTCCGGTGCTTTACTGTGTGGAGTTGGCATGTCATGTTCTCCCCGTGTCTGCGTGGGTTTTTGCTGGGCACTCCAGTTTCCTCCCACAGTCCAAAAAACACGCTGCTGCATAGGTTAATTGGCTTGCAGACTAAATTGCCCACAGTGCCTGATGAACTTGCGTCTCATCGTGGGTATATCCCTGCCTTGCGCCCTGTGTCTGCCAGGATAGGCTCCGGCTCACCGCGACCCTGCACAGGACTAAGCGGTTTTTGACAATGAGAGATGGGATGAGATAATATAATAGCAGGCAGCATGTGGCAGAGTGGTAAAAGTTATGCCTCATACAAAAAAAGAATCATCCCGAGGCAGTTCGAATCCAGCATCGGATGCTTATCTCTGTGGAGTTTGTGTGCTTCCCCCCAGTTCTGTGTGTGTTTTCTCCGGATTCCTCCCACAAATAAAGAAAACACACAACACTTGTGAATTAATTGGCCGATAATATCACACTGCATAGGACGGAGTGTCTGGGATATGTTGGCGCTAACTTATTGCATGGCTGCCCAATCTGCAGCTTCCTCAAGCCTCCATATCCATGTCTCGTCCAAGACCAGACATGGAATTAAAAAATTGCATTATTATTATTATTAAATTCATTTTATAACGCGCACACACTCATTCAAATTCAAAGCTATTCATTTGAAGAGAGAATAACTTTTGAGGCACGAGGAAACCTGGAGGGGGGTGTAATTAAAGGTATGCGGTTAGCTGCGCCAACCTGCCAGATGCTGTGTGATATATATATAGTTGTGGGCGAACCCGGACAAAACTTACGCAGGACGGAAGAGAACACAAAAACTCCATCACACATAAAGGCACCCAAGGTAGAAAATGAATTGCCGTAGTCAGGACTTTTTTTCCGTGAGGTTAAGATGTTACCACCATAACACCCTTCTATTGTGAAAGAGCAGTAAGATCAAGTTTGTGTGCAGGAGCGAGATGGATAGGACCATATGGGACAGAGTGTAGGGAGTCTGGGAGTGGATAGACTATGGTCTACTATAATGATGCTCAAAACCTACGTCATATCTCATAGTACTTCACCCATGAGCCCACCAACATCACTTTCAAGTTGAAGAGATACGCAAACACATTTATTTAACTTATTTAGGTTTTAACAGCTCATGAATGAGATTTGCTCTCCATAGCTGTTGAGCTATGCAGTTAGCTGGGGAGCTAGCTGTTGAGCTATGGAGAGCAATTCTCATATATTTTTGTCATCAAAATGACAAACAAGTAATGCATGGTACATGTGATAAAAATGTAGATGAGAAACAAGGCAATCTCAAAACTACGCTCAACGCAACCCTGTACAGGACTAAGTGGTTTATGACAATGAGATGAAATGAGATTACACATCATTTCTGCAAGACGGTGACCATGGTGAACTTGGAGGTGGGCGTTGGTCGTCTCAATTGACATTGACACGGTCATGCTTGCCAAGCTTATCCATCGCACCTTGCTGCCGGTATCACCTTGTGGTGATACCGGCAGCCTCCACAGCTGATGTCTCAAGTTCATTGTTAAGAGGATGAACACACACAATCACTCTGACCATGTGCTAGCCAAATGCACTTTGTTTCCAGGAGATGCTAAATATTATGAATGTCTGTAATTGTAACCACGCTGCAGCCACACAGGCTTCCTCTCTCATTTCTCTCATTATCTGAAACCGCTTAATCCTATATAGGGTCACGGTGACCCTATAGCCAATCAACCTATCCAGGAGCATGCTTTTAGACTGTGGGAGGAAACCGGAGTACCCGGCGAAAACCCACGCGGACACGGGGAGAGCATGCAAACTCCACACAGAAAGGCACCGGAGCCGAGAGACTCGAACCCGGGACCTTCTTGCTGTGAGGCATCAGCGCTAACCACTGCGCCACCGCGCCGCCCCACAGGCTTCCTGTTGTGGTATAAGCTGTATTCTATTTAATTCGGTAATCATATTTCTTTTAGCTTTACTTGCTGTTAAAGCAATGCACAAGAGTGTATCCCAAACATATAAGTCTTATTACTGCCACATAGCCATTCTCCTATGTCCAGTTTCTTCCCTTCATACTACGAGGTTGAGCGTTTCCAACAAATATAATTAGCATTAATTCTACCACACGCATCTCACATGTATTATTTTACCTTCTCAGACAAACAACCCGCCATACCCAAACTAAGCAACACCGCTATGAGTTTAACACATAGCCAAATTGTGATGGTGGAAGATGAGAGAACATTTGTTGTCTGTTGCTGTTGTGAACATTATTAAATCTGCACTCTGCCTGGTAGGACTGGCATGTTACTGCAGTCATTGGCTGCCTTGTGAATTCAAACTCCATACCTGATGATTAGCCATGCAGCTGCCAGCTTTCATTTGGAACAAAATATTATCATGAATTTTACTGGTAACCGAAATGAATATTTTGTAATAAATAACATTATTTTGTGACTGCATTAGAAGTGGTGCAGAAGCACAATTAACAAAAACTCACATTCATCAGTGAAACGTGCTACGAGGAAGAGCCATTGCCTGAAATATTGACAATTATGCAGTTTTCTTCGTTTTACAAAATTGATGTCAGTGAATGTGTCGAGTTTTTATGTTTAAGTAATGTAAAATGTTTTAAATGATAAAGCATTTGAAGGGCGCTGCTATGGAAAATTCCATATTATGCCCATTAATGGAATATTTCCCAAAAGACCAACAAAAATTGTTTGGGTGAGTTCGAACGTTCGTTGTATGTTGTATGCTAAGAATCCCTCATCCAGAGCTTGCAAGCTCACTGGGTACTTTCACTGTAGCAATACACATCTATCTCAAAAATGGATTAAGCCAGTTTACAATGTTACAAGCACACTGCACATACTTTCAACAATTACTATGACATACGCGTTTTAAGAAACTGTGTTTCAAAGTTACTTAAAATTATTTACTTTCTTTGCTTAGTCAATGTCAACCCTTTGAAAAGGATACGAGCCATAACATTTGACAGTAGCACAGTGTGTGGAGCACTATTGTTGTCCCCACACTTCATGAGGGATAACATCGCAATAAAGTTGAAAACAATGTTGTGATTGGTGCGGCAAACTATTCTCATCGACATTTAGTAGAGCTTCAGTCAGTGTTTATAGACAAAAAACTGAAAATAAAAAACCTACCGTATCTCTTATTGGTGCAGTGAACACATATGGCAATGCACTACTAAACAGCACTCTTACCACATATGGCCGTTGTTCTTTTATTGGTTTCACAATAAACAGGTTATAAGCTTCCAGCTACCAATAAAAGTTAACTTTCCACTACTTGCAGGCCTTGCAAACGCGACGCATTTTTTTACTGAAACGCGTAATTCAGTTTCTGACGTGCATACAGTGGAGCGCATCTCATCTCATTGTCAGAAACCGCTAAGTCCTGTACAGGGTCGCAGTGAGCGGGAGCCGCTCCCGGCAGACACAGGGCGTAATTTAGTCTGCAAGCCAATTAACCTATGCAGCAGCATGTGTTTTGGACTGTGGGAGGAAACCGAAGTGCCCGGCGATAACCCACGTAGACACGGGGAGAGAACATGCAAACTCCACATAGAAAGGCACCCGAGCCGAGATTCGAACCCGAGCACTTCTTGCTATGATATGACAGCGCTACCCATTGGGCCACCATGGCGCCTGCAGCGGAACTCACCACAGGTTTTTCCGTCCACTGCCATGCAGAGGCCAATGTTGCGAGCAATTTCCTCCTGCGCTCTGTCAAACGTTACAGCTTTCTTGCGGTCTCCTTCAGAGTCCCCGGACACCGCTTTGGGATCGTAGAGGACGTGCAGCTGCGATGCGCCAAGCAGGAGCCTTGACAATTGATCGAAAATTAGGTAGCAGTCAAGTGAAGTCACACATTCAGCGCAATTTTTACCGATCGCTTTGTAGGTCACCGTGTTAGTAAAAAAATACCTGTAAATGTAATTGGAGTCCTGTTAGAATAAGACAAGGAAGTGTAAGACCACGTGTCAACAATAATATTATTGCAGCTGTCAGATGCAAAGATTTATTATTTGTTGAGGCGAATATGTTTTTCAAGTTGTTGTAAAGATATGTTTAAAATCTGAAGATTTCATTGGATAAAATAACATTGAACTACTCATGTTCTCCTGTCAGATCTGTTAAATGTTTAAGGCTATAGAACTTCAAATAAAACATGCATGTTCACACACCTACTGTACCCTCCCATGGTAAAAACAAATTTTTTTACGTGAAACTGAACGTTCACATTATACTGTAAATGAGAAAAAATTATGACGAAAAAATACATCATTATCAAAATGAGATTCCAGGCTGTAAAGAGATATTGACAAATATTTCAATACAGTCTAGTATTTCGCTGCTCAAATAGTTCCAGGAGGTTCTGATGTTCATCTGATCATAAAGAAATGCATACATGACTGTTAAGTTAGGTGACCACATCTGCAGAGCAAAGACAAGCTCACGAATCCCATATCACTCTGTTTCAGGGCACATTATATTGAAATTTAAGCCATTTGTGGATCATGTTTGCTGTGAATTTATTCCAGGCATAATCGCATCGTTTTTCGCAAGTGTTTAAAGTTGTTTTCAAAAGTGTTATCACGTCTCTTACTCCAATTGATTTTATAACGTATCACCCCACTTCCACAGATAAATACATCTCATCTCATTGTCAGAAACCACTTAGTCCTGTACAGGGTCGCAGTGAGCCGGAGCCTTTCTCGGCAGACAGAGGGCGCAAGGCAAGGATATACTCACGATGGGACGCCAGTCCATCATCGGGCACTGAGGGCAATTTAGTCTGCAAGCCAATTAACCTATGCAGCAGCATGTTTTTTGGACTGTGGGGGGAAACCGGAGTGCCCGGCGAAAACCCACGCAGACACGGGGAGAACATGCAAACTCCACACAGAAAGGCACCCGAGCCGAGATTCGAACCCGGAACCTTCTTGCGGTGAGGCGACAGCGTTACCCACTGGGCCACTGTGCCGCCCTCAGATAAATATATTTTTAACAAATATATTTTTGTTAACAAATATATCTTGTATAAGCCAACATGTCCATAAGAAGTGGATGTATTTTGTAAGAACCTCCAAATATTTAAAAGTGATAACTTCGACTTTAGCAGTTGTCTGTTTTGGTTTGCATGCATTTTACCCCTCCTTGAACCGCCACCTTACAGTGGTGGAGGGGTTTGTGTGCCCGAATGATCCGAGGAGCTATGTTGTCGGGGGCTTTACACCCCTGGTAGGG
>JAZEWT010000003.1:30461739-30488422 GCA_036362905.1 Mordacia mordax | reverse complement strand
GAAGTGTCTGGGGTGAAGGAAGTCTGGGCATCGCTGCTTAGACTGCTGCCCCCGCGACCCGGCATCGGATAAAGCGGATGAAGATGGATGGATGGATGGTTTGCATGCATTTTAGTTTCTCAAATGAAATACTAGTTTTTTAAAATATTTTCCTAGTCATAACCCTGTTTCTTTCAGAAGCACATCATCAGCATGTTTTGTTTAATTGACTGCTGGGTGAAGGACTCCCCACCTCATCGTCACCGATCACTACCCTGCGATGCATCAATCCATGAGCTGATCTCACGGCTCCATCTCCAAAGTGGACTTCCTCTCTCGTGACTCTTACCTGCCTTTGGCTACCCTATCCTCATCAGTTGGCCTTAACCCACACTACCTTTTTTGACAGCCTGTGATGTCTCCAATTTTACATTTGGGTTCTTATCCGTGTATCTCTGTTTAGGTGTCTCCCTATAAATCCCAGCATGCATCTCAATACACGTATTCTTGTCAGTATTTGTTCCACACTTATGCTTTTTCATGCTTTTTCATCCCCATGTATACATAACCTATAAAGCCGCTGAACACAAATACTGTGATTACAATGTTGTTATTAGCAATTTTTTACACAAAACATCTCCTCTAGTGCATTTGTCTGCGTACAATGGCACGCCTGTGACGCATACAAATGTTAATGTTATCGCAGAGCTATTCTGGATTCCATCATACCAAACCCAAGCTAACCAATTCCCAAGTGTGTCTTTAAGTCACACATAAGGCTTCATCCCTGCCCCTGGTTAAGAAAATGATTGTTATTTTACAAAGGTCCAAACGGTTCGAGTAAGCTTTATTTATGAATTTACTTAAGCGTGTCCATTAAGTTATTGATAGTAAAAAAACACATGAACCACGGTTAATCCATCCATCCATATTTTACACCGCTTTTCCTAGTGAGGGTCGCGGGGCAGCAGTCCAAGAGTGGACCAGACATCCTTGCCTCAGCAACAGATTCCAGCTTTTCCTGGGGGATTCCCAGGCGTTCCCAGGACAGCAGAAGGATGTCATCCCTCCAGCGTGTCCTGGGTTGGCCTCTAGGTCTCCGCCCAGTGGGCTGTGCCTGGTAGTCTTCCCGGGGGATCCTTCTAGGGGGCATCCTTACCAGATGCCCAAACCACCTCAACTGGCTCCTCTCAATCCGGAGGAGCAGCGACTCTACTCTGAGGTTCTCCCGGATTCTGTGCTCCTCACCTTGTCATGGAGAGTGAGCCCAGCAACCCGGCAGAGAAACCTCATTTCTGCCGCTTGTATCCGCGATCTTGTTCTTTCGGTCATTACCCAAAGTTCATAACCATAGGTGAGGATAGGGACATAGATTGACCTGTAATCCGAGAACTTTGTCCTAGGACCAAGCTCCCGCTGCACTACCACGGACCGGTATAGGGCACGCACAAGACACACCCTTGGCGGAGACCAAAGGCCACATTGAACGGATTCGACTTCATGCCAAGTATATGGACACAGCTCTCGCTTTGGGTATAAGGAGACTGGATTGCTCTCAAAAGAGACACTGGCACCCCATACATCCGCTGCACCTTTCACAGTAAATCACAGGCTTTCTCCAGATCTACAAAACAAATTTAGACTGGATTAGCAGACTCCCATGACACCTCAATTATCTGTGAGAGGGCAAAAAGCTGGTCCATGGTTTCACGGCCAAGACAGAAACCGCATTGTTCTTCCTGAATCTGTGGTTCTACTAATGGTCAAAGTCTCTTCTCCAGAACCCTGGCATAGGCTTTACATGGGATGCAAAGGAGTGTGATCCCTCTGTAGTTGGAGCACACTCTTTGGTCCCCTTTCTTAAATATGGGGACCACCACCCAAGTTTGCCAATCCAGAGGTATGGAACCCACTTTCCACGCAACATTGAAGAGGCGCGCTAACCACGACACCCCAACACTGTCCAGTGCTTTCAACATCTCCGGACGAATCTCATCCACGCCTGCAGCCTTTCCATGCCAGAAGTCATTGACCGCCGTAGTGACTTCAGCCACAGTAATGGACGCGACCCCACCACAGGTTTCCAGCACTGCCTCCTGGTAGGAGGGCGTGTCCACCGGGTTAAGGAGTTCTTCAAAGTGTTCCTTCCACCTTCCAACTATCTCCTCAGTAGAGGTCAGTGTTTCCCCTCTATTACTGAAAACAGCTTGGGCGACGTCCCGTCGACCCCTCCTAAGGCGCCGGATGGTTTGCCAGAACATCTTTGAAGCCGTCCGAAAGTCGTTTTCCATGGCCTCTCCGAACTCCTTCCATGCCTGAGCTTTTCCCTCAGTAACCGCTTTAGCTGCTCCCCTCTTGGCCAGTCGATACCTCTCAGTCGAATCAGGAGAGCGATTCACAAACATTGCTCGGAAAGCCTCCTTCTTCGACTTGACGACTTCCTTTACCGATGGTGTCCACCAACGGGTTCTGGGGTTGCTGCCATGACAGGCACCAACTGCCTTCAGGCCGCAGCTTTTCGCAGCCGCCTCAGCAATTGAAGTCTTGAACAAAAGCCACTCGGACTCAATGTCCTTGACCTCTCCCGGGATGCAGAAGAAGTAATTTTGGAGGTGCGAGTTGAAATCCTTCCACATCTGACATTCTGGCAGACGTTCCCAGGCCACCCTCACTGCTCGTTTAGGTTTCCCAGGTCTGTCAGGCAAGCGCCCTGTGCGTCGGATCCAAACTCACTACCAAGTGGTGATCAGTTGACAGCTCTGCCCCTCTCTTCACCCGAGTATCCAGAGCATACGGCCTGAGGTCTGCTGAAACAACTATAAAGTCGATCATTGACCTTCGGCCGAAGGAGCTTTGGTACCAGTACACTTATGAGCCTCCTTGTGTTCGAACATGGTGTTTGTTATGGACAATCCATGACTAGCACAGAAATCCAGTACCAACTCACCGCTCAGGTTCAGATTGGGAAGGCCATTTCTCCAAATTACGCCCCTCCAGGTATCGCCATCGTTCCCCACGTGTGCATTGAAGTCTCCCAGTAGGATATCGGAACTGCTATATGGTGCATATGCACAAACAACAGTCAAAGTTTTCCTCTCTGAGACCCGAAGTCTAATTGAGGCGACCCTCTCGTTCACCGCGAAAACTCCAACTGTGCAGCACCAAGCTGGGGGCTTTTGAATATCCACACACCCGCCCTGGGCCGCTCACCAGGGGCCACCCCGGAGTAGGAGAGAGACCACCCTCCCATCAAGAAGTTTTGTTCCAGAGCCAATGCTATGTGTGGAGGTGAGACCAACTATCTGAAGCTGGTACTTTTCCACCTCCTCCACAAGCTCTGCTCTTTCCCCGCCAGAGATATTCCATGTCCCAACAGCCAGTTTCCATTGCAAAGGTCTAGTCCGTCTAAGTCCGTCCATTTCGCTGCTGTGATGCATTACACCCGACCCTCACGCTTCGCCTTGCGGGTGGTGGGCCCACAAGGCTGCTCCACGACCACGGTTAAATACTTTCATTCAAGTACAGCTGGCGGTAACCATAACGCTTGTTAAAACATAATGGTATGGGGAACCCAGTGAAGACACTCAATATTCGCCAGAAAATGAAAAGTAAGCCTCCGTAACGCAAACATATATGGACCTCAGTTTTCTAGAGATACACAAGGTGCATGAATTATAATAAGGTCTGGCAATGTTACTCTGCTTCCTTCAATACAATGATGCTGAACAGCTGCTATTTGGCAAAACTTCACAAATTTATCAGCTACATATAACATTGTGGAATGTTTCCGCATAAAAGCGAACTTGTTTCAGATTCACTGGCATCAATCAGCTCAGGAGACGATAATTACGTGCAATTTATGCAAGGAATTCAAGCTAATTAATGATGCATTTACTCGAGATGGGACTGTCTCTTTGCTGTGTCTTCCCTGAATATGTCAACAATACAAATCACAGTCACCACCTGATCGCACGATTCAAATAAACAAATATTCAAAATTTTGAACAAAATATTGCTCCTGTGAATGAGCAGATTTTATTATTTTATCGAAAATGTAGACACCCTCTGGGCGGCGCGGTGGCCCAGTGGTTAGCGCTGACGCCTCACAGCAAGAAGGTCCCGGGTTCGAATCTCTCGGCTCGGTTGCCTTTCTGTGTGGAGTTTGCATGCTCTCCCCGTGTCCGCGTGGGTTTTCGCCGGGTACTCCGGTTTCCTCCCACAGTCCAAAAGCATGCTCCTGGATAGGTTGATTGGCTCGCAGACTAAAATTGTGCCGCAATGCCCGGCGATGGACTGGCGTCCCGTCGTCGGGTGTATTCCTGCCTTACACCCTGTGTTTCCGGGATAGGCTCCGGCTCACCGTGACCCTATATAGGATTAAGCGGTTTCAGATAATGAGATGAGACACCCTTTTAGCAATGCCCCTTCCTGTAGCTGTTATTCACTCCACATCAATCGAGACTGTGTCATCAACCCTTCTTACGAATGTAATCATATAAAAATGAATATTACTTTTACTTAGCAGTTTGTCAAAATGTCAAGAGATATACTACAGGTTATCGCATAATAGTTTCATTAATTGTTTTATCTATAGATTCCTACCAGCCTTCAGTCGAGGTTCCTTTGTGCAATCATTTTAAATCAGATGGCGTCAATTCTCTCATTCTGTAACGATGCCATTCAAAACACTTCCAAACAATCTACTGAAAGACTTTTAATTCATTGTATTATTCTATCTATTCCAGTTATGTTCCATAAGATAGCTTCAATATTTAGGACAAAGTATAATCATTTTTGGGTGCAAAAGCGCCAGGATCTCAAGCAATCTTTCAAGGTCTTTGATTCCTAAGCTGGGTAACTAAGCAGCGACACGGGTGAACAATGCACGCCGATCATCTATCACACTTACAAGTCCCCATCTCACCTGTCATTGTGCTTCAAGATGGTGGGCTGGGTGAGAGGGCAGCCATTTACGAGAACTCTAGCCATTGGAGCCGGTTCCAACGTAATGACACCATCATCATTACCAACTGTGGCATGATGGGGGAGCACCCCGAGCCCGTGCAAAATGATTCCAGATGGGCTTTCCGACTTCCCGTTTCCAATAGATAGGGATCCTTGTTGATGCGTGCATTAGGGAGGATAACCGCAGGGTTAGTCATATCACAATGCTAAGGAGTATGTGTGCCATATGCGAGCGTTTGATTGAGTGGCCGGATGTTTGGAAGACGCTTATAATAAAGTGATTTTTTTTTACATAACATTAAGAAAGTCAACGGGCTATTTCATACCATATTGAAGTCAGCAAAACATTTTAATCTAATTGTTGCTCGGAAGGTACTGTGCTTGTTCCTTCTTTGATTAAAATATTACAAACCGCCTTGTGGGTGGTACACCCTTTACGGTACAGCTAGCAACCGCTGTCTCCAACTTTAGAACAGCAGACTCTCTAGATCACTTTGAAAGCAAAATCTTCTCAAAGCAGTCTACTGAAGATTTTCCATGCATCATTAATCCTGAGTGATGCATTGCAAAGGGAGGCAGCAATGTGCCGTAAATGTGTGCATTCATTCATTATCAATACCCACTTAATCGTGTACAGGGTCATGGGGGGCCGGAGCCTATCTCAGCCGACAGAGGGCTCTAGGCGGGGGAATACCCAGGATGTCAGGCCAGTACATTGTAGCAATGTATGTTTATTAAACAATATATAATAAATGATGCGTGGACAAATAAAAAAAATCTCTTAGGGTTGTTTTAAAAACTGTATGGCAATTGTAGCTACCTAAACCTAAAGTCAGTGCACAAACCTAGCTATTAAATCTCATATACAATATCAGGCAACTAAGGATAAACTTAATAATGGTAACTATTTGAAACGGAAACAATGGATGAAAGGGTGCAGATTTCTGAGGATGCAGGCAAGTGCACTATGGGTCAACGACAAAGGGGACCCCTGCAATGTGCCCACCCTCTGGAATGAACTGGCAGAGAAGGTCGGTAAGTGCAGGGTCTTCATTCAAGTTCCAAAAGTGAGGTATCACTTTCCGCTTCTCCAGCAGCTCCTTTTCCTCTTTCCGTTTTTGCTGCAGGAATTACAAGGGCAAAAAGGCATCGATTAGGTTGAAACGAAGTGTGTGTACATGTTGTAAACTAGACAACTGCAAGGGACAAGTTTGGCAATGTTTCCAATAAGGCAGCTCACAAACTGGAAGTGTTGTTAATGACTACATCCACAGGCAGCCTACCATCATATGAAATCCTATCAATCAGCGATGTTATGTTACTGTGTAAAGGGACACATCTTAATAATTTCACATGTTAGAGCATATTACCTTCGGTTAAAATAAAAACATTGTAGACGAAACGAAGGCTCAGACCAATAAAACCTACACAAGTAATTCGTTACTTAAAAGGATGTGACGTGAGTGTACACTGAGTGGAATAGCGCCGCTGGGTGGGACTGAGTGGATACCTGATGTTCAAGCCTCTCACTCGCCAGCCTCTGCTCCCAGCTTATGGCCATGTGCTCCATCTCTCGCCGGTTCTCCTCCAGCTGCTGGCGCAGGGACTCCAACTCTAAACGACTCAGAACCGTGTAAGCTATAATCAGAAGGCTACATACATCATCGTCGTCATGGCCAGTCAACTGCTGAATGATGGCTACACCGAGCTCTTGCTATATTTAACGGTCCCAGGTTGTTGCATCGAGCAAGCCTGCAGAAACCTCACAGAAACCTCATAGTGATTCTGTGGTTATCCGTGAAACTGAAAGAGGCCAGATTACAACTCCTGCAAGAAGGCAAGACAAGTAATGCGGTTGTGTGGACCACCATTGCAGTGAACCATACCATTAGCAGATTGAACTTGGTTGGGTCAAAGCCAGTCAGTATCAGTACCTGCTTAATCCTGTACAGAGTTCCACGGGGCTGGAGCCTATCCCGGCAGAGAGAGGGCGCAAGGCAGGGCTATACCCAGAATGTGACGCCAGTACATCGCAAGGCACTGAGGGCAATTTACTCAGCAGACCAATTAACCAAGGCAGCAGGGTGTCTCTGAGGACGGTGGGAGGAAACCGGTGTACCTGGCGAAAATTCACGCGGATATGGGGAGAGAACACGCAAACTTCACACAGAAAGGCACCCGATCTGGGAACCGAATCGGGACATTCTTGCTGTGAGGCAACAATGCTACGAACTGTGGAACCGCGCCGATTGGGTCAAAGTGACATTTGTTAGTGCTGAGGTGGGTCCAGCACAAGGCTAGTGGCAGACTTGTGCTAAAATGATATCTCTACCAAACACCTATATCTTTGACTTGTTTATTGTTTGTAGGAGGCACTCGTCCAGCCGTGAACTCGCACATTTTCTGCACATGTAACGATTGTTATAAACGTAGTGAACGTGGTTGTTTCTGTGTATATTTATTTTCAACTTCCATTTATTCACAGAATATTATTAAATTAGTTCGTACATCTATTTACAATTCTGGTCCGAAGATAATGTATTCGCACGCCAATGAATTGTGCTTCGGCTATCTACCTCGTGCGTTTTGTGAGGGGGCTGTAGGTCAACTGTGGCACAGCGTCTTGCTTTCATAGCGACATCACATATGGGCCCTGCCTTCGTCAAACGATCCAGGCGAGGAGGACTTCTCAGCGCCGAGGCTGGCTTGGGTCAGCAGCTCCAGCAGCCTCGTGTTCTCCTGCTGCAGCTCACGAATGAGTCGGCTGGTCGGGCTCTCGTTCACCACCGCTTGCACGCGGATTGCCTTTGCTCGATCCACTGCGTTTACACAAAGGAACAGATAAAAAAAAACCGCCGGTTCATGGCTGTTGAAGTTTATTGCCATCATACAAGAGGAATTCCAATTGGGAAAAAATAATTAACGTTTAATTTTCAGTCTTGGTTTGCACATGCAGCCATCACAAATACAATGACTGATTCGTAACATATGAGGAAAGATATTTATGATACTCGACGTTATACTGTATTTTAGTTGTTATTCCCACAACCTGTCACGTCAACTTGGAGTAAAACACAGTCAACATTTTTCTTTGAAAATGTGAACAGATTTTCTTAGAAATCCCGGAATGAGAAATTTGACACACGCATTTAACTGTTAAAGAATGTGACGGGATGGGTCTCCACTACTGGACAGTCTTCCCCAAACTAAGCGAATGTAAAAGAATCCACACCCATTTGTGCACTGAAAGAGTAACCATAACAGCTGTGTGTAGGGTAAAAACAAGTTAGAAAGCAACAAAGTCCTGTTTTGCTGAGCACAAAACCCAAAGGATTTATTTTGCCACAAACGGACTATTTCCTGACTCTACTGAAAGCCTCTCAGACAACACGAAAACATACTTGGCCCTAGGCGTTAAACCGTTTCAAAGCAATTCAACTGTGCCATCACGTCCCCTTGTCCGTGCCTGTTGTAAAACCTCACCAAATCGGAGGGTGGATAAAGTTTCCTCATAATTGACGTCCGCAGGGCTCAGCGCTGCAATCTGCACAGATAACGCATTAACGAACAGACCCGACGATGGAGGGAGGGGGTGAGCGATCGACGCGGTTGTCCCCAGTAGCTTTTCGAAGCGCTCATTTCTGATGTTTGCTGCAACGTTAATCAATTTGTTAAACAACAACATTTGAAGACAATTTAGGCACACGTATATTACATATAATAACAACCGTAACAATTCTAAGGACTTAAAGCAATAAAGGGTTTATGAAAATGCAGACACTGCTTGTGCCTGGACTCTGTTAGGCACAAATTCCATTGTCGCGTTTAACCAAAACAATTTATACTTGCAACAACGTTTATAAATATTATTTATGCCGTTCTCTCCACAGCTCTGTGCAGCGCTTTGTGACCCCAGGGTAAAAAGCGCTACAGAAGTGCAATTATAATTATTATTATAACGTCTGCATTATTTTATAAAGTAATGGTAATGGATATCTCATCTCATCTCATTATCTGAAACCGCTTAATCCTATATAGGGTCACGGTGAGCTGGAGCCTATTCCGGAAACACAGGGCGTAAGGCAGGAATACACCCGACGACGGGACGCCAGTCCATCGCCGAGTAATGGATATATAGAGTGTAATTATTGTATGGAAAATGGTACAAATAAAAAGCATTCTTCGGCTTGAAATATTTACAGGGTTATACCTACGGGTATCTTATTGCCAGCATATTAACATGCATATACGTTGTACTTGTTAATAATACAAGCATCTGTGTTTTTGCAAAGTTGACATCTTGGGAAAGGTGTCCATTTTGTATTGTAAGATCTCATCTCATCTCCTTGTCAGAAACCACTTAGTCCTGTCCAGGGTCGCGGTGAGCCGGAGCCAATCCCGGCAGACACAGGGCGCAATGCAGGGATATACCCACGATGGGACACCAGTCCATCACCGGGCACTATGGGCAATTTAATCTGCAAGCCAATTAGCCTATGCAGCAGCATGTTTTTTGGACTGTGGGAGGAAACCGGAGTGCCCAGCAAAAACCCACGCAGACACGGGGAGAACATGCAAACTCCGCACAGAAAGGCACTCGAGCCGAGATTCAAAACCGGGAACTTCTTGCTGTGAGGCGACAGCGCTACCTACCGGGCCACCGTGCCACCCTTGTAAGATCTTACAGTTGTATTATTGCTATGGGTGCTTTTTTGCAAGTATAGAACTGTTAAATAAAAGGAGAGTCTGATTGCCTTATGGTACCATCTGGCGAGCATTGAGACGAGGCTAAAAAGGAAGTTGTCTCTGATGCAGGCCAATACGTTTTAAAGACAATGCATATATTATCAAAGCATGTTGTTTGCAGTTTTTAACACCAACGTGTGTGGTGTTTGCAAACTTGACACTTTACAAAAAGTGTCCTTTTAGTGTTTTTAAGAACTTAACACTATTATTGCCAGAAAAAATGGGTAAAGCCTCTCCGATATTGGATTATTTCCAGAAATGGTCAAACCTTTTCTGCTTCTACAATATTTACAATGTGTTTATGTGATTGAGAGTGGCACAGTGGTGCAGTGAGTTGCGCTGTAGCCTCACAGCAAGAAGGTGCCGGGTTCGATTCCCGGCTCGGGTGGCTTTCTGTGTGGAGTTTGTGTGTTTTTCCCGTGTCTGCGTGAGATTTCGCTGAGTATTGCTGTTTCATCCCATCGTCCAAAGACATACTTCTGTCGAGGTTAATTGGCCTGCTGAGAAAATTGCACAAAAATCGTGCCCTGCGATGTAGTGACGTCACATCTTCAGTATCCTTCCCACCTTGTGCTATCTGTTGGCCGGGACAGACTTCAGATAGGCCCTGGATTAAGCACGTATTGATAATGAATTAATTATGGGACTGAATCAGTTCACAGGCCACAATGCGCATGTCTCTAAAGCATTCACAGTGAGTAAATGGCTTCAACCATGAACATCTTATTACTGAATTACTGCAGTGGGCTGGTGTAATGACAGTCTGCATTCTATTTGTGTGTGCCAAATTTGGGCAAGATTACAGGAAACACAATTTTGTCAGAACTTAATATGGCTCTTACCATGATAGTCTTGCTGTTGCCTCCCAGAGCATTTTTTAATAATTTTGTAAGAACCGAGTCTCTGAACGGTGGTACTGGTGTAAATGGAAAAACAAAAAACAAAGACGAAAGTGAGGACATGAGAAAATCCAACATATTCACAATTTGAACATTCATCACGTGTATTCATTATTCAATGTTACAAAAACAATCTATTAAGTCGGACTTGTCAATGCACTGGAGCATTGTTGCAAATGGAAAGCAGAGTATTCTCTTTCATTATAACTGACGTGGGTGAAAGCATTTCATTCCCTGTTTTCATAATATTCCGCGCATTCATTGGTTTTATTTTCCCTTTAAGTGCCTTCGGAGAACAAGGCCAATGCACCAAAGACAAAACATGTACAGTATGGTGGCATTGTATGCCAGGTTGTTATATGAGCAACCATCCAAGGTTTAATGTAATGAATGAGTGGATAATATTACATTGATTGATGAAAACAATACCTCTCGCATGTTGATAAAAACCACATAGACGGGTGGTAAAAACGCAACTAAGAAATTGTGCACATTTTTAGGTCAAGGGAAACAGCAGAGTGCATATGTATGTATATGACACCATTGAAGACAAAGATATTTCCAAAAGTACTTGTACATATGCTTATTTTGTGTGCAGATGTACGTCAAAAATTTTCTGTGTGATGGTATACTGTACCTTAAAAAAACAATACTATTAATCACATCTTTATACTTCCTTTCCTAAAGATAATCCTTTAAGGCACTTTATTCTAGACACAATGTTCACAGATGTTTGCATGCCAAGTAACTGGAAATGTAACAATATATTAAAGAACTTCCAATTCATTTGGTCTCAGTTCAAACTCAGCGATTATCTACAGACTGTTGGATGAACATCTGCCAAAGCCGACACAGTTCCCCACTGTCTATGATACAACGAACCATCTTTTCACGTGATTTTTCATTCTGAAAATCAGTTTTACAAAACCCCTCCAACCTGCTCTGACCCACATGTATACTTAATCGTTTTCATCATGGTCTGCCCTTAAATTCGCAAACTGTTATGTGTTATTGTAGTAGTTTACCTTCAAGTGATCTCTTCAAATGTTTGGTGAACTTGTACACGTAATGTTTTCTCATTTATATTTGACTCGGTTTAAATCGATGTGGTTATTTAAGTGCTTGAAACAAAAGACTACCAAAAACAAAATTTTTTTGAAATTTTTAGAAGCATGTATTAAGGAACAGCTACACTGGCATTCTATTAATAAAATAGCATACCAAGGAAATAACGTTTTCTTCAAAGCCATTCAAAAATATGTCAGATGGTTCCATATTATTGATTGATAAATGTATTAACCAACTCATGTTTGCAATGACAAAGTACAAGATGACAACTAGTGGAAATTAAGAAAAATAAATCAGATAATTGAAGAAATCAATAGACTAGGTGGCAAAGGTGACCTACTGTCAGCAATTATAAGCAACAACTCAAAGAATATAAGTAATAAGCAAAACAATATTAGTATATACGCTTTTATCCACAAATATCAAATTTCAAGGCTCTACAGTGTTTGGTTTTGGAAAAGGTGCGGAGATGACCCTCGGATCCAGAAACCCGATGGATCCTGAAATGTAATGGATCGGATTGTACACCATGAAATGTCAACTTGAAAAATGTCAGCGTTGTAGCTTGTCTGTGATTGGAGATATGAGGGTTCACATATATGGAACAAAATACATATACAAACATATATGTACTAGGTAAAGTTAAATAAAAGTGTGTAAAATTTGAATTGCAACAAACAATGGTTTATTGTACTATTTCAATACAAAATGTAAACAAAGAATGTTTACGTATGAACAACTGAAAATGAACAATTGATAATGAGAAATTGTAAGGAAGTAAGAACATTTTTTTAACACTGAATAGGATCTTTAGCTCGTAAATATTTGTTTGCATAATTTTGAAATCAACTCAGTTCAGCATTATGGCTAAGTACACCGTCATGGATTGTAAGCAAGGTGCATTGCCTCTTAAACCACATTCTCTATCTGCTGATATGGAAGAATGCGCATGCATATTTCTAAACAATTCAACATTTCAAACAAGAAATTCAACATAGCAGCTTAAAGTGCAAGCCGAGCATGGGGCAGCCCTATGCTGAGGCTACTGTTTAAAGGTTGTAGCAAATGCACTGATTCTGAAATTACATACAGAAATCATTTCAACTCTCTTGGTATTATATGTAAATCTGTTGGAAGTGAGAATAAGCCTTAATATTTAATTAAAATAAAAGGATATGACTTATACAATTCAGGCATTATTATAAACCATTAAAAAGCATTGCACTTAAAAAGCACAGCAAATAAAAATAAGCAGGCATAGAATGAAGGAAAGGTATGTCAGTGCCTATCTCTTATTTGTGTCATCTCTCATCTCATTGTCAGAAACCGCTTAGTCCTGTACAGGGTCGCGGTGAGCCGGAGTCTATCCCGGCAGACATAGGACGCCAGTCCATCACCGGGCACTGCGGGCAACTTAGTCTGCAAGCCAATTAGCGTATGGAGCAGCATGTTTTTTGGACTGTGGGAGGAAACCGGAGTGCCCAGCGAAAACCCACGCGGACTCGGGGAGAACTTGCAAACTCCACACAGAAAGGCACTCGAACCCGGGACCTTCTTGCTGTGAGGCGACAGCGCTATCCACTGGGTCACCGTGCTTATTTGTGTCGATTGGCGCAAATTATTTTTCGTGAGAAAATTCAAATGAACAAAACTGACTTCCTGTTAAAAATGGGCTCTGCTTCAGTGATCGTTTCCTGTTTACAGCCCTAACCCAGTGGTAGATATCCCACATTCTTCTCTCATCTCATCTCATTGTCTGAAACCGCTTAGTCCTATACAGGGTCACGGTGAAGCCGGAGCCTATCCCGACAGACACAGGGCGCAAGGCAAGGATATACCGACGATGGGACGCCAGTCCATCGCCGGGCACTGCGGGGCAATTTAGCCTGCGAGCCAATCAACCTATGTAGCAGCATGCTTTTTGGACTGTGGGAGGAAACCGGAGTGCCCGGCGAAAACCCACGCGGTCACGGGGAGAACATGCAAACTCCACACAGAAAGGCACCCGAGCAGAGAGATTCGAACCCGGGACCTTCTTGCTGTGAGGCGACAGCGCTAACCACTGGGCCACCGCGCCGCCCATTCCACATTCTTATGACAGTGAAAGTATATCTGTAAGACAACCACTTCTGACTTCCCCACAAAGAGGTATTCATTTGACCGACAATGGTGGGATGATTGGCCAATTCAACCCCCCAGACAGGATTTGACCTGGCAACCTTCTAATGAGTAGCTGCTCGGCTATTCCACTGCGCCGCTACTCCCGGTTATTTAAGTACAGTGGAGCACAAATGGAATGTCAGTAAAAACGGTCAACTTTGTAGCGGGACGTAATTCCAACCGCCATAAAAACGCTACAGATAAACACTGGTCGCCTGTTTACGTTTCTTGGGTACTCCCACCCAGGAGGCAGGATGGGCTAATGCCTCCATCCGGTGAGGACAGACGTGGTACGTAAACGTGAACAGCTTTTACAACCAGTAATGAAACTTTGAAAGGCAGACACAGGAAATAAGGGTCCCAAAGGCTACCAGGGAACCTCTAGATAGGTTAGGGCAATGTCTGCGGTTTCTTCAAAAATGTAAAGTGCTAAATAAAGAAAAATGTGGATCAGTAATTCGGCTTCAGAGAATTATCCATACTACCCAAGCCACGACAAGATAATTCCTCTGCTCATCAGGGTGCCTCCCAAAACATTTGCGGTGGCATGAATCCAAAATGTCACATCGGTTTTCACCACCAACAGTTCGCAAAGACAAGAAAGGCTGACAGACTCAGAGGTATATGTGCCAAATAGTTTGACCACTGTCTGCATTGAAATCCGTTTGATGTTCACAATTACGTATATATTGAAAGCTGTTTGTTATTAAATCAGAAAAAAACCCAATGAGCTTGCCAACTTTGGATGCGGGATTCCTGCGACACAACAAACTTCCTACATTACCAACGTAACAACACATAGAAGGAAAAGGTGGATGAACTCAAAAAGAAACTATAACAGTTAATCATAAAAGTAAACAGTTACACTCAAGATTTCACAAACATGCAAACTCACAACACCAACTCATACAAAGATAAAACCCCAGCCATAATTATGGAACAAATAGTAGCACTCAAGATTGCACAGCACAATAAAATAATAATAGACAAGGAATTTCAACAGTGCAACAATGGTACGGGGAAATGTCAGTGTTATTGAACACAAGAAAAACAAGGAGCATCTGCACCCCTTTAAAAAGACCAATTATTGTTAACGCAGTTGGGCCGAATTTTTGGTATCAATTGGGATTTAAGGTAACTTAACGATGGTAGTGACTATAGGATCAAGCTCGTAACAACATTGTTCCAAAGGCGAGGGAAAACCGCCACAAAAGTCTTTTCCCCGAATTCTGTATAAAATAGGTACTATATCAGTGAGCTCATCTCATCTCATTATCTGAAACCGCTTAATCCTATATAGGGTCACGGTGAGCCGGAGCCTATCCCGGAAACACAGGGCGTAAGGCAGGAATACACCCGACGACGGGACGCCAGTCCATCGCCGGGCATTGCAGTGAGCTATAATTCGAAAACTACGAGTCGAGCCTACATGGCTTAAGTGTACAAAGCCTGATGCACAAGATAACATATTGCTGGGAGCTTAAATTTTTCTAAAAGCATGAAATATGTGCATAAGACAATCACAAATATTCATGTAATACTGCATGACGGATATTCATGTATAATATCATTACATATGAACTATGATATATTTTGTATTTGGAGAAATTTACCTACAAAAAAATAATTTACAATGAATAATTTACGAACGCATGAAGGAATTCATTAATTCATTATCAATACCTACTTAACACTGTAGAGGGTCGCGGGGGGGGGGGGCGGAAGGAGTCTATACCCAGCAGACCGAGGGTGCAAGGCGGGGCTATACCCAGAATGTGACGCCAGTACATCACAGGGCACTTTTTGGTGGAACTTTACTCAACAGACCAATTAACCTAGGCAGCAGCGTGTCTTTGGATTATGGAAGGTAACCAGAGAACCCGACGAAAACCCACGCGGGAATGGGGAAAACATGAAAACGCCACACAGAAAGGGTCCAAGAAATGTATTGTGTTAATTAGCTGATTATGAAATAATAAATCTCAACATCGACTGATAAGCATTTTTATCTAAAGATCAATAAGTAAGGTTCATGGCAAACGACGAGACTTGAAATAATTTTTGAGACAATATACAGGTGACAAACGCCTAGAAACAATCCTATCCCATGTATAAACGTGCTACTTGCAAACTCCATATGAATGAACCATGAATCAATTAACTTTTGGACGTTTGTCAAGATAACAGAAGTCTATGGTAATATAGTTTCAGCAATGTGAAACAAACAGTAGTGCATACCCACAACAAAAATAATACAACATCCAACACATTCATCAGTAACACTGCTTTAAAGGAAAATATATCTCATCGCAGATATAACTGGAAATTATCCATTTTTCAGCTCATTGAGTGAGGTCACACGCTGCAAAATGAACAGTGTTGGATTAAATTTAAATTAAACTGAGACAAACATGGGCGGCACGGTGGCCCAGTGGGTAGCGCTGTCGCTTCACAGAAAGAAGGTCCCGGGTTCGAATCTCGGCTCGGGTGCCTTTCTGTGTGGAGTTTGCATGTTCTCCCCGTGTCTGCGTGGGTTTTTCGCTGAACACTCCGGTTTCCTCCCACAGTCCAAAAAACATGCTGCCGCATAGGCTAATTGGCTTGCAGACTAAATTGCCCACAGTGCCCGGTGATGAACTGGCGTCCCATCGTGGGTATATCCCTGCCTTGCGCCCTGTGTCTGCCGGGATTGGCTCCAGCTCACCGCGACTCTGTGCAGGACTAAGCGGTTTCTGACAAGGAGATGAGATGAGAGACCAACATGACCGGCTGCATTCTTTGAAAAGAAGCGTAATTGCTGCTGGCCTCGATAAAACATTACAAACAATATATATTTACACTACAGTACAATATACACAGGTGGAACAGTTGTTGTCAGACGCTGTGGAGTACTGCCATCTAATGGATGTCAAACAGTTCGCGAAGTCGACTTTTCAAGTCATCGAAATTTAGTATAAATAAAAAATATTTTAACATCAAATCAATTTTAGCATTTGCGAGGAAGAAAGCAAAACTAAATGACATGGCGATTTTTTTAAACTAATGTATCATGAATACCACGCCAAAATGTGTCTTTTGTAAAATGTTCCTTTTAAGATGAATGTTTGTTAATTGTGTAAATAAAGAAAAAAACCGTTTACGTTACTTTCCTATTATAAATATGTTTCTGACATACTGTTGCACACAAGACAAACACGAGAAGATCACTTCAGTAAACAAAAGTGTGGCCTAAACTTAAAAAAAACTTTTAAAAAAAGGTGGCCGAGCTTTGGGGACAGAGTACTGAGCCTGATATTCTGAGTTTGAATAATGATACCAACGATGATAATTTCGATAGCTTTGCAACATGGCAAGCAATTACATGGACGCTGTAAAAGTTACAAACGCATTAAATATTTACACAGATAGAAAAAAGTCCAACAAAATATGTTTTTGACTTATTGGCAAAATATCATCATTGACAATTTAAATAACGGTTTGTCAGGCTTGCTACAATCTCATAACAGAATGCACAGTGTAAAGATAAAAGCGGACACTCGGAGACATTTTCAGAAGTCCTGCAATCTGCTCCACAGTCTACATTCCGACGCAAATGGCGTGATGCTCTACGATATATATCCGGAATCTTCCACTCATAATGTGATGCCGATAACACAATTCAATTAACTAGGGGGGAGGGGGGAACCACAAACAATTCCTTCTATGCTTTCACTGTTAGGCGACGCGGTGGCCCAGTGGTTAGCGCTGACGCCTCACAGCAAGAAGGTCCCGGGTTCGAATCTCTCGGCTCGGGTGCCTTTCTGTGTGGAGTTTGCATGCTCTCCCCGTGTCCGCGTGGGTTTTCGTCGGGTACTCCAGTTTCCTCCCACAGTCCAAAAGCATGCTCCTGGATAGGTTGATTGGCTCGTAGTCTAAAATTGTCCCGCAATGCCCGGCGATGGACTGGCGTCCCGTCGTCGGGTGTATTCCTGCCTTACGCCCTGTGTTTCCGGGATAGGCTCTGGCTCACCGTGACCCTATATAGGATTAAGCGGTTTCAGATAATGAGATGAGACTTTCACTATTTTGTGATGCATTCACATCACAATCAACTATTGATTAGCCCTGAAAATTTCATTTTCTCATGTCATGTCCTGTACAGGGTCGCAGTCAGCCGGAGCCGATCCCGGCAGACACAGGGCACAAGGCAGGGATATACCCACGATGGGACGGCAGTCCATCACTGGGCACTGTGGGTAATTTAGTCTGCAAGCCAATTAACCTATGCAGAAGTATGTTTTTGGACTCTGGGAGGAAACCGGAGTGCGGCGAAAACCCACGCGGACACGGGCAGAACATGCAAACTGCACACAGAAAGGCACCCGAGCAGAGATTCGAACCTGGGACCTTCTTGCTGTGGGGCGAGAGCGCGACTAACTGGGCCACCATTGAAGTATTTGTTTCGTCAAATAATGGATTGAAGTAAGGTTTCATCGCTTGATGTATGCGAATAGGTTTGTGGTTCCCAGCCTCACACGTGACTGACCAGACGCGTTACGGGTGCGTGCACGAGAGATTATCAGGGTGACGCACTTGGGGTAACCAGGGGTCAACCGGCGAGACGGTAAAGCAACTACAGTGTGTGCACTTGCTGCGATTGGTTGGCGACGAGGGACGACGGTGGTGACAGCGCGTGCACTCACGGGGATTGGTTGGCAATGGGGGTGACGGTGGCGACAGCGCGTACACTCACGGGGATTGGTCGATGACGGGGGGTGACGGTGGCGACAGCGCGTACACTCGCGGGGATTGGTCGATGATGGGGGGTGACGGTGGCGACAGCGCGTATACTCACGGGGATTGGTTGGCAATGGGGGCGACGGTGGCGACAGCGCGTACACTCACGGGGATTGGTCGATGACGGGGGGCGACGGTGGCGACAACGCATACACTCGCGGGGATTGGTCGATGACGCGGGGGCGACGGTGGCGACAGCGCATACACTCGCGGGGATTGGTCGATGACGGGGGGCGACGGTGGCGACAGCGCGTACACTCGCGGGGATTGGTCGATGACGGGGGGTGACGGTGGCGACAGTGCGTACACTCGCGGGGATTGGTTGACCGGCGCGTGATCAGCGCGTGTCCTGCGGCGTGATGTGGAGGAGCCAGGAAAATTATATATAAACGTGGGTGAGGAAGCGCTGACAGAGACCTCGCCTGGGAACTGTTTGAGGAGGGAGCGACATGATGTAAGGAGCGCTGATGTGTTGGGGAGGGTAAGAGTTCGATGTAGGCTGCAACCATGGCCATATGCTGCTGTTGAAAAAAAACATCGAAAAGATCCAGAAGGCCTCTGTTCATCTGTCACTGGCTGGATGAGTGCATCGCTAAGTGTTGGTGAAACAGTTATGCCGCCGCCGAAGCTCTGGAAGCCGACGCCACATGGCCGCATGCGTAAGTAAACCCCCGGGTGTCTGGCGGGGATTACGACTGAGGTCCATTCCCTTGGAGGGTTCCCTGCCGAGACACTACAGTTTGGTGTCAGAATTTGGGATGCGGACTCACATCGGAGACTGCAGCAAGCGGGGTCCAATTGCGGCATGCAGTGGCTGGAGAGAACGGCGAGGAGTCCAGCAGCAAAGACACAGAGCGGCGCGAAAGCGGCTGCGTGATACTGGCAGCTGTGACACGGAGCCATGGAGCAGTATGGAAGCGGCTGCGCAATGTTTGCAGTTGCGATACAGAGACACGGAGCAGCGGAGAGTGTCGCAGCAGAGGCGATGTGGTACGAGAGAGTGACTGCGCTGCCTAGAGTGCAGTGACTGTATCAGCTGCGACTGCGGCGGGGGCGCCTGCATCGGCGTGAGGCGGTTGGAGAGGGAGCCAGCGAGTGGAGTGAGGAGCCAGTGAGCCGGGTGAGGAGCTAGCAAGCCGGGTGAGGAGTCCACCAGCACGGCGAGTGGGGCTGAGGAGTCTACCAGCGGCCCCTGCAGTACCGGTGCGGTGGGCGGTGAGGCGGTTTTGGACGGCGCCATTGCCTGCGCGGCGGAGGTGGCTGCGTGCCACTGCTGGTGGTGCAGCGCGAACCACGGAGTGCCCGCGGGGGAGACGTGGGGGCGCAGCGGCGGCGGTGACGACTGCTTCACGGAGCGCAGCACAGCGTGCCGCGAGGCGACGGTGAAGGGCGCGGTGTAAGGTACGACGCAGCGGGCGGAGCGGTGGAGACTGCAGCAGAGTGCAACTGGAGGCGTCCGGGGAGCGTGGCGTCAGGGCGACGTCAAGCTGTCCGAAGGCCAGCCGTGTGACTCGGCGAGTCGCCATCTAGGTGGCGCAGAGTGCACTCTGCATCGCCCAGGGTCCTGCCGTAGCGCATGGCCTCTCCATCAAGAGCGATGGATAAAGCAAAATGAAAACTGGATAAAATATGAGGTAGAAGAAACGGAGACCAGTGTCTTTGCATGACTATTTCAGAAAAAATACATATGGAAGCTGTAAAGTCCAATCCTTTCTTTGATATGTGGGAGGCAGAGGAGAAACTTTGCAGAGAGAATTCTCAGAATGGCCTGGTGATTACGTGTTCAAAGTGATTTTTATGACTGATGATGCTGTAGTGCCATACAATAATGCATATTTGAGCAACATGGGTTCAAACGGGATTACAGCAACATAGGCAGCAGATGTTTTCTTTTACATAGAACCACGCACGAATGATTTGCAAAAAACGTAAACATCTTTCATTGTGGGCAGCGCGGTGGCCCAGTGGGTAGCGCTGTCGCCTCACAGCAAGGTTCGAATCTCGGCTCGGGTGCCTTTCTGTGTGGAATTTGCATGCTCTCCCCGTGTCCGCGTGGGTTTTCGCCGGGTACTCCGGTTTCCTCCCACAGTCCAAAAGCATGCTCCTGGATAGGTTGATTGGCTCGCAGACTAAAATTTTCCCGCAATGCCCGGCGATGGACTGGCGTCCCGTCGTCGGGTGTATTCCTGCCTTGCGCCCTGTGTCTGCCGGGATAGGCTCCGGCTTCACCGTGACCCTGTATAGGACTAAGCGGTTTCAGACAATGAGATGAGATGAGAGGTTTCAGATAATGAGATGAGATGAGATCTTTCATTGTTCTTGTATACTCCATATGAAAACCTCCAGACAGTCTCCACCAACAATTTCTAAACTATGAAGGTTGCAACATGGACTTCAAATATTCAGGTACTCTTGGTATTAATTACTTATCATTAAATATAAGTACACTTATTACCAAAAATAGAGACGTTAACACACGCTAATTTATATTAACACAAAATTTACAATGGGAGCATCCTATTACCCTTGCATGAGAAAAGGTAAATGGTAATATATGTATCTTTGTCCTTAAACATGACATCCAAGTGAACAGAAGAAATCACTAAGGTAACTTAGATCACAGTGAGCAATGTACACATCAAAGGTATACAAATATATTCTTGAGAGGAAAAGTACTGGCAACCTTTTAGCCAAAACACACTGTGACAATCCTTACCAAACTGTGCCCCCAATGTTATTCTTCATCTCAGTGGAGGTGTCTTATACATACCGCAGAATTGTGTAAACAGTGGTGGATTTTTATTTTGTTTAAATTCACAATCCGTGAAAATATTCGATAGAACATTTTTTTATATTCCATGGAAGTGGTGTCTTACATACCTGTACATTTTTGAACACCTTTTCCCTGATCAGCAAGTGCTTTAAAACATACAGAGATGCAGTGTTAAGTCAAGTGTGGAATAGAACCCGTCACATCACTGCAAGCCTCAAGTAAACAAAATAACAAGGCAAGCTAAGGAATCAAAATAACAAATATGCCAGTAATTACAATTATTTAATGAGTTTTATACTCACACTTCCAGTTTTAAATATATATTAGAAAAAAGGTTGGTTCTTACTATGCAACAAAAAAAAAGGATAATAATTCACTTTTGAAGGATGCCAAAAATAATACTTTATACGCTACGGTTGTGAAGTTGATCCTGGAGAACATATTACCCATTACATCAGTCCTGGCAAATTGTTGAGGAAAACAAAATGTAATCTATCAAATTACAGAATACATTAACAGATTCGGTTCATAAACCAGACTTGTGCCTTAACGTGTCCACCGCGTATGTGCACGCCACTCAGAGAGCTGCTGGCATCTGTGCTCTTGAGAAGCACAGGCTGTGGTGCGTGTGTGCAGAAAGTAGAGACCTTTGATCACATTGCCGAGCGTGGACAGAGACTGGTTGATCATGCAGCCTTCCTTTTGTCTTTCCCTGGCATACTCAGCGCTGCCTGCTCGTTCACTGTGATGGGTCAAGGTAACCGATCAGCCCAGCAGCACGAACACACAACGTGCACAGAGCAACACTCAGCGCAGCAGCACCACGTCAGTTTTGTTTAATATAAGAAAAGTCAAATAATGTAACTCTCGGAAAACACCATTATATTTACAAGCGTTAAAGACGGGTGTTTGTGGAACTATTTTGGAACAATTACAAGCACAAATGTTTTAAAACTGATGTCAATTATTATTTGATACTGTTCAGATGTAAATATGTTGAAATATTTTCCTGGGAAAAGATTTTATCGAGAAATTAGTTTACAGTAAAGTGAAATGATATACTGTTAAAAACCTGAAAATAATAGACGAAGTTAGTAAGTTATTGCCATCGTAATTTCTAAATGTTTTACTATTGTAAATTTAACTGAGATTACATTTTAAGGCAGAATCTTCTAGAACTCAGAGCCGATATGCCTTACCAAATGGTGAAAATCAGGAATTATAGTAATTTATCTTCAATTTTATCATTAGAAACTAAAGTTTTGACATCACTTTATTTATATTTGAAAACATTAAAATTACATAGACCCACGTTAACATTAATATAAATAAACTGTAAGCAGCAAGTTTGTTATGTGCATGATATCTTGTGAACTTAACGTTACTCTTGATAAGGACATGCAAAAACAATGTGAATAAATGCGGTACTGTACACTGCCATTCTCTTTAGACTAAAGCACAAATGTCTTAAAGTGGGCACAAAGCGATTCCATATGTTGAACTCTGTTGACATAACGTTGCCTTGGTAACAATACAATGTAGGTAACCAATTAGCACAAAGCGGACTGGAAAGAAAACTATATATTTCCTCCAAACGTGAGTCACTGAAAGTATAAGTATATCAAATTCAGGCGTTGGAAATATGGTACTGAAATGTATGGAAGCAAGTATATCGTGGATATACATCGAATAATTTCTCACACAAATAAAGAAAAACTACACCAAAGAAAACCATATAAGCACTGCCTTCACAAGGACCACTTGCAGTTCTTTTAGTTTCTAGATGTTATGAATAAAAACATGTTCACATTACGTATTGTATGGAGAGACAAAACTATACGTCTTCAACTGCATGACATCGGAAGACAGACCACTGTTTTGACAGATGCGTGATGCGGTGGAGAGCTTAACATTGGAGTGTATGTTTTGGTTAGGGTTATGTCTCATTGTAAAAATATTAAACAATTTATAAACATATGAAAAATTAAAACCATTAATTGTGGCATAAACAACTATATCGACTTTCAATAAGAAGATATATATGTTTCCATGAAGAAACTTAGAACGCAATCATGAAAATAATTACAAAATACGGAAAACAATACACATAAGGAAAACAATCATTCACGAGGCCGTAATATGTCAGTCAGTATTAAGACTCGCTTACAGGGCGTACGCAGACACAGGGCGTAAGGCAGGACTATACCCAGGATGTATATAGTTTGCTCAGCAAGCCAATTAACCTAGGCAGCAGCGCGTCTTGGGCGACGGGAGGAATCAGGAATACCTGGCGAAAACCCACGCGGACACCGGGAGGAGAATATGCAAACTTCGCACAGAAAGGCATCTGAGCCGGCAATCGAACCGGGGAGCTTTTTGTTTTGAGGCTGCAGCGCTGCTCATCGCGCCACCGTGCCGCTCGGCTATAAGGTATTTTAACAACTTTAAACAAATATATCACAGAAAACCTCTCACAGTGGAAATACAGTTCATGTAAAACAGCATTAAAAACAAACTTAGAGAATGGTATTGAGCAGTGACGTGACGGTTACTGCACAGTGCTATAAATCCAGCAACTCAGTTGGATGTGAGATCTGGATCCAATCCTAATGTCCCTCCACATCGCCAACTTATACTGACCATCGTAATGAAGAATGGCGAAACTACCGTGGTCAATGTAACATCGGGAGTCAAGCACTGAACAGTGAAGATTTTCCAGAGCTTTTGATGTGCAGGCCCGTTGGGTCACATGGCAGACCATGAGACACACATTATGTTAACGGTGTTCGCAATAATAAAAGTAGGGTAATGTTTAACCTGGCATTATCCGAGGTGAGACACACTGGTTTTTTTGCGGTGTTACCTGCCAGCCAGGTCGACTATGTTGATGGTTGAGGACTTCTGCAAGGTGTGGCCACCATCGCCCACTACCTTCTGCACGAAGGTGATGGCGACAATGGTATGCGCCCGACTGCAACATCCGGGAGATAGATTTGTGTAATTTCATCACATCATATTGTGTACTCACGTATCACATATACACATATCATACAGGTGCTCGTTGAAACAATTGGAAAACGTTTGAAATGTCCCCAATTCAGACCGACTTTGGTGGGGGTAAAATGTAGGTATTTCCACCTCTTTAAGTATGTCTAACCAGCATGGAATAGTAGGACAAAGTACCCTCAAGAGTGCCTCCCGAATGCTCTCTCTATGGGAGGCCCTTCTGGCAATTGTTGTGTGGTGCCAAGCCTCGCGCCATCCCAGGCTGGGTGCACGATGACGCTCGCGCCGTTGGTCTGGTCGTTCGCTAGGTTACTACGGGTTGATTGGGCTGGGCGCGGGATGATCTGATTGGATGAGAGAGGTGGGGTGACTTGTCCGAGCACGAGGACAGACGATCTGACTGGCTGATAGAAGTGGCGTGACTCAGCCCCGAGATCATAAACATCACGTGACTGGGTGATGTCAGATGGGGCGGGGAGAAGGGAGCTGGGGGGATGTAAGGGGGGGGCGGGGCGTGCATAAATTAGGGATCTCTCAGTCGTATGACAAGGTGACTACTGGCGTGGCACAATGTCGGGGAACTGTCAGAGAGATTTGGTTGACATGCGCAGCGTGCCGTTGGTGTGTCACTGTGTTAGTGGTTGTTGTTGCGACCACAGTGTTGAGTCTTTAGCATTGTTAGTGTTTAATAAAGACACGGCAAGAGAGACGTCTCCCATCGCTAGTGTGGTTGCCGCGTGTGGTGAGAAGATGGCGCCGCCGCCGCTTTGTGCGCGTCGCCCGGACCCGCTATGGCGCGCCATTGGGCAGCCTGCTGCTGATGTTGAGGCCAGCCCGTTGGTGTGTCACTGTGTTAGTGGTTATTGTTGCGACCAGAGTGTTGAGTCTTTAGCATTGTTAGTGTTTAATAAAGACGCGGCAAGAGAGACGTCTCCCGTCGCTAGTGTGGTTGCCGCGTGCGGTGAGAAGATGGCGCCGCCGCCGCTTTGTGCGCGTCGCCGGGACCCGCTAGGGCGCGCCATTGGGCAGCCTGCTGCTGATGTTGAGGCCAGCCCGTTGGTGTGTCACTGTTAGTGGTTGTTGTTGCGACCAGAGTGTTGAGTCTTTAGCATTGTGAGTGTTTAATAAAGACGCGGCAAGAGAGACGTCTCCCGTCGCTAGTGTGGTTGCCGCGTGCGGTGAGAAGATGGCGCCGCCGCCGCCGCTTTGTGTGCGTCGCCCGGACCCGCTAGGGCGCGCCATTGGGCAGCCTGCTGCTGATGTTGAGGCCAGCCCGTTGGTGTGCCCTCACAGTTGCGTGAGTAAGAATCTCCACAGCTGCACCATTACTTTTACCTTCATCATATTATATGCTATAGATGCATAAACAGATGTCAGAGCTATTATTTGAGGATGAAGTGGGGCTACATTGTTTGGCAGCAGAGGGCAATGTAAAAACACGTTTTATACTGTACTATCCTCTCAAATCTATGCTCCTCCTACTTTTCACGAATGCACATTGTATGGCGAAGCATGGTAATATACACGACCCTGTATATGTGCGGGGCAATCATTCAGCAGTTAATTGACAAAATAGCCGAACACGTACATGTGGTACCATGCATGCTTGTCTGAAAATATTGTAATTGCAATGATACGTTTTTTTTTCTTTTCCCTGTACTCGCATACTTCACTCAATCCTACAAACGTGCGAACACCTGTACTTCCAAAAGGTGCTCTTTTTGGATAACCGCGTCGATTGCTCCTCCTCTCGCCTCTTTCCCTGAGGGTCAGTCTTTGTGTGGCTGTATCAACAGCAGAGCCACACAAAGACTGACCCTGTCTGAGCATGCCTCCAACGCTAGAGGCGAAACGTCGTGACAAAGAGAGGAGAAGCGATCAACATAGCTATCCTGAAGGAGCAGCTTTTGGAAGCAATCATCGTGTTAACGCTTATCGCTTACAATGTCTATCGTGCTGTTTGTTGCTGGCTTCTGGAAGTTATGGGCTTTTGGGTACTGTGCTCAGCAACTGTATAAAAACAATGCAGTTTTAATGATGATTGCTTCGAAAATCTGCTCTCTCGGGACAGCCGCGTCGATGGCTCTCTCTCCTCTCCTCGCGACGTTTCGCATCACACGTTGGAGGAATCCTCAGGCGAAGTGTTCGTGCGCGGCTTCGATTGTCTCCTTATATGTGTGGGCGTGATGCGTGTGTTCTTTGTTGTGTAATTCCGCCTCTGAGTCACCTTGACACTAATTTCCATATCCTATTCCCACCCCCGGAACTGTGATTTCCCCCTCCCTGCTTTGTCTGTGGCTAGTCCCCTAAT
>JAZEWT010000003.1:30430960-30458296 GCA_036362905.1 Mordacia mordax | reverse complement strand
AGAGGGCTCGGCCAGACGTTCCCAACAAACCCTCACAATACGTTTGGGTCTGCCAGGTCTGTCCAACTTCCTCCTCTGCCAGCGGATCCAACTCACCACAAGTTGGTGATCGGTTGACAGCTCAGCCCCTCTCTTTGTCCGAGTGTCCAAGACATACGGCCGGAGATCAGATGAAACGACAATAAAGTCGATCATCGACCTCCGGCCTAGGGTGTCCTGGTGCCACGTAGACTGATGGACACCCCTATGCTCGAACATGGTGTTCGTTATGGACAAACTGTGACTAATACAGAAGTCCAATAACAGAACACCGCTCGGGTTCAGATCGGGGAGGCCGTTCCTCCCGATCACGCCCCTCCAGGTATCACTGTTGTGGCATCTTTTCATGAGATGTAAATTAGGGGACTAGCCACAGACAAAGCAGGGAGGGGGAAATCACAGTTCCGGGGGTGGGAATAGGATATGGAAATTAGTGTCAAGGTGACTCAGATGCGGAATCACACAACAAAGAACACACGCATCACGCCCACACATATAAGGAGACAATCGAAGCCGCGCACGAACACTACGCCTGAGGATTCCTCCAACGTGTGAGGCGAAACGTCGCGAGGAGAGGAGAGAGAGCCATCGACGCGGCTGTCCCGAGAGCAGCTTTTCGAAGCAATCATCATGCATCGAGCCGTGAAAACCTACATCATTACAATGTAGTCTTAATTTATACAGTGCATATACCTAACTTTATGAATCTGTAATGCCACATGATCACCTTCCAGACAGTGGCTGTGATTTGCCCGTTAATGCAAGAAGAGATTAAGCTGGTCGGACGTCATCAAATGGCCCCTGCGAGTTTCGTATTTGCATAATAATGGTGCCGTCTAGTGGATTCGGTGCGGCCAATGGGCAGCGGAGGGGGCGGTTTATGTAACGGTCGTGCGAGAGAGTGGGGGCAATGTGTCAGGGGGGGTCTGGGAAAGGGGGACGGAGTGACGGTGTGTGCGCGTGGGGTGAGGAGAGTGTGGGGGCCGCAACACCGGGTAAATCTTGCTATCGCCCGAATAAAGATTGTTGGTTCTGGATCAAGTCCCGCTGAACTTTGTGGAATGGCCGAGACACGACTAAGCAAGCGGACCTGGCAGCCGGAGGAGCCGGTGCCTCGTCTCGCGCTCCACGACGTTTCGGAGAGCGAGAGTGAAGACGGGGTGACGGGGCCGAGCGCAGCGCAAGAGCGTTCGCCACTCGATGATGGAGCGCTGGCTGAGCACGACAAATCCAATTAAGAAGATGTCTTATGTTATTTGACTCAACCTGACTTAACAATAGCAATGCATGTGTAATGTTAGATTTTAGGAACACGATCATGAAATGTGTTCATGAAAAATAATGCGCAGGATTTCTGCCGAGGTGTTTGTTTGTTGAAGGACTTAAATAGTGCAATTAGTGGGGAAGTGTCCACCCACAGTACCGTGGACTCCTTGTGTCCCTTTAATGACAGCCAACGTCTGTACACTCATTCATGCATTGCTGCACACACATTATTTAATCCGTATTTACAGGGTACAGAAAGGCTGGACCTGCTGGTGGCATTCATGCTTGTCATTGCAATTGATCGGTTCCTTGTCCCTTCTTGAATCTGACTCTCGATGTCATCGTAGCTTCCAACAGGCACTGTTAACAATTTCTCCACTGCAACGAAGCAGAATTAAACATTGGAGCATTTTATTATTGCTTCTAAAATTAATACACATAACATTCAATGCATTACCTACTGCTGTCCTGCAAGCATGCACAATGTTGTAACGTATTTATATAGAGAGTAGACAAAGTGCACTCTTCTTAGACTTTTTATACATAGATTCAAGGTTTCATAGATCACAAATATTCTTCTTACATTTGAAGTTAACTATAAGGCAAGGTCAAATTTTAGAACGAGCTTACAATGAAACACTTTCGACTGTTTGCTTTATTCATAAATTGTAGTTGCTCAACAATTGTTAGGGTCACCTTATTTCTATATTTTTGGTGGTTTATGTTCCGAAGTGTATTCCAAGAAACTGGTCTAATAAAAATATTCTTGAACCTATTTGCTTTGCCTGTGTATGTAATGTCAAAATCATGTCTCTAAAGGCAAATCCCCAGCATAGGAAGGTATCAATATGTAACCACATGGGCTTGCAGTGGCCTTGATTTTTCCCACCACCCATGCTACAAATATGGCTAATCCCATTGATGGAGTATTACTGCCCAGTGTGCATGCAAGTGGTGCATGGACAAATGCTCACAACACTGACGAAACAACAACAAATGCTCACACCTTTTAAATAATAATAACATTATGTAAAATAATGCAGGTATGCTGTTTACTTCAGCTGTAAAAGGAGATTGCGGAGTCAAGAGGATTATCTGATAGGTTGTGCGTGAAGTTAACAGTCATTTTTAAGTACATATTCCTACATTTTGTTCCATAAATAAAAAATATTTTTATTTCAAGAAACATGCGGGAATTTGTCTGTTTTTTTTAAATTTATGAATGTTGTGATCATTTCTATTGTGAGCATTTGTCATGGAATCGTATGCAAGTAGACATCTACTCACCAAAGAACCCACGGTCAACCTTCTCTCTGACACGCAGACCTCCCTGTCTCCCACTTTGTGGGTTCAGGAGGTCCCGTACTTGCTCGTTGTAGATCTCCACCATGCTGAGAGACACCTAGGGTGAGACACCAGCCACAGGCCATGAGACACTCTTTGTCATTGCATTCGAGGATCGTACACAGTTGACACACACAGATGGGTGACTCTAATTATATTTTTTGGAAACTAGTTTTCATATATGCCATGTCTGGAAACTCTGATCTCATCTCATTATCTGAAACCGCTTAATCCTATATAGGGTCACGGTGAGCCGGAGCCTATCCCGGAAACACAGGGCGTAAGGCAGGAATACACCCGACGACGGGACGCCAGTCCATCGCCGGGCACTGCGGGGCAATTTAGCCTGCGAGCCAATTAACCTATGTAGCAGCATGCTTTTTGGACTGTGGGAGGAAACCGGAGTGCCCGGCGAAAACCCACGCGGACACGGGGAGAGCATGCAAACTCCACACAGAAAGGCATCCGAGCCGAGAGATTCGAACCGGGGACCTTCTTGCTGTGAGGCGACAGCGCTAACCACTGGGCCACCGCGCCGCCCCTTCTTAAATATGCTGATGGCAAATCTTATTGCTATATATCGTCGTCAATGGGTTACTTACACATTCACACTGTATATTTCTCATTATAAGAACCTCTGGCAATAATGTCTGCCTCTACATCACATAAGCGTCCATTTTCGGAATTAGATCACATCAGATTTGTCTCGTACTGTGTCTGCTTAAAATGTTTAAACCCAATTATGTTCATAGTAAAAAAAACGAATGGGCTTAAATGTCTTTACACGGTTATGGCTTCAGTAACCGTGTCAAGACATTTAACCCAGAAAAATGGATGTCAGCGATATTTACACGCGTAAAACAGGAACATGCGTATGCACGTTGCACACTATAAACAAGCTTTTTCTTCTGCTCTGTGTCGTCAGTGTTTCTAAGCTGCGTGAAGCATCGGTGGTATACAATTTGTAGACAGTGCACATCTAAAGGAAGGAGTAAGCATTAAGGAGTAAGCAGTAAAACAGCTGTGACTGCCTTTACACTGCATCGTTGACCCAGTTGGATGCTTTGCTAGGCCACGCACAGCTTAAGGAATTCACCCAAGGCGATACATACGTCACATAATAAAATGTATCATATATTAGGGTATGGTCCACGCAATCACTTTTCTTCTGTGTTATAAATACTGTTTCAATCTAAAAGCTGTGAAACGTTCAGTGGAGTACAATGGTAAAATTACTGGCGCTACACCATTCTACAGCACACGCACATATGTTGGAAAAACGCCAAAGTCCAGCTGAAGATATTTTCCGAAGGTTGCTTGCCAATGTTTAAGTATAACAATGCATCAAAACTGCCATATATTAGCTTCAACCGGGTTTTTACTATGGGACGTACAGTACAAATCTTGTAGTTCTTGGTAACAATTTCTAACTATACTTTGCACGAACATTTTCGTTTGACTAGTAAATTAAGCACATCTTTCATTTCCCTTGCAGCTTAATGAATCGACTGAGAATATGAGTTGCACAAAATGTACTTGCATGAAATACAACCCACTATTATACTTATTAGTGTTTACAAAATTTGCAGCCTTGGCCGATGTTGTCCCAACAGTCGCATTGCCAGGGTGGGCCTTGAGGGAATTTCCCCAGCTGTTGTGTTTTGTACCCAAACCTGCACTTTTGTCATTGGGAGGGCGGGAGCATGTATTCCCAACCCTCTGATAAAGGATTTTGAAATTACAATGTCAGGATTGAGCTTAATTAGTACTTAAATGGGAGACTGCTTGGTGGAAAGTCCACATTGACTGAACGGGGTGAAGTCCAATTGAAGCAAACTGTTACACATTTCATAGCATTTATGGCAATTGTATTCATGAATATTTGAAAGTGGCTCAGTGCTTAAAGACGCCAGTGAGGTCTATATTCTGCTAAAGCAATTATTTGCTGTGATATTTGTTTTACTTCCAGCTTCTCTGCTGATTTTGGGGAAAATGGAGTTTGGAAGCCACGCTCTTAAGTGTGGGCGTGTTTCCTATGTGTAGTCTGGTTTTCTTTGCCAAAGAGACGCTTGGAGTTAAGCCAAAAACATCCCACTGTAGCAAGATTCTTTTGGAAACGTCTCTCGAGACTCGGTGAGGCATCTCAAGATAAATACATGTTAAAAAATCATTCCACCAATACATATGATACATTAAGGGAAGATCACCTGTTATAAGTTCGGCCTTTAGTATATCCAGTTTTCGGTTCTAATCTATTATTGGATGAAGACCTTTTTATGCAGTGTCTATTGGTCATGGAAACTGTTGAACCGTATTTTACCATTCCAGTCAGTGCAGGTCTGTGAAAGCCATTCCATGTTTTTTTTTCTCCTACGAAATTGGTAAAACTCACCCTGCAAATTTTATTAATACAATGTTGAAATTTAGTTTGGCACACCATTTGGAATAGTGGATATAAATATAAATTCCGAGAAATAACTTTAATTCTTTTTTTATGTAGAAAAAGTAACCGTTAGTGTGTGTCGAGCTGAATATATACAGCATTACCTAAACTAAGCCACTAAACATTTTTGAATGGCAAGCCGTGGGTATTATTTTTGTCTTTGAAATAAGTAAGTCATCCTTTATAAAAACTGGAAATAATTTGAAAACAATAGAGATGATGCTCATCTTAGGAAGGATTGTCTTGGTTAATCCAATTTGATTTGAATGGGGAAGTAAGGAGTTAATATGGCAAAGAATATTGTGTTTTCTGAATCACACAAGTTATGCCAAATAGTCGTTATGGGGCAAAACATGAACTTCTGGATTAAAACCTCCCCACGTCACGCATTGTTCTGCACATGAGCTGCTTTCATTGCGCCATCATTGAGAGATGCCCTCTAACGCGTTTGCTTCCTTTTTGTTTGGTTACCATCTTATCCATCGACCATATTCTTTATACGGATAAAATCCGCTTAACACACTTTCTGTTTACCCGAGTCACTAGGACTTTAGATTTTAATTTATTCCTTGTTTCTCATCTCATCTCATTATCTGAAACCGTAGTGGTGAACTCAGTTTGTGTGCAGGTGCTAAAAGGATTGTCGCTTTACAGAATTATACACCTGTGAGGACAAGCCAACGGGCCGCTCACTCTCCATCACTTGGTCGCCTGCTAACGTACCCTCTTGTTCCGACGGAATGCGCTGAACACCACGGTGGCGGCTCTATTATCTCTCACCATTCAGGTGGCTGCCAATCCAGCGAGAAGACGGGAGACTTCTGTCTTTCCAGCTTTTTATTAACACACCCAGTAACAATAGTAACACACAATTCACTACCTACCCTGCATTTCGCACACTATCGATTCGCCTCTCTATATGCCCGTCACTCCGTTGCCTATTTCCCATGCAGACTCTCTCTTTTCTTTCGCCTCTGCACATCTCACTACATCCCCTCAGATGTTACCCAGCCACGAGATATCATCCCACGTACGTTTAGCCAATCCAATCATCAAACGTCTGCATTTACGGTCTGCACCCCCCCAGAATAAGTGTTATTTACATTCTCACCTCACCTGACCCTTTGTCACCCCAGACGATCTCTCGCATGCACGACATCCCATTCACCTCCACATCACCACGACCCCTCCATGGCCTGATCACTCAGCGTGGGCATGCAGGCACATCTAGCCTGTCACAGCACGAGGCTTGGCACCACAGTTCCCTCCCTGGCGGTGAAGTCTGCACGGACTCTTTGCTGCCGCCATGGCAAGACTTGAACGACACCATCACTGGCCTGTCTTTGCTCCGCGGCCCCCATCGCCTCTCCTCCCCAGGCTCTCACCAAGACGGGGGGGGGGGTCCCTCCTACAGAGGGACATGTTTGGCGGTGGGGCCGCCAAACATGGCACCACCATTCCAGTGGCCACCCATAACATATGGTCTCCTGGTGACTTCTCCCTCCGCTGCCACTCACATTACCACTCCAGTGACCACCCGTAACACACGGGTTCCTGGCAGCTCCTGCCTCCGCTGTCACTCATGCCACCCTCCCCGGTGGCCACTCGTAACACACAGGCTAACACATGGGCCCCGCTCACTGCTTTCATCTTCTGCAGCTGCGGCCCTGCGGTATGTCCACCGTATCAGCCTGCCACCACCCACACAGCGTGTCGCTCACTGGCTGGTCAGCGCTGGCTTATCGTACCACCGACTCACACCACACCACTGATTTGCGTCTGCCGCTGGCTTATCTCACCACCGACTCGCACCTGCCGCTGACTTTTTATGCCACCAACTCGCGAGTACCACCGACTTACGCCTGCCGCCGGCTTATCGTACCACTGACTCACGCCACACCACCGACTTGTGCCTGCCGCCGGCTTATCGTACCACTAACTTGCACCTGCCGCCGGCGTCTACACCGCTCCCGGGTTTCCCCATGGGCCTGGGCACTCAAAGGCCCCCCCCACATACCCCTCTCCAGCGGTCTCCCTGCCGGTACCTACACTGCTCCCGGGGATCCCCATGGGCGGGGGGCACTCGAAGCGCCCCCCCCCCACACACCCCTCTTCCGCGGTCTTCCTGCCGGTACCTGGGCTCTCACTTCCACCGCACACTTGCCACCACCTCTGATGGTCACTCCTCCTGAGGAGCCGCCCACTGACGGCTCCACCCTGAGGTATAGCCTCCTGACGGCCCCTCCTCCTGGGGAACCTCCCACTGACGGCTGCAGCTGGGCGGCATCAGCTCCGCCCCTCGTGACAGGGATGGGGCACCGCACCTGTACGCTCTGCACCACCTAAATGGCATCTCGCCGAGCCATACCATCGGCTCGACTCAGCGCTCCCCGGATGCTCCACTGCTGGCTTGAGCTGTGTCGCTGGCGGCGCATCGCCCGGCAATGGCTCTCTCATACCGGTTCACCTCCATTACGACGCTCTCTCCGCTGCTGGCTCTCCTGCTCGCAGTCTCCGCTGCGCAGTCACCTGGCAGCCGCTCTCTCGCACCGCGTCACCTCCGCTGCATTGCATCTTCGTGTCGTATCTCGCACGTAACACGTCATGCAGTTGCCTCCGCTGCGTATGTAAATGGCGCCCTCCAAATCCGAGCCGCTCCAAATGGCGTCGCTCGCCGCCGA
Source organism: Mordacia mordax (assembly GCA_036362905.1). Lineage (NCBI taxonomy): Eukaryota > Metazoa > Chordata > Hyperoartia > Petromyzontiformes > Petromyzontidae > Mordacia > Mordacia mordax. The sequence goes on along the minus strand of JAZEWT010000003.1, from coordinate 30,450,523 downwards.
CTCCTGCCGCCTCACAGCTGGCCATGCTGGCACCGCAGTCGCCGTGCCGCTGCAGGACTTCTCGGCCCCCGCTCGACGCACCTCGCCGTTGGTCTTACTCGCTCTCTCCAGTCACTGCAGTCTCCAACGTGAGTCCGCATCCCAAATTCTGAGACCAAATGTGATGCCCTGGCGGGGAGGACCCTCTTTGCAAAAGAGTTGAACTCGTTCCGCCGCCAGGGCATCAGGTTCCGACATGCACGGGCGACCACGTGGCCGCGGACTTTTAACTCGCAGCAGCGGTGGCACACAGCATGCACGTCAACACTCACTCAGCGAGCAGACCAGCCGAGGCATCTGAGCTTTTCCGATGCTTTATTAACTAACACAACGCCATGCCGGGGTAACATTACACATCAACTCCTACAACGCCCCGCGCTTAGCGCTCTTACCGCTCAACATTACTGGTTACATGCTGAACGCGGGTTCCTCACCATTTCCCCATGGGAAAGCTCTTGAATGCCTCCGCACACCGCGTTTGATATCTCCCCAGGTCAAATCCGTGTACACCACATGTAACTTCATGTTTCCTCCCCCCCCCAGACCACATGATGTTTACCTGACCCCTTGTCACCCCGGATGGCCCCTCGTGTGCACCTAGCCTGTCACGTGCGAGGAAGGTACCACATACGCACTATAAACAATGCAGTATGGAAAACTGTGCATCAGGCTGTGCAGTCTCGTGTTGTCATTGGGACATTATTGTGGCGAATGTGTCACGCCACTATATACGGTCGTATAAAGTGCAGGTCACTAATTTCTTGCAGCTGGAGAAGCCCAATGTGTTTCTTGTTAACGTGGTTCAACATTCCTTTCCAATTACACTGATGTTTAGCCTCGTGGCCCCATTCTCCATCCACTACCTCATGGATAACCAATGCCCCCTACCGGTCCCCAATGGAGTTGTGCTGGCCTTCAACTTTTTAAAGCTGACCAACGGTCGTTAACATATTACGATTTCATAGTGTAGGGCGGCGCGGTGGCCCAGTGGTTAGCGCTGACGCCTCACAGCAAGAAGGTCCCGGGTTCGAATCTCTCGGCTCGGGTGCCTTTCTGTGTGGAGTTTGCATGCTCTCCCCGTGTCCGCGTGGGTTTTCGCCGGGTACTCCGGTTTCCTCCCACAGTCCAAAAGCATGCTCCTGGATAGGTTGATTGGCTCACAGACTAAAATTGTCCCGCATTGCCCGGCGATGGACTGGCGTCCCGTCGTCGGGTGTATTCCTGCCTTACGCCCTGTGTTTCCGGGATAGGCTCCGGCTTCACCGTGACCCTATATAGGATTAAGCGGTTTCAGATAATGAGATGAGATTATCAATTCCCGCTTAATCCTGTACAGGATTGCGGAGGGGCTGGAGCCTATCCCAGCCGTCAGAGGGCTTCCAAGCGGGGAATATCCATTCCCACCCACCTGAAATTCTGTGCCTTGCACTGCAGATTCTTGCCGCGATTCAATGTCTTCGAAAAGACGCTCACAAAACACGGGCAAAAGACCTAAAGCACAAAAGCCCACACATACTTATTCTCACCACGTTGAAAACATGCATGTAATTTTACAAGGTGGAATAATTATTAAGTCATCTTACATATATTTCACATTAGACAACATAATTAGGTGGTTTTCTAATCATATTTTACCGGGCAATATTCATGAGTGGCAGAGATTTTCCAACAAATTGCTTTTTGGACGTCAGTGTTGATTTAGTTTTGCCATACCTTTATTTGGCGGGCTTCCAACGACCGAGTAGGTCTTGCCCGAGCCAGTCTGCCCATAAGCAAAGAGAGAGCAATTGTATCCATTCCAAGCGTTCTTCAAAATGCCTTCTCCCAGGTCGGAAAATACGCGTTTCTAATTCAGAGACGTGTGCACACGTGAATATTAGTCCTGGTTAATGTTTATACATCACGAAGGTCAAGATTTGAGATTAACGTATTTAGCCATAATAAAAATCTTCAAAGGTACAACTCGTTTTTTTTTATAGATTTCTCTGTCATTGCTAAGGTCATCATTTTTTTCTGTTAAAATCGTAATTATGGTTAAACGTTGGAAAAATTGACAAAAATAGGAATAATATCAAATAACCGTTGCCTTTGTTGTCGCGGCAATCAATATTTAAAATGCAAAAAAGCATCCGACACCAATGATGCATGGCAGAGCTGGCGTTTTGTTACCTGTCTGATGGTATATGTCAAGATGCAGTTGCTTGTAAGGAGCTTACCTGGTCCGAAAATTGCTCATTCTCCGGTGCCAAGTAACCATTATCCTGGGTCACAAAACCATCATGTGACCAGTAACTGTAATCAAATGTGAACGTCTTCATATCCGTATCCCGGGTGCGGGGTTTAATTATCCGAGTAGTATTTCCTTCCATGCTGATAATTAAGGAGGCCCCACGGGATTTTTCTCGTTCATTGTGCGCGCGCACACACCATTAAGGAATATAATTATGGTACGAGAAACAAGCGCCATTAATCGCACAATGCACAGTGGCTCGGCGAGTAAGGCTTGCACATCACAGCAAGAGGGTGCTGGGTTCGATTCCTGGCTCAGGCGCCTGTGTGTGGACTTGGCATCTTTTCTCAGTGTTCGTGTAGGTTTTCTCTTAGTTTCCTCGCAACTCGCAAAGTCTAAAGACACCCTGACAAGTTCAAGTTTGCTGACTAAATCGTCTCCAGTGCCCTGAAATCTCTCATCTCATCTCATTATCTGAAACCGCTTAATCCTATATAGGGTCACGGTGAAGCCGGAGCCTATCCCGGAAACACAGGGCGTAAGGCAGGAATACACCCGACAACGGGACGCCGGTCCATCGCCGGGCATTGCGGGACAATTTTAGTCTGCGAGCCAATCAACCTATCCAGGAGCATGCTTTTGGACTGTGGGAGGAAACCGGAGTACCCGGCGAAAACCCACGCGGACACGGGGAGAGCATGCAAACTCCACACAGAAAGGCACCGGAGCCGAGAGACTCGAACCCGGGACCTTCTTGCTGTGAGGCGTCAGCGCTAACCACTGCGCCACCGCGCCGCCCTTGCCCTGAAATGTTATAACTTACTTACACCTCCCCGCTGAACAAGTGTTAAAACCAGCTACATAGTTTTTAGTTCAGCGGTTCCTTCAAGTTTTAATAAAAGCTGACTGCCACTTTGGGCAACTTGAAAAAATGTAATCTATGACAAACATTTTTTCAGAAATGGGGTTTAAGGCTCGAAACGCCATGCGGCGTGGAGGCGCGTCCTGCTGTACTGAGATAGGCAGGCGTGGTACAATTGCATCATTTGAGAACATCGTGTGCACTTCGCTGTGAAGCAATTTTGAAAGATCAAATAATGCAGTCCTTAGCCGTATTAATTGCCAAGTTAAAAGTCATGCTAAATATACGTTTTAAAAAATACGTTTACACCGCCTTACACTTTAGAAATTTGAACAAAAATATTGTAAACATTGTAACCGTATATTGCATTTTACACATTTTTATGTAATTGTTAACAAATACATTTAAACTTAATGTTCCAGAAGTTGTCATTTTCAACAAAAGCTCAAACACATCAACGCACCATTAAGCTTATAGTACAAAATTGTACATTTTAACATTTCTCCAAGCAAAGGATATGAATGGTCTGACCCGCACCGCCACTTTTATATTTTCAGTCATCTTCGTTTAGAATGTTCTTGAAAACGCTTCGAAGCGGCACTACTGGTGATACGTTATATCCCAAAAACTCTTCAGCAGCTCACTGGTCTGACGCTCAAGATGTGCTCAGCAACCACTTGAGCACTTGAAGGTGTCACAAGACATGACTTGTATTACAATGAAACAAAGATCGCTGCTCCCCAGCAACTGCCACGGATCACTTTCAAAACAAAGTCTCTTATTTAGCCCTGCCTTAGCTTTCCAACACTTCTAAATAGATGCAAAATGTGGTCAATAACCAGTCTCCTAAATACTTTGAAGTCATACGTCAAAAAATAACAAAAGCAAACATTTCCAATATTCAGACATCGAGCATTAAAATTATTCCCAATATGATCACCACCCGTTGTCTATCCCTAGTTAGCTGAAGGAATATCAGCTGAACACTACGATTCACTCCTGCGCACATGCTGATCTCATCTATGTATTATGCAGCGCTTTGTGACCCTCGGGTGAAAAGCGCTCTAAGTGCAATTATCATTAGATGCGTGATTAATGGCAATGAACACTGAACAAAAGCATAAAAGGCGTACAAAGAAGTGTCAGGAGTAAAATAAGATTACATGGAACAGAGGAAATCAGACATATAGCACAGATGGAATTCAGAATTGTTTATCTCATGGACATACTGGCGTTGGAATGGCCACCAAAGGAAAATCGCCTCCTGGAGATGAGTGCAGCAGTTAGCAGGCCGCGGTGTCACCATAATTTCATTCCCACTCAGGGTTAACGCCAGTGATTTTTGAACCGATCCTCCTAGGCCTCCCCTTAAGTCGCCTCAGCCGAAGCTCAGGTGTGGTGTAAAGATCGCCATGAGCGAGACAAAGGCGGTCGGTCGTCGTGAGAACCACCCGTGTGCAATGCTGGTCTCTGAAGGTGCTACTCGCTAACAGAAAGATACCTTAGTCTGTTTATATTACAGCGAACAGTATTTGGTTCTTAAAAGTTTCACTGGGCAGATGAGGCCTCCATGCACATCTTTAATTATGCCTCAATCATTGTAAAACAAAAAAAGTCGTTGAGCATTAGAAAGTAGAGATGCAAGTGATTTATGAATATTTTTGGGATTAACAACTGTTTTTGCCAGTTGTTTGTTGGCGACAAAACAATTGGTGTTTTTGTAATTACAAAAATCCACAAAACACGATATCAGCAGGAATGGTTGCATTTGATGTGCAACTTTATTTTCTTTAATCTTTAAAAACACAAATTCTACAGCAACATAAGAATGAAATTGCTTCTGGAAACAGATATACAATTCCAATGTTTACCATCCTTGCAATAAAGAAAAAAATAACGGTAGCTTTTTAATAAGATAGAAAGAAATAGTTTAAAAATATAATTAAGATTGTCAATAAGACTGCAAACAAAATGTCACAAACGATCACAAATTACCTTCCAACATTAGGACTGCATTCAGGTAAATTTCATCACTTTTGGAACTATTAATAAACCAACACAAGTTTAATATTTCAAAACAATTTATAATTTATTCATAATTTTTAAAAGTCCTGTACGCAGTTCCTTGTCTAGAACGTTTGGGAGTTATGTTGGCCAGTAAAGTATTTGAGCATTCACAGCTTTTCATTTAAGCAAAACCTCTAATTTAACAAAACATCACATATCCACAAAGTTAACGTAACAGCTCTTCATGTAAATGCGAAAAAAATAGACAAAGAGACTAATTGCACACTTCTTGTAAATATCTTGTCAATAAGTCTCTAATGTAGGAACGCTGCAGGTACTATTGTAGAAAATATATGGTATGTAGCTCAAATGATAAATACGGAATATGGGACTTTTGAGAGTGGGTAGTGACATTTATTTGTAAAATTATCTGCAGCAATAAAACCTAAACTTTGTTGTAGCATCACTTAACGTTGCAATTGTCAAAGGAATGTTATCTAACCTCTGCAAGTTAATGTATGGTTTATTAGCGGTCTTAGCTAATATAAACATATCGGTTGATCCAGTCCTATGGTGTTTGAGATAATGTCAACCAATAAAAAGTGCAAAAAGCAAAGCACAAATGGACAAATAATAAACCCAGCTGGATATAATGGTAGGTAGTCCAATATGGAGCATGTGTCATAAAACAATAGGTAAATATTGAGAACACCTTAACACTTTAAGCATTCTTGTACATTTCCCACACACACAATTGGAACCAATGAAAACTTATGCACACCAAGACATTAGACTAGTAAATGAAAATGAAAAGCTTCATAAAATTACTGCACATACAGAAACGATAAATACTTTCCAACACTACACAATAAAATCATAACTTTGAGTTTAAGACCTGATTGAAGCATTACATTAAGTTGGATTCACATGGTCATGTGCTCAGGCAGGACGTAGGAGATGTCATCCCATGGGTGGCGATAGAGACCCTGTTTCAGACGCTTCTGGTCCAGAAAATGCCCTGGAGAAAATGCAACACAAAAAGCTTTGTTGGTGATATAATACGTAGCCAGGGGAAAACACGAGTATCCATTTGTACAATAATTTCAATTCAATGAGCAATCGGAAAAGTCCCGTTCAGTCAATATTGTGAGATATTTTTAAGTGTGACTATGAATGCGCCAGGCACAAGAAAACCTAAAAGCAAGATACCAATGAAGCCCATGCTTCTGCCCAAGACGAAGATTCCATTGAGTGCTCCGATCTCCACATATTCATCTGCCTCCTCCCTGCAATGATTTTTTGCAAATTTACAAAAAATGTAAAGTAAAATAACACACGACAACGAAGTATATATCGTAACAAGTCAACTTAGTGTTTAAACTGAATTGTCAAAGGTCACCTTGTGAAGCTTCCACAGCTCCTCAGCAAGTCAACAAACACCACACCAATCAGGCCATCCACATTGAGGATGAGGTTGGGTTTCTAAATTGGGAGATATATAAGCACAGTTGTTAAGAGCTTGCAGTGAAAGCAAATTGAATCGAGTAATAAGGTAAACGAGATAATAATAACAGCATTTATAGAGTGCTTTAGATAGTAGATCATGCTTTCCAACCAGCCAGTTTGAAAATAATTTTATTTTTAAAGATATGTTAACCTGAACTTATAATGTAGGGGACCTAAGAGCATTGTTGTGAAAAAAATATTGCATCTCAGTGGGGTTTCAAATCGTATTAAGTAATGCAAACTGAAATAAACCAATGTAAAAAAAATACACATGTAGCAAATACCAACTATAAGGACATCATATTCATCCAGTATACACCTTAGATGTGGTGATCTTCTCCACCTCCAGAGCATAGTCCAGCAGTGGAGTGGCTGGGAACTTCTGTTGAGCATACTCCTTTAAGATCTGTACCCGCATGTCTGGATTGTTAATCTGTGGGTGCACACAAAGATTATTATTACTTCATTGACCACTGTTATTGCCAACATTACATTAAGCATTTGTACATTGATTTAATATTGCAAAACCACCAACTGTGCCAAAAATATGAATGCAGAACTTTCATAACCATAATATTCACAATATTATACATTAAAGCACGTCTCAATAAAAGTCACCGATTTTATAATTGTTACTTAAGAGGGAAAGATATAAGATATTTTTTTCACAAAGCAGTAATCATAACTGTGAAATGTTTGTATTTTTGTAGGAGACCCACTACTTACAGACTTGATTCGGTGGCCAATGCCCATGATGAGCTTTCCTTCCTTTTTCATCTTATTGACAAACTCCATGGGTATCTGGCCGCTGTCAAATGCATGGCTGAACTGCTTCGCTGCTGCATCCAGAGCTCCACCAAAACGATCACCCTGTTTGCAGGGGAAAAGATAAAATGCACCAAACATTACACTTTTATGCTCTGACATAATATTTAACAAGGGAAAACGTTTAACTGCTTGTTACATTACACAAAGAATGTATCCATGCCTTAAGTGGTCAACATGCTCTTTTTAGGAACCAGTGTGAATAATGCCAGGGCATGAGGGCAGAATGTGCACATGGAAAGAAAGGGTGAAATTAAATTTCAGGAAAGTTGATGTGTGCGGAAATGCATGCTGCTGTGAAGGCACTCACAATGGTGAGCAGCCCCGAGGTGAGGCTAGAGACCAGGTCTTTGCCCGCTCGCGCACACACGATTGTGTTGTGAGCGCCTGACACAGCAGGGCCATGATCAGCTGTCACCATGAGACACATCTCAATGAACTTGCTGGCATACTTGGGCAAGCTGCACAGAAAAAAATAGACAATGTCACTTGCATTCCAGTATCGTGCATTCTACAATTACTACGCATTAAGTTGAATGTCATTTCACAGAACTGTCAAAATAAAAATTACCGAGATTGTCAAGTCAAGGGTCATCAGTTCACACCAAAGCAACAGCGCCCCTGTGTGACAGCCAAATGATAGCAATGCAAAGATATTTGGTAATGTCTCATGACGAATATTTAGAAAAATATATAAATGGTATGTAACTTTCAGGCATTGCCACAACGTGCATACGTGTATGATTTCATGGCCCTGATAATACCACGAAAATAAGCACACTTCACATTGGTAAAAGTCTTGCGATGAATACCCATTGGACAAAAACTGTCACCTTTGTAGAAAAACGCCTGTTGCTCTACTGTAGACAAGAAAATCACATCTAGTGAAACATACCTGCGCTGGAACCACAGGAGGCCAAGTACCCCACCCAGGCCCATGTCCTCCTTGAACACCTCCGTGATGGGCATGCCTGCGTATACCAACTCCTGGCCACGCTCATCGCAGATGCTCGTCATGAAGGATGCTGGCTTGCGGATGAGACCCAGCTCCTGTGTACGCACGTAACAATTCATCTCATCTCATCTCATTATCTGAAACCGCTTAATCCTCTACAGGGTCACGGTGAAGCCGGAGCCTATCCCGGAAACATAGGGCGTAAGGCAGGAATACACCCGACGACGGGACGCCGGTCCATCGCCGGGCATTGCGGAACAATTTTAGTCTGCGAGCCAATCAACCTATCCAGGAGCATGCTTTTGGACTGTGGGAGGAAACCAGAGTACCCGGCGAAAACCCACGCGGACACGGGGAGAGCATGCAAACTCCACACAGAAAGGCACCGGAGTCGAGAGACTCGAACCCGGGACCTTCTTGCTGTGAGGCGTCAGCGCTAACCACTGCGCTACCGCGCCGCCCCGTAACAATTCAAACAGCTTTATTAATGAGTTCACCGGCAAATGGATTAATGACTCCAGTTCAATTTCCACATTTCTCATTTGTATCGTACACAGCAATTGCAGGAAATATGTAAAGCTGAACGTAATCTGGGAATGAACACGCACCCTGGCCCAAGAGTAATCCATGGGTACAGTTGGAGGAGGCACCTCTGGTGCTGGGGTAATAACTTCTTGCTGTACAAGGTCGTCATAGACAGTCCTAACAGCACAAAGCATTCATGTTAGCGATCCAAAACACACAAATGTTTGACTTCACAGTGATTTAAAAGTTTAGAGTTAAATTTACGTCGACAGTCAGTTATGAATTTTAATATCATCAAACTTGCTTTATTTTATCTCCCAGTTCATCGAAGTTGCTTGGGACATAAGCCCCCGCTTTATCCAATGCTGCATTCTTGGCGACGGCAGTCTCCGAGTCTTGATTGGCACAGGCGCCCGCATGGCCGAATTGGACCTGAGCACAATAGGAACGAGACCGTGAATGTTATACAATTTTCCAAAATGCATGATTATTAACGAACAAAAAACGTGCACACACATAAATACTATACAAAGCTATTGGAAAGAAATAAAGACTGATATATGTATGTGTCACCTCAGTTCAAAACACGTACAGAATTTCCTAAGACACAATTTTACTGTGTGTGTGTTGCAAAATATACACTTTGACATAAATGGTTGAGGAGTCCTTTCATTACTTCAGATGTAAACATCGTGGCGCAGGTTCCAATGCACCAAGACACCACAGGTTTAGTCACACGGCCTTCCTTGATCTCCTCGCAAATCTTGTACTCCTCTGTGCCTCCCACCTACCAAACAATTAAACACGTGATTAATACAGCAATGCAATGATTACCACTCTTAATTTACAAAACTAGAGAGTTGTGTAATGATGTAGGTTTTCACGGCTCGATGCATGATGATTGCTTCGAAAATCTGCTCTCTCGGGACAGCCGCGTCGATGGCTCTCTCCTCGCGACGTTTCGCCTCACACGTTAGAGGCATCCTCAGGCGCAGTGTGTGTGTAGTGCCTGTTGCTCCCTTTATATATGTGGGTACTATGCATGTGTCGAGTCATCTTTTGTTGTGCGCCTGAGGATGCCGAATCACTACCAAAATGTAACTGTACGGCTGAAGAACGGCGAGAGCTCAACAAACTCAACAAGAATGAAGACACTCATTCTGCAAGCGGACAAAGGAAACGCTACAATCATCGTCAACACAGATGATTACAAGTTGAAGATGCAGCAGGAAGTCAACAGCACCGCAATATGAGAACCTCAAACGGGACCCAACCAAGAAAATCGAAATCCGAACAAAGGCCATCATCAAGCAGAATATTCAAAGTGAAGTGAAAAGAAAAGAGCTGAATCCACAAGACAGCAGAATTCCCAGACTATACGGACTACCGAAGATTCATAAAGAGGGGACCCCCGTACCGACCGATAGTAAGTGCAATATGTTCACCAAGCTACAAACTCGCCAAATACGTGGCCCACGAACTACAACCCACAGTGGACCGCGCACCCTCATATATCAAGAACTCAAGACACGTCATCGAAATGCCGAAACAAATCAAACTCAACGAAATGGACCTGCTCGTTAGTTTTGATGTGGTCTCCTTATTTACAAAAATTCCCATCAAAGAAACCATCAAGATGACTGAAAAACAGTTTGACCGGAGGTTAGCAGAGCTGGCGGAGGTATGCCTGACAACAACCTATTTCAAGTTTGATGGGGAGTTCTACCAACAAAAAAGGGTGCAGCAATGGGATCACTAGTCTCATCCGTGGCAGCCAACCTGTATCTAAGCAGTTTTGAGGAAGAAGCCATAAACTCATCTACATTAAAACCTACCCACTGGTATCGATACATTGATGACACATTCGTCATATGGCCACACGGAAGACAGAAGCTAGAGGAATTCCTTGGTCACTTAAACTCCATACACCCGAACATCAAGTTCACCATAGAAATAGAAGAAAATGGCCAAATTTCGTTCCTGGACGTACTGGTGAAGAGAAACGCAGAGGGGACGCTCAGCCACACTGTGTACAGAAAGACAACACATACGGACAGGTATTTACACGCGGAGTCTCACCATCACCTGAAACAGAAACGGGGGATATTGCACAACTTAGCCCACTGGTAAAAACGATTTGAGACAAACAACATCGAAGAGATGAGCTACAACATCTACAACAAGCACTGGCGAGCAATAGATACACAAAAACAGAAATCCAACGTGCCATAACAAGAGAACGTAGATAGAAACAGCAAGAAAATTAGGAGGAAGATATCAAGACCCATGCTTTCATGCCGTATGTGAAAGGCACTACAGACAAAATTAGCAAATACATAGAATATAAAATAAAAACAGTCTTCACAACCCACCAGAAGATATAAGACGTACTCAAATCACCTAAAGACCGACTACCGTTGTAGACAGAAAGCGTATATTGCATCCCTTGCAGCAACTGTGAGGAAGTATACATCGAACAAACAGGAAGAACAATAACCACAAGAAAAAGAGAACACGGGGCAGCAGTATGTTTGCGGCACACGGATAAATCAGCAGCAGCAGCACATCGTGTAGATAAACCACATAGAATCGATTTTGAGAAAATACGAATACTAGCAGCCATCCGCCATAAAGGTCCAACATTAATTCGTGAAGCAATTGAAATTCAAAAAACTAAAAGGATCATGAACCGAAAACAAGAAATGAAAATAAAGCTCAACCAATCCTTGAGGCCAGTTATTGAAGTCAGGAATGCATAGATGTACAGCTGTTGTGTGTGGGCATCAGAGGGGGATCGCCAAGGTGTGCGAGAGGTTTCTTTCATGAGATGGAAATTAGGGGACGAGCCACAGACAAAGCAGGGAGGGGGTTATCGCAGTTCCGAGGGTGGGAATATAAGGAAATTAATATTTATGTGATTCAGATGTAGACTTACACAACAAAACATGAGTCGACACACATAGTACCCACATATATAAAGGGAGCAACAGGCACGACACATACTGCGCCTGAGGATGCCTCTAACGTGTGAGGCGAAACGTCGCGAGGAGAGGAGAGCGCCATCGCCGTGGCTGTCCCGAGAGTAGCTTTTCAAAGCAATCATCAAACTAGAGCGTTATTAAAACACAAAAGTACCTCTCCAAGCAAGACAATCATCTTGACTTCAGGAGTGTCTTGATATCGGAGTACATGCTCGAGGAAAGTGGAGCCAGGGTACCTGAAGGGATAAATGATTTATGTATCAAACAGGAGCAAATCTTATTGTGGGTTAAGCCAGTCATGGACTCTGTCCTGGTCACGATGATAAAGGTTAGAATCACAACACAAAGCAAATTTCCCTTCACGCTCCAGTGACGTGGTGGAGAAAGGCTCAAATTGACTCACCTGTCGCCACCGATTGCCACGCCCTCATACACGCCGTCCGTTGTACGCGAGATAATGTTGTTGAGCTCGTTTGACATTCCGCCAGACCGCGACACGTATGCCACGCTGCCTGGGCGGTAAAGCTTGGAGGCGAGAATGTTGTCCAGCATCCCACCTGTGTTTCCGATTTTAAAGCAGCCTGGCTTGATACCACCAACCTGTAAACATGACATCACATGGAAATTCAGGAGGTAAAGTCAATGATATAGCTTACAAAGACATTTCAGAATGGCATGGACACATAATAGCTGATAAACATTGGTGCTAACAGGCGCATGTCACTTACCGTGGCTGGTCCGATGATAGTGACGCCCTTCTCATCTGCCATTTTTATCAGCTTCCTAGTTAGGGCTTCTGGAATACCTTCAGCAATAATTGCGATTGTGTGAATCTGCACCCACCACAACAGCACATGAGGCACAGAGGCATAAAACAGTGTTGAAAAAAAAACTATCAACACAGCTTATTAAAAAGTGTTTAACACCACCAACTTTACAGTTTCCAATGAATGCAATGAATGCTCAGACATAAGAGGTACACCTGTGGAAAGCCCAAGGTTTCCACTGTGCTGTCATAGGCGGAGCGCAGAGAAGCAAAGCTGATGAGAACGTCCACATCTGAATGCTTCTTCATGGCCTCAGCCATGCTCTTGTAGACTGGAATCAGGATCTCCTTGTGGCCCCAGTAAAACTTCTGCTTATGGTCACCACTGCTCATAATATAAAAAAGTCAGTGGCTTTTAATTGCACGTTTGGTAAATGCACAGAATTTATTTTGTTGCGGCGTACGTAACTTTATGTGCGTATGTTTAAGTGCTGCAAGAAATAAAAAATTTCACAATTCACCCAAAAAGCCACTCAACCAAATAGCAAAACTAGTTACTTGTCAAAACGTGTGTAAAATAAAATTTTAAAAACATCTATTTCTGCACAAATGCAAGGCACTCTTTTCATTTTTTGTTTAATTTTGAAGTATTTTGTCAGCACATTAGAACTAAACAAGATAACAAATGCATTAATACTTATTGATCGCTCACGTGAAAGGGTAGACCATGGCAGCAACAGAGGGCTCCTCACGGGAACACACATAGTCAAAGTCCAACATGCCCTGCACAGCACGTGTCTGCATGCCCCAGATGATGGACTTGGTATGATTCCCAAACAGCTTTGTCAGTTTACCTGTCAAAAACAAAGTGCTTTTTTTTTAAGTAGAGAACATTGTGAAAATCATATGTATATACACACACACATTTAGGCATTACAACATTAACAAATTAAATCTGTCAAGGACATGCACTGTTACTGATAGATGAAGGCGGTTCATTCCCATGGAAGTAAATGTCATACTAATACAAGGAAGAGACGGTTTACTGAAGGTTTGATGTAATATATGCACGTGTTTGCAAACCAAAATTATGAAAGAGCAGAAGTTGATGTGACATAACCAAAGCATGTTGATCTAAATTGTCAAAGGGCTCACGAAGCTCAATTTTTGATAAGCAACTCACGGGGGGTGGCTGCACCAGGGTGCTCCCCAGACATGCACCTGCGCCTGCAACCCTGGCTTCGGTTGCCCTCGGAGACGGAGCCCTTTCGACTCGCAGCAGGAGTTTTCTGTAGAAGCATGCACATCATACGGTCTCTAAATGAGCCACATGTGGTATTCACGTGACTAATATGTGGTTTATAATCCCAACATTTGCAAGAGACTTCAATTTGATCAATCATCACTTTATACTGAGCACTATCATTCACACATGTACATTGAAGTCTATATTTAAATAATTGTCAATTAGGGAGAAGTCATATCGATTAAACAGTTCATGAAATAAAAACAAAACACCATTGTCATATTAGTGATGATTGAAATACTTGTAACGTTTGCATTTTAAAATCCAAAATGTACATACGTTAATGGGTTACACGCTTTACAAGAGGCTTACACATCAAAACCATGCAGTCTACATCTTGTGCAACATTACTTTTTTTCTTTAAGTAACCATAATCTCCCATATCAACAATCTACTTATTTATATAAACGTTGTTTAGTTTAATGGACTGAGGAACTAATATTTGTTGGCAAAACATGTGCATTGACAACAATATGGTATATTGTAATGATGTAGGTTTTCACAGCTCGATGCATGAGGATTGCTTCGAAAAGCTGCTCTCTTGGCACAGCTGCGTCGGAGAGGAAGCGAACGACGCGGCTGTCCCGAGAGAGCAGCTTTTCGAAGCAATCATCAATATGATACATTGTCAAGGGAGTTTTTGTTAGCTCTTTCTTCATGCTACACATTATCCTTCGTGGTGCCACCTGCTCCCGATTTTAACTCATTATTATAAAAAAATTTGAAATATTGTTACATTGCATATTCTACATTGACACATCAAAAAGATATTTGTTATGACAAATCTACCGACGAATAAATTAATGTAAACAATCATTGCTACTATTTTGGTTAAGCCACAGGTTACTATTTATTGAAACATAATGGTCCATATCATCGATGCAGCACATTAAAAAAACTACAATTCTTAATAGTGCGCACATCAACTCACAGAAAACACACTTGCTCGGAGCTGTGAATGTAGTTGACATGCAAAAAACACAAGTTGAAATTAGCCAATGCCATTACTTGTACACCAATATTTTGGAATAAGAACAAACTCTGTTTGGTTAATTTGTACAGATTGCTACTGAACTGTATCGCATCAACTGTAATAACATTTCTGATTGCAGACAATAAAATTCACGGAAGAGACAATTTTAAACGTTAACATATTCAAGAATGTAAGTTGCAAGTGTTGAGTCTCACCGCAGATTGCGTGCTCGCATTCAGTAGAAAGTTGGCAGTGTGAGCTTCCGCTGGCGTGGTATCCGGGATGGGCCGCAGACCCAGTGCCATTCCCACTATAGCCGTCATGTGCGTCTCCGTGCCAAACACGTGGATAGGAATGCCTGTTGTTTGACCTGTTGCATCAGATTTAACCGTACAAAATAAAGTCAATTTGCTTCTCTCTTCAATAGCTTCAATTTTTTGGGTGAGGTCACTTAAAAATGTTTGTCGTAAACCCTCCATTACCTGACAACAGCCAATCACTAAAGTATGTCAACGTTTACCAATTGGCTGTTGTCGGTGGTGGAGGGTTTACGACAAACATTTTTTACGTGGACTAACCCAAAAATGGAATTTATTGATAACATTGTTCACGAAAGCCTTCAAATTAAAGTTTGCTTTGCTTTTCTTCAGTACAATGTGAAAAAAATTAAGACTCGTTTAGCTTAAATTGTTTTTTAATCGTTTTGCTTTTGAACGTCTATTTTTATGAAATGTAGTGTCAGAGGTATGTCCTCACTGGAGCTCAGCAGAGATCAAATGGAAGACACAGATAAAGTATTTAACTACATTTCCTACTACTCACCAACTTCACGCATGACACGGAGGCCCTCTTGGTAGTTGGGGCCTCCTCGTCGCACAAAAATGCTTACGCCATTCTCCTTCAGACGAGCCCGGAAATCTTTGATTGCTCGTACAATGCCCTGTCAAGAGAGCAAATTAATTGCAGATTCTCAGGCAAAAAAAACGAATCATGTCCAAATCAGGCAAACCACACTCAATAACATCATCATTTTATCAGCTTAAACATAATGGCAACAACATACTTTGAAAGTTGCAGCAACATTTGTGAAGTTGGCAATGCCTCCTCCAATGATGAGCACTTTCCCTGAAAGAAAAATTTACGTTAGAGAAGTTATTTTATTTTCCTATAGCTCTGGTCAACTTTTATGAAAAGCCAACACAAACCAAGATTGCTTTCACCAAATTTTAAATAAGACCTCTGCATGATTAAATGGATTTCAACAAAGTACATTATTAGGCAGAGCATTTACTCCCAACAATAAATACTTTATACCAGGGACATGCGCTTACCATCTGCATGCTTTTCACGAGTCATGAGTGACAGAATGGTTTTGGCGTAGTCATAGGTTTGCTGCTCACTGGGTGCACCAGAGTACTCTCCGTAATTTGCAAGCTCCTCCATGGCACCCAGATCGCAGATGGTGTCACTATAAGAATGAGGCAAAAATGAGGTTGAAAAACAGTTACAAATTGCTGTGAAATATGCACCATTGCCAAACTTGGCATACCACAGGAACAGAAGGTGGATATAAAGACGAAAAAGAGTCACAAATATGACCAAATTAAATTAATGTTATTCAAGTAAAATCAATATTCAAAGACCTGTAGACAACAGATGCCCCTCCACCAGCTACCATGGTCCAGATTCGACCTCTGGGATTCAGGATCGTCAGCTTGAGGCTGGCACCACTCTTCGCATCCAGATCAGCAATGTATGCTTCCTATTCACAAAAAAAACACATCAGAATTGCTAGCAATAATAAAAATTGCACTTCTAGAGCACACAATCACACGCGGAGTACCTTAAATCCACACGGACATTTCAATAATTTTGAAGAAAAACCATATCAAAGCAAATACATAACACTGACCAAACAATACACTGTTGATGCAACTAATATTCATGAATGTTAAAATTAAATACAATGTGTGCACAATAATCGAGGCCAAAAAACAAAATGTGCCCGTTTCAGATAGTTCTTTACCTCTGGATAGGCTTCACGGCCGAATGGAGGTGGGAACTCAATGTCGCCCCATGTGGCCTTGCAGAGATAATCTGCTGTAGCATCCAATTTGGCAGCCATGTCCAGCACAAACACACCACCATCTGTTACAACTGCAACACGCCACATGATTGCATTAGACACCGCAGTACACCACAAACAACAGCTTAAGTCATGCTTCCCTTTACTACAAACTAGTTGAGTATTCATATGCGGTACACAAATCGTGGGGGGAGGCGGTTCAGTAGGCTTGAGGTGGTAAAAAAAAAAGGGAAGCGCACATTACCTAGTGGATTTATTTCCAGGTAAGTGAAGTAAAGGTCTTCAAACAACTGGAAGAGTTCAGTAATAAAACTTGCCAGAATCCTGAAAAAGAGACATGAACTTAAACCACTGCATTCATGAGGAAATTGTATTTAACGTTGTTTTAATATACTTTAATCAAGTTGAAATCTGTTAAAAACCTAAATTGTCAGTATAAATTTTAATATGACTAACCGTAATTACGCCTAATTTATTACATTCGAAAATATTAAATTGTATAATTCTGAGTCAGTGATTGTACTTAAAAAATACTTATTTAAGAATATCATGACAGATTCTGTAATTGTTTGCAACATGTTTGTTGGAGAAATATAACTGGCAATAATTGCTAACTTTATAAACTGGGTGATAACATCAAGTCCTATGTGATGACCCGGTCATGACGTCCAAGGATAATCTTTGAAGTACTCTTTATCCCCACAGCTATGGTGACCCTTTTGTCAATTTGGTTATTTTTATCTAGGGTAATATACACTAACAGTACAACATTATACTGACATTTATTTCACGCTGTGTCATCTTAAAATAGTTACTGTGCCACCCACTCCCCTTGAAACCCATGGACAGAGGTAATGCATTCGTCTCATCTCATTATCTGAAACCGCTTAATCCTATATAGGGTCACGGTGAAGCTGGAGCCTATCCCGGAAACATAGGGCGTAAGGCAGGAATACACCCGACGACGGGATGCCGGTCCATCGCCGGGTAATGCATTCGTGTTTTCAACATTAGTTGTCAAGCCAAAACAACTCCCCATCGGAATACAAGCATAGATTGTCCATATTCCCCTATGAACAAGACCAGCCACGCACTGCTGTACTCACTCTTGGCGGGGACCAGGCACATTCACCAGAAGCTGTGCCTTCACCTCGTCCTGCGTCAGGCCCTTGTTTATTCCCACCAAGAGGCGCAGGGCCTTCGAGTCCACATCACCTACGTCCACCCCTCCCTCATGGTGGAAGAGCACCACATCGCCCTCCCGTGTTGCATAAATGCACACATAAAACTCCTCCTCCTGCCAGAAATGATCGGCAGTGAACTTCACTGTTATTCCAAGCTATGAATAATCTACAACGCCAACATGAACTGCAAGCCTGTCACTAGATAACTAAGAGTACATAAAATATTAACAGAGTGCAATGTTAACTTTTCAACTTATATCAAGGCCATATTTATTTCGTGTAAATATACACACTGGTTCATTTGTAAACGGACACAGGATGTCTGCAGAGCTAAAATATGAAGACACATACGCTTGAGCTACAAACATTTCTAAAACTAAAGGCAACCAAAACAACACGTTTTTAAACACAATGTAAGCTGCACCATCCCTTTTTGAGATTTAATGTTTACTTAATACGCAGCATACAATCTTCTACAAGCTAGTGATTGATAGCCGCACTATCAACCAGATGAAAATGTTAAGGTGTAGATTGTACCCTAATATAAAACACAATATAAACAGTGAATGGGTTTAAGATGCTCAAGACTATCTTTTGGAGAACATTGGTCATTTGAATAAATACCTGTTTGTGGGGTATAAATGGTTCAATAAGAAAGTTCTTCAATATGCCTGAAGCTGACTCAATCTGAAACAAAACACGAATATTTAGAAATTTGAAATGGCATTAAGATACATAAATTTATTGAAAAACCCATTTTAGTAAAGCCACCAAGATAAAATATAACATTATTTGCAAGTAAACGTTGAAACGTATGAGTAAAGGTAACGTTCAAAATACAAGTATCTACTGCTGTATGTAATCAGGCAATCCATGAAAGCTGTGTACCATTGACCCTTTCCAAAGCAATCTGATAATCGTCCACTCTATCCAACGATGAATACCTTAACCAGTTTAAATATTAACTGACCTGGATCTCCTGACCCATGCGCGTTCGAATCCACTCCTGTACACCTTGGTAATCTAAGTTGACGCCAATCAGTCCAAGCTTTCCACGACGCTTTATAAGTTGGTCAGGCTTAACCACCAGCCTCTGCAATAATAAAGGCAACAAAGATCATACGAATTAATTTTATGCAAACACTAGAAATGTACACACCTGTCAATTCACGACTGGTTGAAGCCTTCCTCAAGTCTACGTGGTATTGTTGGTTCTTTACCAAACTGGTAGGTGCTGGTTGGTTAAGTCGGAAGGGCCCAGGACTGGTTTATAGATCACTTTACACAAAAGTGTCGCTGGGAATGAATCCCACGTCAG
>JAZEWT010000003.1:30371671-30430931 GCA_036362905.1 Mordacia mordax | reverse complement strand
GGTGAACCACGGTGCCACTGCTCCGCAACATTCACAATTTACACTTTCTAGGTAACAGGAATGTGGCAACCACCTTTTAATGTGCAGAGAACGTCTCTGATGGAAGTCTGAGGACATTACATTTATCCTTAAATGTAGTTGCATTCTACATACAGGAGGTTAAGCTATTGACCAACGAGTCAACCATAATACTCCATAACATAGGTGAGTGAACTTATTTCAAATATATACCAGCAGTTCCTGACTTAATAGGAATTTCCCAACAAGAAACGATTACTTTTATGTTACATGCAGTATCAGCACTTTGTGACCCCCGGGTGAAAACCGCTCCAGAAGTGCAATCATTATTCAGTATAACAACATTCAATATTGTAATTCAACCGTTTTATAAACTATACATACAACATCCAAATCCTGAAAACATCGAGTGCATTACTGCTTTATGTACAGATAAGTATAACCCTTCTCGTGCCCTGATGGAACCTATTCGTTATCCAAGGACTGCCTGGATATTTATTCACACATTTGTTACAGTCTACGATTAAGGGAGGTGGCTGCAGATTGGGTAGGCCATCAACCAGCAGTGGATTGACCATGCTTGATGATAAACACCGACGCTGAATATCGTGGCCTCTCATGGCTGTAGGTGTCCCTTAACATGATGCAATACTGATGCAAAGTGACTTATTGAACCGTCTTCAGAGTTAAAGGATAAAATCAAATTTCATACATGGACACTCTGGCAAGCAAAAGGAATAGTGACCCCTACTAACACAGAGTGTACAAAACTAGCATATACACAATAGGAAATTAAATTAAGGAACTCTGTCTACGTGGCAAAATGTCAACAGGTGTAAATGCCAGTTTGAAGAAAACATTCAAGTATTTATACCGGTTCAACTGGTCAAACGGCTTCTTAGCAGCACATGACTCAGAACATTTGAAGTGTTCAACAAGTACAGCATGGTCACAGCTGTGTAACAACATGTTCTAAT
This sequence comes from Mordacia mordax, assembly GCA_036362905.1. NCBI lineage: Eukaryota > Metazoa > Chordata > Hyperoartia > Petromyzontiformes > Petromyzontidae > Mordacia > Mordacia mordax. The sequence continues at coordinate 30,429,936 of JAZEWT010000003.1, read as the reverse complement.
TCAACTCCGTTTAATCTCACATGATCGAGTAGCCAGGGATGTTCCTGGGCAAGCCGATCCCAGTCGGTTTCGACGGTGAAGGTGGCATGACGCGATTTGTTTTGAACGGGCACCGTGGCACTCAGGTGTTTGTGCAACAGGGCTTTTCCAGTCGCCTCCCGAACAGCTTTTGCAGACATGACCTGCAGTAAAATACAAAATGGTAATATTTATAGCAAGTCACTTCTTGTTATTCACCTGCATTCTTCTGCTAGTTTGATCGAATTCAAAGTTGGATGCTTCCTTGATATGACATACAAGTCCATAAAAAATGGACATTTCATTTTTATAAAATTAGAACGTGTATAAGAATCCACATCACGAATAATGGATGTAATTATGGTTATCCATAAAAGAATGTTGACCTTGAGCGTAAGATACTATTTTTGTATCGCGGTTTCATGGCTATGCAACACCTGCAGGTACCATAAAACACCGACTTCAGAAAAGCAAACAAGTTTGTCAAGGCATTAAACCGTCTCTCGACTTTTAAATACGTTCTGGCCCAGTGGGCAGTGCTGTGCCTCACAGTAAAAATGTCCCGGGTTCGAATCTCGGCTCAGGTGCGTTTCTGTGTGGAGTTTGCATGTTCTCCCCGTGTCTGCGTGGGTTTTGCCAGGTACTCCCGTTTTCCTCCCGCAGTCCAAAAAACATGCTGCTGCATAGGTTAATTGGCTTGCAGACTAAATTGCCCTCAGTGCCCTATGATGGACTGACGTTCAATAGTGGGTATATCCCTGCCTCGCGCCTTGTGTCTGCCGGGATAGGCTAAGGGTCACTGCGACCCTGTAGAGGATTAAGTGGTTTCTGACAATGAGATGAGATGTATTTGAATGTAGACATGCTTAACACCATCGCTGAAGCACAATTAACTCCACGTAAAATAGCGGCGCGGTGGCGCAGTGGTTAGCGCTGACGCCTCACAGCAAGAAGGTCCCGGGTTCGAGTCTCTCGGCTCGGGTGCCTTTCTGTGTGGAGTTTGCATGCTCTCCCCGTGTCCGCGTGGGTTTTCGCCGGGTACTCCGGTTTCCTCCCACAGTCCAAAAGCATGCTCCTGGATAAGTTGATTGGCTCGCAGACTAAAATTGTCCCGCAATGCCCGGCGATGGACCGGCGTCCCGTCGTCGGGTGTATTCCTGCCTTACGCCCTGTGTTTCCGGGATAGGCTCCGGCTCACCGTGACCCTATATAGGATTAAGCGGTTTCAGATAATGAGATGAGATGAGATATTAAAAAAAATACGGAATGTAAAGTTCTCAGTAGTTGCATTATCACACAGTATTGGTGAGTGAAACTCATATTTGTTATAAACAAAGACTTTCAGTTTAAGGGACGTAATCCCAAATTGTGTGGATGCATGTCATTACTTTTACTACTATGCTGCTATGTTAAAATCATTGGTCATAAATAACTCGCAATGAATTTATAACCAGCGAGACTGTGAAGCCCCTGAATTAAGGTGCGGCCTTACGGAGCACAATCACGCCACTATGCGCATGGAGCTCAGTAACACCATTCCTATGTGAATTATGGATCGCAACAACCTTAGTTACGGTACATTTTCAAAAAAAATTGCAAAACAAAATAAATTATTGTTTAAAAGACAAATATTTGCATAACCTCACGGCCAGCGGTACAGTTGTAAGACCGCACAGAAAAGGCAATGAGCAAAACTGAGATAACCTCGTTGTTTGCTTCTAAGTAAAATATATACAATGCATAAAGTAGTAGATCTAGCATGCAATCTCTTTGGCCGACTTATGAAACGTGATGACTGCACTAGATCCATGAATTTCTCGCCTATAGTCGGCCAACCAGTCCAACCGCTAGGAGCAATATCTCAGCAGAGCTTTATTGCCAGAAGCACTGGCAGGCTTTATTCATTACATGTGGTATAACGTACGATGTTTATAGACCGTTGTAAAATTGCTAAAAGTCCATGCCCAAGGCCTTAAAATATGAATACCTCAATTCCGTACAATAACAACCATTTTGGCAATCCACTGCAGGATGTGAGCCTGGCCACCCCGTGGATATATGATCATACTTCACTACACTGTTCAAGTTCACGCACACACTTTGAAGCGATTGATTTTTCAGCACTGCCCTCTGATGACAAGGCCCAGAAGTAGCCTACTTACATCGGTTATGCATATTGGTCTCATCTCATTATCTGAAACCGCTTAATCCTATATAGGGTCACGGTGAGCCGGAGCCTATCCCGGAAACAGGGCGTAAGGCAGGAATACACCCGACGACGGGACGCCGGTCCATCGCCAGGCATTGCGAGACAATTTTAGTCTGCGAGCCAATCAACCTATCCCCCACCGAATCACTACCTAGGCTCAACCCTGCTTGGCTTGAGATCTTATCACATCTGAACGCATTCCACTTGATTTGGTCACAGACTGACTTACACATTTACCAACTCCTGATAATTCATTCCACCCAAGCGCAAAATGTGACCGATTTACGCACATGCTTGCAACAACAAAACCCTATGCGCAAGTCAATAATAAACCAGATCGAAATTATGGGTGTGGAGTCACGGTGAGATATTGCTTGCATTTTAGGGGGTTGCCTGGCACTGAAATTTGTTTGAAACGCTGCTCCCCAGAGAGCAAGCAGCTTTTCGAAGCAATCATCAAGCACAGTACAATTTGCAAGCATCAGTCCGTGAGTTTTTGAGCGATACCGTTTGTGATGAAGGCGTTCGACTGCGCCCAGTGCTATCCATCACCGTTAAGCACGTGGTAATGCTGTCAATTACATTAATTCGGTGGGGTCACAAACACGTGGCTTTCTCGCTGCCACTCTGCTGACGGCACCGAATCGCATTGCTCAATTGGACCAACGCGGGGTCAAGTTTAATACGGCATCTGATATTACTCTGCTGACAGTAGTGATGACATGTCTAACACGAATAAACGTGACCATCAGTCATTGCCAGCCTATGGAGGGTTGCCGGTTCCCACGTCTCGTTTCGCATAACGTGATGTCCATTGCAAATTAATGGCGATTAGTTAACAAGCAATTAACGCTGCTTCTGTGATACGGGGGCCCAGCTCCAGACCACATATCCCGACATGGACTGTGGTTTCCTGGCACCCATCTCCAAAAATGACTGCCATAATTCACATTGGCTGCCTATGCAGTGTAACAAACTAGAGCGCAGCAGAGTCTTCCTTAGCGTTTAGCCAACAGATGTGCTTAATCGCGCATTGTCCGATCAAATACGACTAAATATATGCTGTGGGGACTCAATTTAGATCTTCTTAGTGCTATGTGCTATTAGTAATACAGTACATATTGTACTGCATCACATTTCAGAATGGGCCCCAAGCCTGTCAGCCGAGTCTAGGCACACGAAACCTTAACATTCACCAACACGGCCAGCCGTATAGCGGCTCCTAAATCTCACTATAGTTATAGTCAGCAGGACGAGGACTGATTAACAGCACAAAAGCTTCCAAATAAATCCAGCAGCGGCACTGTGCAGAGAAATACAGTGCGACCAGATGCGCAGCAGCATCACCGCTTACCAAGCCCGCGCCCTGACGCGCAAACTTACCGTAGCGGCTTAAAACAAACGCTTAATACACACGGTTAAAACAATAATAATAATAACAACAAAAAAGCAGGTACGGTTAAAACTCCACCGCTGAAACAAGTATCGTTGGATATTAGTCAGGCGACCACTGTTGGTTTCTCCAGCGAGGCGGCCAAGTGAAGGCGACACGCACGGCACTCGGGGAGACGCAATGAATGAGAGGCTAGGCGAGGGGCGGGGCCAAGAAGAGAGGCGGGTCGGTGGGCGGAGCTGCGCGGCGGGTGGGCGGGGCTAGTCGTCAACGCTAGGGGTGTGGTCCCGACGGGGCGTGGCGCGTGCGTTGGGTGGGGAGGAGCTTGCGTCTGAGGTGGGGGGGGTGGGGACCCACGATCGCGGAGGGCGGGGCCTAAAGCGGAAAGGGAAGCTGTGATTGGTTCGAGGTGTGTCGCGCGATCTCGCCACGCCCCCACGCGCTACACGTCAACATTTGGGTCAATGATGTGTCACTTGTAAGACACGTGTGGAAGCTTTTTTTATAAATTTTAAACGGATTCTGTAAAAAAAGGACTTCACGCATCTAAAGCACATCGGGTAAACCTCGTAAAGGCTTAACTTTAAAGGTCAGTTAAAAAAAAACTCCCGATGTGCTTATTTTATTTGCATGATAATAATATAATGACAATCCTTAAGGACAATTTGGAGTGGTCGAAGTCAATATAGACACATGGCTGGGTAACCATTTGTCGGTCTGGTTCCACCTTTTATCTGAATCCAGACCCAATATATGTTCACCCAGCAGTACCAATGGGTAAAACGCAGTAATCAAGCAGATCGAGTGTGGTGGGGAAAAGTGTGGGTACGCCCACCCCTTCGAAGAAGTCTTGTCAGCGTGAAAGTGCAGATCAAATTACCCTCTATGAATACAATTTATCACGCGCGCCGGTATTCGTTCAGTGGTCTAAGGTCTCTCATTGTCAGAAACCGCTTAGTCCTGTACAGGGTCGCGGTGAGCCGGAGCCTATCCCGGCACACACAGGGCGCAAGGCGGGGATACATCCACGACAGGACACCAGTCCATCACCGCGAACTGCGGGAAATTTAGTCTGCAATCCATTTAACCTATGCAGTAGCATGTTGTTTTAGATTGGGAGGAAACCGGAATGCCCGGCGAAAACCCACGCGGATAGGGGGAGAACATGCAAACTCCACACAAAGGCACCAGAGCCGAGAATCGAACCGGGAACCTTCTTGCTATGAGGCGACAGCGCTACCCACTGGGCCACCGTGCCGCCCCATGGTCTAAGGTATTCGATCGAATAGCTATCCCAGCCGACACAGGGCGCAGAGCGGGGCTATACTTAGAATGTGACACCAGTAATGCAATTATTATGATAAGTACATCGCAGGGCAATGGGGGAAATTTACTCAGCACGGATATTAACCTAGGCAGCAGCGTGTCTTTGGACGTTGGGAGGAAACAGGAGCACCCTGCGAAAACCCACGCGAACACGGGAAGAACATGCAAACTCCACACAGATAGGCACCCGAGTCGGGAATCGAACCTGGGTCCTTCTTGCTGTGAGGCGACAGTGCTACCCACTGCGCCACAAAATAATAGTGTAAGCTGGAAAGCGACAAACTTCGAATAGACAAAATGTGTAATGATGATTCAGCCTTTGTGCATTGTACAATTCGGCATTGTGATAGTGTTGTCTCAGGTTACCATCAATACGTGTGTTTGGATGGTTATATTGAAAACAAGCTTTTTCAGGAACCGTTAATTTTTTTTCATAATGCAAAAAGACACTAATGCTTATGTTACATTTCAGTGTTATGTTTGAAACCTATAATTCTATGAGGTTTCTTAACCAGAGGCATCGGGACTTCCTATCTGGTTTTGAAAGTCTACAGAGGTTATTGCCTGGAACAGATTTTTAAAAAATATTTTAGCAGTTATATGTTATCCAAGCTCTTTGACAATAGTACTCGATAAAAAAAAACGGACCAATTGTTATGACGGGAAAGATGTATCAAGGTGATTTACATGCAGCGTGAATGCCTATAACATCATGTCACAGGCACTTCCGTGCGGTAAAAATATCACGCTTGCCGTGCGTATCATAGCTGGCAGCTGCACGGCGTCGTGCCACATGCAGAAGGCTGCCACTGGTGACATCGGCCGAGATATCAGATTCAGGGTCACCTGAGGCAATGCTTAGAGCCTTAGAGCCTTTACGGGTTCAGTTAAGAGTTTGATAAACCGATATTTTGATGGGGTTAATGTTGAAAGATTTTTGTCTAGCGTCGCTGCTGATGATTGGGTGATGAATTAATCATTATCTCTAACCAGCATTAAAATGAAGGTCACATACGTGAACCGGTACACTTAAGTGCCCCAATTCTCTAACCTCATTAACAAAATATAGATGTGTCTTTGGAGCTATTAATGTTGGATTACAAAATGAGTCTGTTGTGCTTCAAGTGTGTTTGCGGAAAGAACATTAAAACTGGGGCGGCGCGGTGGCCCAGTGGTTAGCGCTGTCGCCTCACAGCAAGAAGGTCCCGGGTTCGAATCTCTCGGCTCGGGTGCCTTTCTGTGTGGAGTTTGCATGCTCTCCCCGTGTCCGCGTGGGTTTTCGACGGGCACTCCGGTTTCCTCCCACAGTCCAAAAAGCATGCTCCTGCATAGGTTGATTGGCTCGCAGGCTAAATTGCCCGCAGTGCCCGGTGATAGACTGGCATCCCATCGCGGGTATATCCTTGCCTTGCGCCCTGTGTCTGCCGGGATAGGCTCCGGCTTCACCGTGACCCTGTATAGGACTAAGCGGTTTCAGACAATGAGATGAGATGAATATTAAAACTGCTCCCAGATAACGTGGACAAACTGGGTACGTCTACGGTCTTTACCCAACAGTCGATTCATCTTGGCTATTGCTGCTGCTGATGATACTTATCGTGAAAGTCTTCATACATATACACATTCATAACAAGGAGTCAGCTTTTATTTTAGCTGGAAGGAACCGTAGAACAATGTAACTTTTGTTAACGGTTGCCCAGCAGGGATGGGTAAGCGACTTACAACATCTCAGTGCACCGGGGACAAATTAGTCGGGATTATTAACCTCGGCAGCATGTCTTCAGACTGTGAAGAAAACCGGAGTACTCGGCGAAAACACACGCGGACACAGGAAGAGAATACGCAAATTCCATACAGAAAGGTGACACCCGAGCCGGGAATCGAACCGGGGTTTCTTGCTGTGGGGCGACAGCGCGACTCACTACGACACTGCGTCGCCCCACGGTTTAAAATTCTACATTGTTCGAATGTCGAACAATATATATTTTACGACGTTCAACTTCATATCTCATCTCATCATCTGAAACCGCTTAATCCTATATTATATAGGGTCACGGTGAGCCGGAGCCTATCCCGGAAACACAGGGCGTAAGGCAGGAATACACCCGACGACGGGACGCCGGTCCATCGCCGGGCATTGCGGGACAATTTTTTTAGTCTGCGAGCCAATCAACCTATCCAGGAGCATGCTTTTGGACTGTTGGGAGGAAACCGGAGTACCCGGCGAAAAACCCACGCGGACACGGGGAGAGCATGCAAACTCCACACAGAAAGGCACCCGAGCCGAGACTCGAACCCGGGACCTTCTTGCTGTGAGGCGACAGCGCTAACCACTGGGCCACCGCGCCGCCCTCAACTTCATATGCTAGTTTGTTAATGGTCAGGCCTTTTATACCGATGGAGGTTTTCAATGTTCGATTCGTGATGATCGCTTCCAAAATCTGCTCTTTCGGGATAGCCGTGTCGATCGCTCCTCCTCTCTCCATCGTGTCTCCTCTCCATCGTTCGTGGATGAAGATGCCTTGAGGCGAAACGTCGCAAAAGAGCTAAGAAGAGCGATCGACGTGGCCATCCCGAAAGAGTAGCTTTCGAAAGTAATAATCTGGTCTTGTTACCCACTTTTACTTAACTTATAGAGTTAAAAATAGTTTTGTTTCATTTCAAACAGCCGCCGCGCTCTCACGGTTGTTCTAACTCAGTAACAACCATAGTCCGGCAGAGGGCATGATGGCGCTATTCATGCAGAGGCGTTATCGCCCAAGCAAACGGAGAGATCCGCGTAGCTTCTGATCCTCTTATTTTCGTGAAGGATCTGTAAACGGATCACTCTACATACACAGTTACGAATTTGAAGACGAGTGGGCTGTTGACCTGTGCCGGCTCAGGAACACTTCTACAATTTTTTATTTGTTTTAACATATCTCTTATTTTGTAGTTGATGTCCTTCATTTGTTTATAAGCATGTTACTTTTTCGATCTATTCTGATATTGTTGTTGACATGTCGTTCTCTCCACAGCTCTGTGCAGCCCTTTGTACGTCTCGGGTAAAAGGCGCTTTGGAAATGCAAATATTATCTCATCTCATTGTTAGAAACCGCTTAGTCCTGTACAGGGTCGCGGTGAGCCGGAGCCTCTGCCGGCAGACACAGGGCGCAAGCAGGGATATTCCCATGATGGGACGCCAGTCCATCATCGGGCACTGCGGGAAATTTAGTCTGCAAGCCAATGAACCTATGCAGCAGCATGTTTTTGGACTGTGAGAGGAAACCGGAGTGCCAGGCGAAAACCCATACGGACACGAGGGAGAACATGCAAACTCCACACAGAAAGGCCCCCGAGCAAAGATTCGAACCCGGGACATTCTTGCTGTGAGGCGACAGTGCTACCCACTGGGCCACCGTGCCTCCCGCAAATATTATTATAATTTCTTTAATTCGAAGGCTTTCATGACCAATATTATCGATGAAATCCATTTTTCTGGGTCAGGTCACGCAAAAAAATAGTGTCGTTTTTAACCCTCTACCACTCCACACGGCCAATTAGTAAGGTTTGACAAAAATAAGGATAATTTCAATCGTTCCGATAGCTATAAATTAAGTGCGGCTTGAAAACGCATTCTCAAACAATCAACAATACCAACTGCATATATATTAACTCTAAACACAATCCCCTGCATAACACTTTATAATTAGGGTAATCTGACATTGTTGGACCTTTATCCAAATAACTGACGTCATTCTAAACACCAGACTGAATCTGATGAACCTATCTTGTACACATGTAATATGTTGTCCCACCCCCAACCTCCCATTGTGTCCCGGTACCCTGAACACGTGCGTGATGACATCACAACCTCCCTACATAAACGGACTCAGAACGAGACCAGTTATCCGAGCTGTTCGCCCAGGTTTTGGCGTGGGTACCTGATGATGCTGATTGCAATTATCCACGAAACATCCTATCCTATTATAAATACTGCGCGTTCGCTCTCCCACACACCGGTGTGCTGAGATAGTGAATGAATTGGCACGTTCTGCTCACGTAATAAACCTTACTAATTGGCTGTGTTTGGTGTGGAGAGTTAAACGACACTATTTTTTTGCGTGACCTGACCCAGAAAATTAGATTTCATCGATTATTATAGCTATATGCAATGCCCAGATGTCTCAAAATGTGATTAATATTGTGCTGTACTGTATACTAAATGTTCCTTCATAGTAGCAATCGGTTAACAATAAATGGTGTGACAAGTTAAATGTTAGGGTAACAATGGAGGCAATTAATATGTAGCTATCTTCTCTCATTATGGATATATATATTAGCACTAGTCATGTATCCCAAAGAATGACAACATGAAGCAGATAAATGTCAAAACAGGATATTTTCCAGGTGCCATAGTGAAGAACATTTGTATTCTAAAAATTACATCAATACAATCCCTTGCCACTAGGTGCTAGAAAACACTGCCAAGTGTGACAATTTTGTGCTGAGTGAGGGCTTATGCTTATGAACAGCTTCCCTAACCTCATTCCTCGGCTTTTATCATCAAAAACATTGCTATAAACCATATGTGCATCTTAACAGTGAGATTTTTATGGCTGGTTGGCTCTGTCAAGGATGATGAGTAAAATGTGGCCGTGGGAATGGAGTTATGTTGATCTAGACAACTGCTATCAACATAAAACAAACTTGATTATATAATGTCACAATACGTGATTTATTTTACAGAACACCATTAACATTGGTCGAAAAAAACTATACCTTAATTGTAATGATTTGCAATCTGGAAAGTTAGTCAATATATTTTTATGCATTTTAGTTTTGTAATGCCTTTATTTACATATTAATTAAGATGCTGTGGCTCTGTCGAGGTGGCTGCAACACAACTGCCATGATTTTTTCCTATACCAGAAAAAGTACATACATCTGAAGTACAATAATCCATAAAACCACATTTCATGCAACTTTTTTTTATTAAAATAGAAACATCTAACTGAATTCCTCTGCATGTCTACACATGCCTGCCCATGTACACACTCCGGTCGACTGCCTGCAGCTCACAAGTCTTGCTACCTTTTCCATCTCACAAGGCCAGTGCGTGTTTAAGCCTGCACTGTATAATCACAACGATTTCTGTTGTGCAGCACTTTTAACGGCTAGGGCCATCACAATCATTAACTACATTCATTTGCAACGTACTAATGTACAAAAACATATGTTAGAATCATTATTAATTGTTATTAAATACGTGTTTTCTTGGTGTTGCATGAATATTTTGGATACGCTGGCACTTTTGAAAATAATGATTGAGCACGTGTCAATTACAGTTTTTAAATCTCATCTCATCTCATTATCTGAAACCGCTTAATCCTATATAGGGTCACGGTGAGCCGGAGCCTATCCCGGAAACACAGGGCGTAAGGCAGGAATACACCCGACGACGGGACGCCAGTCCATCGCCGGGCATTACGGGACAATTTTAGTCTGCGAACCAATCAACCTATCCAGGAGCGTGCTTTTGGACTGTGGGAGGAAACCGGAGTACCCGACGAAAACCCACGCGGACACGGGGAGAGCATGCAAAACTCCACACAGAAAGGCACCCGAGCCGAGAGATTCGAACCCGGGACCTTCTTGCTGTGAGGCGTCAGCGCTAACCACTGCGCCACCGCGCCGCCATAGTTTTTAAATAAGCATTTGAAAACTTCTGAAAATGTCACAGTGAGTAATTGCAGCCAATTTATTTATGTAGGATTTCATTGTAGACAAGTCAAATATCAGACTTCTTACACGGAGTGTTAATCTATTCAATGAAGTGTGGATATAGTGACATTCTTTTCAATGGGCACTTATTAGTGTCCACTTAAAATACTTTATTGTTCAAAGAATACAAATACATGTTACATCCTACGTGAAGGACCCTCTTGGCAATGATATGTGCTAACATATTTTGAGAACAGCACCACATTCAAACTCTATTATCTTGGAAGACTGAACTGAAAAAAATTACCGTTTTCTTTAGGAAATAGAGAACAAGCTTCTCCTTATGAAATAGCTAATTGTTGTCAATTGAAACCTTAAAACATAATGTTCTATCGGATGAACAAATAACGGTAGATTTGGAGCGTTTGATAATAACACTGTATAGTATATACATGTTTTGGGGGCTAACACAAGAAAATCTGAGACGAAATGTACAAAAGAAGAGGTGTGGTGTCTATTAACTTTACTTGGCGCGTGTTTCACATGGAAAGTTTGACACCTTGGCACCTCTCCACAGACACACACCTGGATGAATAAATGCCCTTTTCAGAACCCAGTTTTAGTTCTCATAATATAAGCATTACAGTCCTACTGCGGTAAATAATATTGCCGTGTCTTTAATACGTCTGGAATTAAGAAATGCTCCATTTTTTAAAATAAAAATTAGTAGTTACTACGGTGTTGGTAGTGTAGCAATTAGCATGTTGCGCTACTAACCCGTTCATCCGAGTTTGATTCACTCTCACAACCAACACCAGAACCGCTTCTGGGCCTCATCTAAGTCGACTCAGCCTCAAATGAGTACCTAGTGAGTGTGTAAACTTCACCACTGGGGAGCGAATGTGGCCGGGCGTGGTGCTGGCCACACACCCCCTCCTGTCCCGCGCCAGCCTTCATAAGTACTCGCTTAAGGAACTTGTCCCTACAGCCTGTTAAGGCTATGGGGAGATCTTTATCTTTACATTTGCAAATACGTAGAATTAACAAATAAATGCAAATATATGTTACGTGGCCTTCATAATATGAAATGTAAAATCTCAGGAGGCACTCATTTGAGTTTGTCTTTTACAAGAGTTCTCTCTGTCCATAAACCCAGTGGGATTTATAAAAAATGTGCCTCACTTCACAGAATATCGTATCTGACATGATTAATCAACGGTAATTATTCCGTGTGGTGATGGCATTGGTAGCAGCAGCGCAGCAGAACATCTTACCATCCTGTGGCACCTTGCCCTCGCCCTGTTAATGCTTTAAAAAAATGTGTCCTACCCATCATGTCTCCATTGACAGATTCTCTCATCAGAGACCACGAACAACATTATTTACTCACGAATTTTAATAGGCACGCGGTTATATATTATTTACTAAGAACGCCTTGTTCAATTGAATCACAATTCTACACATAAGTTATCTCATCTCATCTCATTGTCAAAAACTACTTAGTCCTGTAGAGTCGCGGTGAGCCGGAGCCTATCCCGGCAGACAAAGGGTGCAAGGCAGGGATATACCCACGATAGGACGCCAGTCCATCACCGGGCACTGAGGGCAATTTAGTCGACAAGCCAATTAACCTATACATAGGTTATTAATTGCAATTTTATCAGCGTACAGGAAATACAATTTGAGTTACTGAGAGTACAAAGATATGATGATGCAGCGACGAGACATACAGTATGAATAACTCCATTGGCCAATAGGCCTCACCTAGCAAGACCAGATTGTCCACTAGTAAGAAGAGGTGGGGGGGGGGGGAGAGACTGAGTTAGAAAAAGGGAGTTATTCAAGGAGGGAGAGCATAGTTCCAAAATGATTGATCACTCAGAACTACATTCCTCTAGGCTTTTCCCCCTACGCCCTCACCAAAACCTAGTCAACCGATACGCACGGGCCGACCTGAATATATGATGGCAAAACCGATAATTTTGATATGCATAGCATCATTATCTGGAAATTGCTATCAATAGATCTTGTTTCATCACCTGGGGATGGGTGGCCATTTGTGTCTTGGCTCACTGGATGAGTAGAAAAAGTGGGTCGGCTTTCTAGGAGTTACAACGACGTAGCTCCCTGCTATTATATACATTCCAAATTTGATTTATGAAGCAACCTTTCAATCATTGCGTTCTTGGCTATCACGTAAAGCGAACCAAGCAGCCGTTGGAAATCTCCAGGTTCTTTTTGCACGCAACAGAAGTGTGTACATCATTTTCTTAGGCGTGTCTTTGATCAGCAGTGTTAATATAAACGCATTTATCTTGCACAAGTGTATCGACTGGTTAAAGAACATTTAAAAGTCGTGACATTAAAATTGTAGGTTTTCTCAAACGTTCATATTGTATCATGCCATCCATGAAATACACGTGGCTACATTTTCGGGGGTCAGTTAGTCTTTAAGTACAGAAAATGAGCTGCCGCTTCAGGCCATTGGCTTGATTATTACAAGGGAATCCGGCTATTTGGTCTCTCCCTGAGGCGAGGATTAGGTTTGTTTGTCGATACAGGTCAACTGTTCCCAGGGTGAGCTTTATGGCTGCAGATGGGCTGCGAGGTCGTTGGACATTAATACGCCGCTTGCCCAAGGCTTCTCATATCATATCTGGCGGCAATCCATGTGTCTTACACAGTCACCGATAATGTCATTCTGGAATTCTAAAAGCGTTCACATCCTACGCATTGTTAAGCAGCTCAACTGTCAAGAAGCACTGAATTTCACATGATAAAGGCCGCAGTACAGGTGCTATCCATTAATTAAAAATATTTCATAACTTGTACATTTCTTATTCAAAGTTTAATATCTATTAATCTTTTGAAATTATTGCACGTTGTTAGATTTTTTTAAATGTGACATTTTAAACATATGGCAATTTTTTATTTTAATTGCTATTCATTAAATACACCACACAGTTCCATAACAAACATGTAAAATTTTCGACGCCTGTAATGACATTGCGACTACGGATAATCATTAGTACAATGAATAAATACCACAAATATATTTTGGAAAAGGTAAAACATTGTTTTATAAAAGTAATGTCATTAATATTTCACAATAGCAGAGGTAACTGATTGGCTCAGAGATAAGAATGTTGTACGAACACGGCCGAGACCAGTGTTGGAATCAGGACAGCTATTCTCATGTTTATATTTCATTTTATTTCCATATTTCTTTTTTTTTACTTGTTTCACAAATGTTGATGGTCTCAGCTCGGTCACTAAACGACACCAGACAAAAATACGTCACATTAACCTTGGTTCTGCAGTTAAATTGACTACATTCCAGTGTTGATAATTATACATTGGTTAGACCGCTTCATAAACATTTATATCGGTGATGAGGGGGTACGAAAGAGCTGGTCCCTAGTTGTGGCTAGGAGGCACGTCCGTGTGATCACATTCTGTGAACAATTCTCTGACATGTGAAGGATACACTTCTTCGTGAGCGTTCTCAAGAGATTCATCTTTGTTTAAAAGGATGATGCTTACTGATAGGACAACTGAATTCGTATTGTGGGAAAAGCCAAAAAGAAATTCTTGACAACAATAAACTGGTAATGCCACCATTACCATGCATTGTGCTTATCTTGGCTTTGATAAAAGCCGGTTGGTTTGACCTCTTATCCATGAAAGGATAATTATAGTTCTAAGTTGCCTTAAAACGTGCTTGTTACCGCTGTCATTTGCTTCTTTTATTGCTTTCTGATGAATTGCTCTGTAGATTGAATAATTTAGATACTGTATAGTTAGAATGCATCTCACTATAATGGGCGACGATGTTATCCCATTTCTACAGTAACCTTACATAAGTGTTAATATTGGCCTGAAAATCTGTAAAACCCGAAAGGAGGTATCTCTAAAAAATAAATAAAGGAATACCACAGATTTCTAGTCACATAATCTCAATGTTTTATTTTGAGAGTGCTTGGAATGCTTTGAAATTCAAAACAATTATCAAAGTAAATTCAATATATTTTTTATTTTTGATGGCAAAATTATTGCTATTCTGTTTCCTTCCGCGATGATTAAAATCATTGTTTTGTTTTCATAGTTGTAGTTGCTTTCATTTGTCTTGGGACCCAATGGCTGGTTGAGCACCAGGATGTTTTGTCTGCGTGTCTGTTCAAAAAACCCTTGAAACGTCTGATGGGGTTGAAGGGATGGTTGACTGATCGTGTACAAAGTGATGGTGTTCTTTGTGCAATGGCTCCTTGGTCCACAACTCTATTGGCAACAAATCACACATTTGTATAGTCGATGTCCACTTAAAGAAATGAATGTGAAGATATTACAATTATTTACACACGCTTAGAATGTTATGAAAAATTCTTGCTTTTGTTCAGTGACTGATTAAATAATTCTGTATAATCCTTTTTAATGCTTCCTGCAATGTTTACATATTTTCTTTTAACAGCTATGAAAATCAATACAGTTGTTTTGATGTAGCCGATACCTGTTTTTTTGCTCAAATAATGTTTTGCTTGTTATTTCAGTTACTGATATACTATACAGTACGTGTTTCTTAGGTATTATTATAAAAAGGGTGCATTTCACAAGCATATTCACATAATTGTCAGATAGCATTTGCATCCTTGTACAAGCGATATATGCATTTTCTTTTAAGACAAGTCGGTCATATACTTGCAGGTGTTTAAAATTGTGACTTGGCAAATCCAAAAATATTCGTGCGCTACTGATATTGAGATCTTCATTCCTGCCAGCGTGAATGCATTTAAATGAATTCACTTTGTGTGGCATGCTTGAAACTTTCTATTTGATGATTGTGGCTGGGTCTTCGAAATGCATGACTGGCAAGTATGACGATGTGAAATTCTGTGCTCAGTGATTATGATAAAAACATACAATACTATCTCGAGAGAACAGGTGTGTCGAGACATTTAAAACAACACCACTTTGTTATAGATTTGTCATAAAACGCATAGGATCGGCTTGGTTAGGCTATGCTTTTCGTCGTTATATAGAATTCATTATAAAACTAGTTATGCCACTATCTGTGCTCTTATTTAAGGCCTTCGGGGGTTTATAGTCTGAAAAGGTAGAGTATGATCATGTTTACCTTTCTGCTTCAAACTCAGCAGTATCATCTTCCACTCACCTCATTATCCCAGAGGTCTAAATTTCCTTGAGATTAGATGGGAGGTAAGAAAGAGATGTCAAATATGTTCGCTGTTTAAGGGCTGTAGAACCTGCGTAACAAAGTGAAAATGTGTTGATTTATCCAATATGACCAATATCATTCAGCATCAACTTTTGACGGCTTAGAAACAGCAGCATGTGATTTTAGCTCATAGAACCGTAGGGGTTGTACATTCGTGTGCACTGATTTCGAGGTCCAGTAATTTAAACGGCTTATCTGCAAACACCGCAGATTGACTGACACATGCTGTTTTTGCACACAGAGATAGTCAGCTTGAACTAGCGTGTCTGGTATGTTTTACTACATAATGGGCCAGCAGAACCCACTAGTTCTTTGTAGAAATCACGTGTTCGTCTCTGACAAACAGGACTTTGCTCTTTGACTAACGATGACAGCTTTTATTGCATCAGCAAGCAGTAATGTTTAACACGTAGATGGATTCGTCTTCAAAAGTTTTTACGTGGTACCATTAAAGGCGGAAAAGTCTCAACGAACCACAATGCGGGAATTTAATTCGAAAATGAAAGCTCTAAAAGAAGCATGTGTGATCCACATTTTTGCCACGGCGTCTAAACATGTAATGGGGAAACTAATTCGAAAAAAGTGGTCATAAAGTGCAAAAGTTCAGATGTGACCTTAACTAGGAATGGCTGACCCACGCATGAGTAGCTGGCAAAAGTGTGAGTGTGCAGGCAGCATGTCAAACAGAGGCCTAATAAAGAATGCCACAGGCCCTCCTGGGTTGGAAGAGCTCTGGGAATGAGGTTACCCATCCGTAGCACGTTTCCCAGCCCCTCCTCCCTGCATCCCCACCCATCTGCAGGGCGCTGCACACGAATCCTAAATTCAGGGCACGCAGGCACAGTAAGTTCACAGGACCAGGCAGGCGGATCATTACTAGAGGAGCCTCGCGCTGCAAGGCCAATGATACAAAAGACTTTTTTTTCCTGTGTGTGGGTCCACCAGTTAATGAACCGTTGTCGGAGATTTTTTTTTCTTTTGAACTATTTCACTTAATTAATTGACTTATCGAGTTCTGGGAGATCCAGAAAACCGTAGCGTTTCTGTTGTTCTATCCCAGCTTGATGTATGAGCACTAAAACGCAAACAATACAGGCAATTCCATTGATACCGTAATTTGTGTTGGGGGAATATTTATCCCAGCCTTTAAATTCTAAACATACAAAGACATTGTACTGATGTAGGTTTCCACGGCTTGATGCATGATGATTGTTTTCAAAAGCTGCTCTTTCGGGACAGCTGTGTCTAGCGCCTTCCACGTTGGAGGCATCTCCAGGCAATCACTGAAGAACGTCTGAAGATGCCTCCAATGTAGGAGGCGAAACGTCGCGAAGGAGAGAGGAGGAGCGCTCGACACGGCCATCCCGAAAGAGCAGCTTTTGGAAGCAATCATACAAAGACATTGTATCGGAAGAGTAGCGCTTTCCACTCATCAGTAGCGTGATGTAAATTTCTCTAGGCGAATATTTCCTCTGCATTAACAAATTTTAAAAAATGGTCATAAAGCATGTGAAAGTAAATGTTTCAAAATCGGGTAATGCGGTGGAGCTCGAGGCACGCTAGAGCATAATAATGTGATAAACAAGACTAATAGACGCATATATTGTAAAATGCCTAAAGCGCCAACTAAACTTCACTAATCGCACGAAATTGCATACGTGTCACACCTCTCTGTTAAGTATACGCTCCGAATTGCTTAAAATGCACGTTGGTATTCCGTGACCCCTTTGACACGGGACTCATGGAAGACGCGTGTTTCTCGTATCAACGTGGCCGCAGTTAACTTACTTTACAGTATACCTGTCGCAGCATGGAGTGGCTGCAGATTACCACGTCGCGTTTGGAACACGAACTTTCGTCGCTGTGGGTCCGCGGCCACAGAACGAGCTGCTCCCACAACTAAGACTTATAACTGAGACCGACAATTTCAAGCAAATGCTCGAAATGATCTGTTTAGCCTCGCGTACAATAAATAGCCCATTTTTTTCTGAAGTGCTACTGGACAGTTAGGGTGGTGTAATATGCGCTCTATAAATGGATATTACTATGAAAAAATAATTATCGGGTGGCACGGTGGCCCAGTGGGTAGCGCTGTCGCCTCACAGCAAGAAGGTCCCGGGTTCGAGTCTCGGCTCGGGTGCCTTTCTGTGTGGAGTTAGCATGTTCTCCCCGTGTCCGTGTGGGTTTTCTCCGGGTACTCCGGTTTTCTCCCACAGTCCAAAAAAACATGCTGCTGCATAGGTTTATTGGCTTGCAGACTAAATTGCCCGCAGTGCCCGGTGATGAACTGGCATCCCATCGCGGGTATACCCCTGCTTTGCGCCCTGTGTCTGCCGGGATAGGCTTTGGATCACTACGACCCTGTACTGGACTAAGTCATTTCTGACAATGAGATGAGAAATATAATTATCTTTCCCAAAATATCGTGGTACTCTGTATGAATTTTGAAGGGAAATTGTTGCCATTTTTAATTGCATACTCCCGTGAACAATACGCCGATTAAGGTAATAATGCAAACTCTTCTGAAGGGTGGACTTGCGTAAGAGACGTTGCTATCATCGTTGATGTCAAATAATCGAGAATAATAACACATGACAAGAAGTCCACCTCGGAGAATAAGCAATGGAACCGGTTTGTGTGCAGTTGCTGAGTGAATTGTGACATCGCAGGATCGCGAGAGATAGCTGCGGCTTGAGCAGATCTTTATCCGTATATGATGATGATGATGGTAACCTGTGCACAATACAATAGTCGTGTGCACACGTGCAGAAAGCCGCAGGGAGTAAGTACACAGCAGAACACAAATGTTTAAGGCTTTGCCAATCTGTTTATTACGGGATTTGAACATCGGCCTCTGCAAAAACGAGTCCTAAGTGATCAAGCAGAATTATAAATGTACTGCTGAGTGGGAAAAAGGTGCGGTTTCTTTGCCCCAGGTCTCCGTGGCAAAATAATGCGTCTCAGTAAGCACTCATCTGATTGCAATTAATTCTTTATTCTATATTGATTCATGAATACCGTGAATCGCAATAACCATGATTCACGAGCACGAAATTGAGACTACAATTCAGACAAACAGCAGCCAGCTATAAAATGAACAGGAAGTCGGGAGCAGATGGATGCGAGAAAGGTATACATACGATAACACAGTCACACAGACTTCACTCAGTTTCAAGCACTCAGTCACAGAACGCCTGAAGATGCCTCCAACGATCGAGGCGAAACGTCGCGAAGGAGAGAGAAGGAGCGCTTGACACGGCTAATCCCAAAAGAGCAGCTTTTAGATAAATTATCAGGAACGAATTCGCTGATTGAGCAGGCAGCGGCGCACGTGTAAAACCATACAAACACACAGGTGGTTTACACATATAAGTATTATGCTAAATTCCAGCCTTGGTGTTTATGCAATGTAATGTAATGTATGGCACTTAATCCACATCTACATGAAGGCCACGATGGTCAGTGCTGAATAATAAAGTGTTCAAGACCAGTTCAGATATCTTTCACTCCTCACCATTATTAGCCTTACTGAGAATGGAACTTAGGTTATAGTGCATTATCCAAGCCGCTGTGCCAACGCTCTATTTATGTGCATATCTACATGGTTAAAAGAAATCTACGCTTTACAATAATAACAGTCCGTTAGATAAAGCGGAAAACACCACGCATGTCACTGTCCTCGGACCCTGTGTTTAGTCTCAAAACTCTTAAAAGAAATCTGCGCTCTGTGCGAGTGGGCAGAACGCGCAGGCCAGGTGCGGTGTGCGCGGATATATGAATCACACCGCCCCTGCAGGTGTGTTATTGATAAAGAACTGAGCAGTATTTGCTTTAGAGCTGTGCATGCAGGTGCACACCACGACACGCGTGCAGGTGTCGGCAGTATAATGTTCGCGTGCACACCCAGGAGTTGAACAAGATCTGTGCGCGTGGGATGAGTAGTGGCCTTGCCCACGAAGTGTCCACGCTGGGGTTGCGCGCTGTGCGTGTGCGCGTGTGCGAGCACGAGGTGTGCGCGCTGGGCATATGCGGGTGTGTGTGCGCGCGCTGTGTATGTGCGCGATTGTGGGCACTGGGTGTGCGCGCAGGGCGTATGTGTGTGTGTGTGTGCGCGCTTTGTGCGCGCGTGTGTGCACGAGGTGTGCGCGCAGGGCGTATGTGTGTGTGTGTGCGCGCTGTGTGCGCGTGTGTGTGTGTGCACGCTGTGTGCGCGTAGGGCGTATGCGCGTGCGTGTGTGTGTGCACGAGGTGTGCGCGCTGGGCGTATGTGTGTGTGTGCGCGCTTTGTGCGCGCGTGTGTGCACGAGGTGTGCGCGCTGGGCGTATGCGCGTGTGCGTGTGTGT
Source organism: Mordacia mordax (assembly GCA_036362905.1). Lineage (NCBI taxonomy): Eukaryota > Metazoa > Chordata > Hyperoartia > Petromyzontiformes > Petromyzontidae > Mordacia > Mordacia mordax. The sequence goes on along the minus strand of JAZEWT010000003.1, from coordinate 30,409,710 downwards.
GTGCACGAGGTGTGCGCGCTGGGCGTATGTGCGTGTGTGTGCGCGCGCTTTGTGCGTGTGTGCACGAGGTGTGCGCGCTGGGCGTATGCGCGTGTGTGTGCGCGCGCTTTGTGCGTGTGTGCACGAGGTGTGCGCGCTGGGCGTATGCGCGTGTGTGTGCGCGCGTGTGTGCACGAGGTGTGCGCGCAGGGTGTGCGCGCTGGGTGTACGATCGAGTGCGCGCGCCTGCACGTGTGTGTGCGCGCTTGCGCGAGAGTGTGCGGGAGGGTGTTGTGTTCCTTCGGATTTCCGAGGCTGGGACAGGGCGAACGCACGGGGCCGAAGTCTCCACCCAGAAGCGGGAGGGGAGAAGCCGCGCCGCCTCACAAAAGGCATCATCATCAGCATCATCATCAGCAGCAGCAGCAGGACCGAGCAACCGGCCGGCACGGAGGGGCGCGGAGCTGGTTCATCATGGCTCGCTGGTGAGATTAATTTTCCACTACGCCACTCATCACCTCCATTCACAAGGTTCACTTGTATGGTTACAAATGTTAAAATCACCGACGAACGGCACTCTCCTACTGTGCGAGACGGTGCGCGCGTGTAAAGTTGCGTGGGTTTTTCATTGAGCGTTGCGTTGCGTGCGCGGTTGTGATTGCGAGTGCGGGGTGAGGCTCGCTCCATGATTCTTTATCCTGGACGCAGGTGGCCGAGCGACTGCTGGCTTCTGCTGCTGTCTGCGTGTCTCATCCGACACGGAGCTCCTCAGCGCCCAGGTAAGCACAAGGAATCCAGCACAACACGCAACAGGATCCTAAACGCTGCACACACCCTGCACACACCCCCTGCACCCTGCACCACCTCCCAGCACCCTGTGTACCCACAGCACTCGACACAGCTCCTAGCACTCTAAACCGAGCACCTTGCAAACAAACCCTGCACACACACCCTGCACACACACGCACACACCCTACACACTCACCCTGCACACACACCCTGCACACACACACACGCACACACCCTGCACACACACCCTGCACATACACCCTGAACACACACCCTGCACACGCACACACCCTGCACACACACCCTGCACGCACACCCTGCACGCACACCCTGCACACACACCCTGCACACACACACCCTGCACACACCCTGCATACACACACACACGCACACACCCTGCACACACACCCTGCACACACGCACACTGCACACACACCCTGCACGCAAATCCTGCACACAAACGCGAAAACACACCCTACATCCTGCACACACACCTTGCACACACACGCCCTGCACTCACACACACACACTGCACACACACACCCTATATCCTGTACACACACCCTGCACATATACATACCTCGCACCTTGCACCGCCCCCTGCATCTTGCACACACACCCTGCACACACACCCTGCACACACACGCACACACCCTACACACTCACCCTGCACACACACCCTGCACACACACCCTGCACACACACGCACACACCCTACACACTCACCCTGCACACACACCCTGCACGCACACCCTGCACACAAACGTGCACACACACCCTAGATCCTGCACAAACACCCTGTACACACACACCCTAGATCCTGCACACACACCACGCACCTTGCACCGCCCCCTGCATCCTGCACACACACCCTGCACACACACTCTGCACACACACTCTGCACACACATACACACACCCTGCACTCATACACACACCCCGCAACCTGCACACACACACCATGCACCCTGCACACCACAAACACACGCCCTGCACCCTATTGATCTCGGTTCCGAGCAGCCCGCTCCCGTTTGGGTCCGCAACTCACTCACCGTCCTCAGACCGAGGGTCCTCGGGAAAACGGTGCGACCTCGGCACCAATTCCACAGCCACCCACTCGATCACACCTGCAAGTCAACCACCCCGCGACTCCCCACATCCTCCTCTGCTGCCACCTTCAACCAACGCGAGCTCTGACCTCCGTGTGCAGACCAATCACCGCTGAGTGTTGGTGCAATGACAGGAGTGTAGAGACCCCAGAGCTCAACTCATTGAGTGTAAACGTTTGCGCAATGTTGGTTTTCCCATGGTCTTTGTGTATTCATGATAAAGCGCTTAGTAACACCGAACCGGATGAAAAATGGGATGGTCCGGTACCACTGTTTATATCATATTACTGCTAGATGACGCCATGATCCCCCGTACGGGTGCAATGCCAGAGTCCAGGAGAGTTTGTTCACTAAAGAATCGTAATGTTTACTTACTCTACTGTAACAGTCTACTGTATTTGTGCCTGTCCTGTGATTATTCTGGTCCCCGTCAAAGGAATGTGGAATTTCCCCCCACCTCAGGTGGTGAAGAAAAATTGTATGGGGTGGGGTGGGAGGGACTGACTTCTTAATACTGTCTCGAATTCCGCAGAGGCCATTATGTGCCCGCTAATCTGCCTATGCAGACGGAGACTTACGTGCACTTGTGTAATGGGACGCGGCTGGTCATCCGGGCGAGACGTGCCTGTTACCTTTGGGTGTCTGTAAAGTAATGTTTACATTTCTAATAATCCTACACTGTGCTGAAAGCGAATAGAGTGAAGGTGTAAGAGGTTTTCGGCTTAAAACACAATCTCTTTCCCCCTCCCCCTCACCCCTCCCTTTTAGTCCTTACGCCGTAAGTAAATAAACACATGCCCTTATATTCAATCACACCGGAATATTAGAACCTAAGTAAGCGATCGCTACAATAATGGCGAAATTACTTATCTTTTTCCCCTTAAAAAAAAAAGCCTTTGTTCATTTGCCGTCCTTTGTGAGTGTCAACGTAGTTTGTTTAAGCGTACAGCTCTTTCTCATGAAACTCGTGGGTGGAAATTGTGAAATGTAAAGCGCCTCAATAATGCTTCAGTGAATGTGTATGGTCGGAGGGAGCGGGTGAGCCCCGTGCGTTCTGGCCACTGCTCAGCAGGGCATCGCATGTCTCGCCACCGCTTGGGCTTTATCTAATGCCGTCCTGGCCTCGGTGCATTCATTCGTTGGGGCCGACCTCTTCACATCGTTCTTGCCGATTCATTATATCGAGAGGTTGGGCAACACCGATGTGCCAGTTCCAGAAGCAATTCAACGCGCTAAATTGGCAAAAAACGCTCGTTTTCTTTGCTCACAATGAGCAGTCTGTTGGACGACTTGCATTCACGTATGTGCTCAATGCTGGAATTTTAAATGGCTACTTGTTTTGCATATGAGTTAACGCGGTACAATATTTAATTCGTCTCTGATTTGAGGATTAACCACTGAATTTACCAAAAAATATATGAAGGTTTTAAAAAACTTTTTTTTCCCCCGTTTACTGCAATTATGTTGGATTTTTAAAGGCACGCATATTAAAACGCACGCTAAAATACAGACAGCCAATGAATCGTGTTTACTGAAAATGGTTTGAACTATAAAGGCCCTTCCCTTAGATACGTAGAATAAAAAAACACACAATAACTTGTTGTGTACATTAATAAACCTAGACTTAAGTTACAAAATTAAAGGTGTTATAATTGCCACCAAGAGATGCTCTTTTGGGATAGCTGTGTCGACTTCACGAGAGGTGGGACGCCTGAAATGGCTATCCCGTAAGTTGCAGCTCTTGTTGGCATTTCTCATGCATCGAGCCGTGACAACCCACATTAATACAAAAACGGTGTAACAAAGCACAATGGCAGAATTGTCTGATGGCGTTCACCACTGCCAGGTAGGGCAGGTGTGGTTAAGATACTACTAACCATACACAGGAATGTTTGTCTCGAGGAATAACACTGTAGTAACTTGTCAAATGGCTGTCCGTATTGGAGTGGAACATGCAAGTTTGCCCACGTGTGAATGCCCCGTGAGTGCCTACAGGCCCAGATGGCTGGAACTCTGCCAGGGAACATGCTCTCAGAATGAGACACACCTGGGTTTTTCAGAGTTCAGAGAAATCTCGCTTGGCTGCTTGTCTTTAACTCTCTCAAGCATCTCTTGGATTATTGTTTGAGGCACTGGAATAGCGCGGTTTTTTTACATGTTATTCTAACATTCAAACTACAGTACAAAATACAACATCGTAAAATTAAGTTAACATCACATTCGCTGTTTATGCTAAAGAGGAATATATTACACAAGTTGTAATTGTGCATTTGTAAAAGCAAATGGTTACACAAATGTGTAAAATTGTCATAGAGCATGTAAACCTCTTCAAATGCTCTGCACAGATCTTTCACGAGCACCTTTCATCCAGCACATGTACTGTAAGCCTCGGGGTTGTGCACAATGGGGAAAACTGTGCGGCTTTTGTTTTGGCTCACCGCCTGCGGCACTTGTCTTAAAGCGATGGAATGCCTCTCGCTACGTGTGTCTGATTGGCCCCTTTGGCCGTGGCAGTACCGAGATGAGCCATTGACCTCGTGACAAGCCTGACTAGCAAGGGAACGGGAACGCAATCATTTTCAAAGACAAGTTGTGGGACAGGGCTAAGGTTACACGCACCGTGTGAGCGTGTCATCAAGTTCATCACTCTTATTCTTAACGGTGACTTATTTTTGGCAAAATATTTTGCATAACACGTAATGTCTAGGGCGGCGCGGTGGCCCAGTGGTTAGCGCTGACGCCTCACAGCAAGAAGGTCCCGGGTTCGAATCTCTCGGCTCGGGTGCCTTTCTGTGTGGAGTTTGCATGCTCTCCCCGTGTCCGCGTGGGTTTTCGCCGGGTACTCCGGTTTCCTCCCACAGTCCAAAAGCATGCTCCTGGATAGGTTGATTGGCTCGCAGACTAAAATTGTCCCGCAATGCCCGGCGATGGACCGGCGTCCCGTCGTCGGGTGTATTCCTGCCTTACGCCCTGTGTTTCCGGGATAGGCTCCGGCTCACCGTAACCCTATATAGGATGAAGCGGTTTCAGATAATGAGATGAGATGAGACGTAATGTCTATCAATTCAGAGAACCAATTTTTGGCACTTTGATGCTGCAACATAGTAACATACAATTCCAATTAAAACTGAATGACAATTTCAAGTTTCATTCCAGCAACGCCATTTAATAATACAATCGTCATTTACATCCCCACTGGATGAAGTGCATCCTCCGCCACTGCCATGTCAGTCATGAGTTCTTATTTACCATACTTCACCATGTTGGTCGCTACATTTTGGTGCAATGGGGGTGTCAAGGAGCACTTTAGACATCAATCGCCACTGAATTAATTTTGGCTGGATATCAAACTCGGGTCGCCAGATTAATGCACAGTGTAATAATCATCAGTGTGCCATTGAAAAATCAGCACCGTTTGATTGAATTGAAATGCATTTCCATAAACAAATATTGATACAACTCTGACAACAGTAAATGTATAATTATTATTTTACCATGGAAATAACTGTAGAATCTTTATTAATTTTTGAAATAGCCTAAATTTCTAAGCTTGCCTTTGTCCATATTTCCCAGGTGTCTAACGTAGCCTTAAAAGACTTTGCATTTGTATAATACTGCTACGTTATGTAATTTTAAAAACGTGTTTATGTTCCAGTACAAATTAGCAAATTTGGTGTGAAAGCTACCTCAGCTGGAGGTGTATTGTTGAATGGCTCGACATATACGCGTGGGTGACTGGTGTGGGTGCGTGCGCCGGAGGATTGCCACAACAATGAAGAGGGGGGGGGGTGCTGTAATGGGCAGTGTTTACTGTTTACTGCCCAAAGCACTGTGTGTTGACTGGACTTCGACGTTTGGTGCGATAAATGGCCGGTGCTAATCGGAGAACGATGTTAGTTTATGTAAACACAAGGTGGCGTGAGAATTGCTTCCTCCTTCCCAATGTTTTGGGAGGATCATCAGATGTGGAAGGAGAATCTAACAACTCTTGAGCAATTCTCATACATCGAGCGGTGAAGTCTACATCAGATGGCGTGCCAGCTGTTTGTGGAACAAACAACGGACTGCGGTGCTTACTGAGTGAAATACCTTGATACTGTATTAAATAATGTGCACCTGACAATATATATGGGATGACCACTTGTAACTTTGCAACATTTTGGCATTTGTAGAGTAGCTTGGTTGTCAGAAATGTAGTCACCTTTTCACATTGGGTGGGGTTTACGTTTCCTTAATCTGATCTGTGAGCGAAGGGTCTGAGTGGTTTTAACAGCAGAAGAAACGAGGAATTTTGGCTGAACTCCATTATAAACAATGTGTAAATTAAAACATGTTTTTGCGTATTTTGCATCTGAGGTTTGGCATGATCTTCGATGTAGAATCGTGTGATTACAATCTTGAGAAACGTGGAAATTACAGTCACACTAAGATTTGTTCTTATTAAAATAAAAGAAGTGAACCATACTAGGTTGGAATGTATTGGCGAAAGTGAACTTTGTGATTAAAAACATTACTCCAAAATGTCGCAAAAATAAAGATTGTAATCATTGTATATTACCTGCATGACATACGGATTTTGGACATTGACAAAGACATTGGAATTACACTGACAGGGGAACACATGCAATACAAAAGAGAGTGGCCGATGTACTGGTGACAGTATAACAAAGGATTAAACATCCATGTGTGTACACCTTTCATGGAGATGGAGCAATGAAATCAGTTAATGTGTGGGGTATGGATGGATTGTTGCATTGTGGGTCCAAAACCATTTTTGATGATTTTAGAAAGGCCTTCATCCAGCTGTGAATAAGCAATGCGTGATCATGAGGGCTAACTTTTTGTCGTGTATCTTCTGACATTGGTAACGTAACGTATTCAGCACAACGACATGAGGGTCCAGCTGTATTGAAAATCACCAAGCAGTGCTCTTTCTATACCCAAGCACTGCACATACACGACATGAGGGTCCAGCTGTATTTTACCTACAACAGTTATCCCCACTCTTTTCAGGAGACCTTTATTTTTACCTGACATTCACCAGTGTTCGTTCTCAATAGCCCAGATGGAACAAATACAGGATGTTTTGTTTTCTTCTGATCGCAGAAACAGGTGTGCTGTCTCGGGTGCTGAGAAAGGGAAAAGTATAGTGCAAGGTACTCCTAACTGCAGAAAATGTTTCAGCAGCGGTCATTTCCTGCACATTGTACATATGCAAATATTTAAAGAACATGTTTTGATCTGACAAAAGTAAATAAACCAACATTTATTCCAATGTTTTACATCTGAATGCAGCATTGCTTGCGTTACTGAACAGATGTCAATACGCATGTATGCTTTGTGGAAGGTAAATGAAACTGTTTTCTGACTAGAGTTTGTGAAAATCACCCTGCCGGCATCGAGAATAACATTCTGAGTGGTGTTTCATTCTCTCATTTGGATTTTTAAAAAATGCAATTTCGTTATGTTTTTCGCATTCAAAAAAGTTTAAAACTCAGTGTATGCCTCAGACGATATCTCCACTATGTATATTTAACAGACTACTCGACGTATGTGGAAAGACAACATAGGTAATGTTACCCTCCACATTTTCTACTTGGCAAAAGGAAATAACATGGATGCTGCAAACTTCTAAAGACTTGAGGGGGACTCAAGTCTGTTATCTTTGTTGACACTTGCCTTTCATTACTTGCTCAATTTTGAAGAAATTCTCCACCTGCAAGGCATCAAAGAAACCTATTTTCACATTAACATAAATCTAGCAAGTAGCATCACTGGAAAAACTGCTTGACTCCACACTTGTAAATTGGGGGAGGATGCAAAAAAACAGCTGTGTCTTATTTTATTGTTGCAGGAAACACAATCTTCAAATTACACCCAGGTTAACCCCATGATTTTAGAATTGGATGGTCTTATTCACAAACAAGTTGTAATTTAACTTGTTGCATTAAGAAGCACATGTTGAACATTTAAAGAAATAGATCCTATGTCTGATTAGGCTATAAGGTTGGCTACAAATCACTTTGTTACCACATCATTAACGTCAATGGGAACACGAAGAAAGTTTTAATGGTCTCCAACGTTCAACTTTCAGAGTCCATGATTATTGACCTATGAAGCCTGTGAAATACCAATTTGTAACACTCAGAAAGGTCACCCTGGAACTTTAAGTGGCTTTAAGAATTAGTGTGTGCTTGCCTTAGGATAAAAAATTTCATTGGTCTTCAATTTATAGCTGGCAATTAAAATCCATAATATATGCCTCAACCCTGTTTGTCCGTAAGCGACTTCTAACCGCAAGTGGAGAACAAGTGAAGTTTACTTTGTAAATGCAGATGTTCAGCATGGATTTTCTGAGACTACAAGATTGCTTGCATGACCATACAGGGACACAGAGTGGACGTTTTTGTGAGTTGTGGAAACAAGGACACCGTTATGTTAAACGAGTTTCAAGAGTCATTGTCTCATCTCATCTCATTGTCACACACCGCTTAGTCCTGTACAGGGTCGCGGTGAGCCGGAGCCTATCTCGGCAGACACAGGGCGCGAGGCAGGGATATACCCACAATGGGACGCCAGTCCATCGCCGGGCACTGCGGGCAATTTAGTCTGCAAGCTAATTAACCTATGCAGTAGCATGTTTATGGACTGTGGGAGGAAAACATTGTAATTTAGCAAAAGTTTGCAAATAAGTTGTTATTGTATTTTATATTAAAAGTAACTCTTACACAGGTTACCCTCTTAAACATGGCCACTAAAGACAGTTCGAGGTTTTTGAGAACTAGTTTCTTTTTGAAATGAACAGAATTCTTCGAAATTCTAAGAACTGTGACCTCAGCCTTCTGAAGAAGGAAGCGAGATTGGTAATGACACGGACATCGGGAGTTGTAGAGGTTGGGTTGAGTTGAAGTGCGAGGCGCCATTACTATATTCCTACATTTTCCACTTTAATTAAACAATGCAATTGATAGCACCGGTGTGTTAATTGCTATTTTAGCAAGTGTAATTGTAGCTTGCGCGTGTAATCACTACCATACAGGGCAATCAACATCCAAATTCTTGGCACTGGTGGGTGAGGGCCTGCCATGATTGTGCTCTACTATATTTCCACCTCTCTTAGCTGAAAAATGAACTTCTTCCGCATACAGTGCCTTATTTGTCACATTTTCTCATCATTGAACACCCATCCGTGAAGGTATTCACTTTTTCAGCTGCATATACCATCATTCATGTGTTAAAGACATTGTCCTCTATAGAAAAAGAGTATTGTGCATACTGTACGTGCCAAACATTTGAAAGTAAATAAACGTAAATTCTTTACTGCGGAACTGCTCACAAGCCCACTTTTAAGAAGAAGAAAAACAGTTCTTGAAATTCTTTAATCACACATGTTTTATGATATAATCAATACAATGTTTATCTTCCTGTGAAGTAAAAGTTATTATTCTCGTGTGTTAGCTAAAAAAAAACTTTGACTTAATATATAATTTTTATAGGGTGGCGTGGTGGCCCAGTGGTTAGCGCTGTCGCCTCACAGCAAGAAGGTCTCGGGTTCGAATCTCTCGGCTCGGGTGCCTTTCTGTGTGGAGTTTGCATGCTCTCCCCGTGTCCGCGTGGGTTTTCGCCGGGCACTCCGGTTTCTTCCCACAGTCCAAAAAGCATGCTGCTACATAGGTTGATTGGCTCGCAGGCTAAATTGCCCCGCAGTGCCCGGCAATGGAATGGCGTCCCATCGTCGGTATATCCTTGCCTTGCGCCCTGTGTCTGCTGGGATAGGCTCCGGCTTCACCGTGACCCTGTATAGGACTAAGCGGTTTCAGACAATGAGATGAGATACTTTTTATCACCACGGATTGAAGGAAAGTAGCATAAGTACAGTATTGAGTCAGCACGATGTATGATCTAACATTTCAGGGATGGTACGTTGTTTTCAAAGGTAAGGTTAACATATTTTCTTTGACCATAACATAAAGGAATACAACACATAGGTATCGTTTACATTTAGTGACTGCACATTCATAATTCGAAGGTGTGTTAGGTATTTTAGCCTTTGGCACTTTATCATATTTCAGCATAACCAGAGCTCATTCCAGTGAGCGTGTTGAAGCAAGCTTAGAGACATTTTCTTTGACGTCTGCGGTGTGAAAGTTGTTGCTTTTTAATTGTATAAAACTGTAAATGGAAAAGTAACGCTGTTAAATTCAGCAAAAATTCAACACATGTAAATGTTGTTGTGAGATGTTAACTGTGGGATCGTGGATGTTTATGACGGTTAAAGAGAAGGGGTTTTACCCTTTCTAGCAGTAATACAAGTGTTCAGATCTTAAAACACCAAACAGACATATTTCACAAACTGTCAAGTTTGCAAAAAAACACGTGCCTGTGGCGAATCATGCAAAAAAAATGCTTTGATAATGTTTGCATTTTGCTTGAAACTGATTGGTCCACACCAGAGACGGCTCTCTTTAGAAGCTAGTCTCATTGTTTCCCAAGTGCTGTCAAAATACAAGCAGCTCAGGACATCACAGATACCTATGCATTCGTAGCTCCGGTCGAGCTCTTACATCTATGGGTACCTTTTTGCCAACCACAAAATAGATACCTGGGGCTGCCTCCAATTTTGGAGGCGAAACGTCACAAATAAGAGAGGAGGAGTGCTGCACATGGCTATCCTGAAAGAACAACGTTGGAAAGCATCGTCTTGCATCGAGCCGTGAAAGTATAATACTTAACATTGCCATTGATCTCACAATAAGCTCTCACATATAGTTTATTTAGCAGAAGTAATTTGAAGAATATGAGCTGCACTGGAGTTTATTCCATTTTCACGTTCATTCAATGGAGGTTTCATCGATGATAAAACATAAAACATCCCATCATTTGTATCTTAAATTTTGTGAATGCAAGTAGGCTCCTTTAGGATGAGGATAATAATAATATAATTTATAACGCGCCGTGCAAAGTCCATGCATGGTCATGGACAATACATGGATAATACATGGATACACTGGCGTAGCGAGGGCTTCGTTGAGAGGAGGGGCAGTTAGCAAGGTGGTCAGCAGGCGCCAACCTGTCAGACATTGCTGCCTTATCATCATTCATTATTATTTAGCAGACACGCTTATCCAGCGCGACTTACATCATTACAGAGGCGTATCGAGGAAACCACAGAAAGGTGAGAGGAAGGCAGTCATGCATTCAGCCGGTGCCAACATTTGCCAGACACTGCATAACCTGGCCAACAGAGGGCGCAAGGCGAGGGAATACTCAGGATGTGATGCCGGTACATCGCAGGGCATACTACTTTTTTTGGGGCAATTTACACAGCAGGCCAAGTAATCCCGGCAGGAGCGTGTATTTGGACTGTGGGAAGAAACCGGAGTACCAGGCGATAACCCACGTGGGCAAGGGGAGAACATGCAGACTCCACACAGAAAGGCACCCGAGCTGGGAATCGAACCCAGGACCTTCTGGCTGTGAGGCGACAGCGCTATCACTGCGCCACTATGATGTTAATGGCCAATTAATTAATTAGTATTTTTTAGTTCGAGAAAATTGAAGAAACTGGAGGCTAGCCATGTAGAATAGAGGGCGAACACACAAAATCCATATGGAAAGATTCTTGAGTCAGGAATCGAACTGCCTCGGGCAGGATTTTCTTTTTGTGAGATGCAGATGTTTCTGCTGCCCCACCTTGCTGGCTGTTATTATTCCAATGTTCAATTTGACCCGATACTTCATGAAACCTGGATTACAATAAAAGTATGAGATAGCTATGTACACATTCCAGCGACAACTGAAATAGATGGATGTGCTAAAAGCATTTTTTTTCTTTCCAGCAGTCTTATATTTTAGATACGTTTTTTCTGTTAAGTCTGCTGGTCACCAGATGTGCAGTTTAGGCCTGATTAGTGATATCATCTTTTTGAATCAACAAAGCGAACTCACTACATTCACTTACACATTTCCATTGTTTACTTCTAAACAATCTAAATATCTTCCTTCTCCTCTTGGATTTTCACATCTCCCACTACAGTGAAAATATATACAAAATCACCTTGTTGTGGTTTACACATTCTCTTATTTCCTTCCCTCACTGCACATCGCCGTATCATTTTGGAAATTCATATATCACATTAATTGGATACACTAACATAATTGGGCGGCGCGGTGGCGCAGTGGTTAGCGCTGACGCCTCACAGCAAGAAGGTCCCGGGTTCGAGTCTCTCGGCTCTGGTGCCTTTCTGTGTGGAGTTTGCATGATCTCCCTGTGTCCGCGTGGGTTTTCGCCGGGTACTCCGGTTTCCTCCCACAGTCCAAAAGCATGCTCCTGGATAGGTTGATTGGCTCGCAGACTAAAATTGTCCCGCAATGCCCGGCGATGGACCGGCGTCCCGTCGTCGGGTGTATTCCTGCCTTACGCCCTATGTTTCCGGGATAGGCTCCGGCTTCACCGTGACCCTATATAGGATTAAGCGGTTTCAGATAATGAGATGAGATGAGACTAACATAATTTAATATCTTTGTTGTCTCTGAATTGTCCAATAATTGTTTTTCTATAGTCATCACGAACAATTTAAACATATGGTGATAGGATGCTAATAGAATCCTGGCTCACCGTACAATATGCACGGCATACAAACTTCGTACTTCAAATAATGCACTATCAATAACGTGCACGCCCGCTTTATCTCAAGATAATTCCATAGCTGATAATACAAGACATACCAAGTGATATGTTCTAATGATATCATTCACACATCGTTTTTAGCATATTTTGCCAGGCATTGTCCAAAACCTTTGTTAAGGAAACATAGGCGATGGACGTGGCTGTGTCCTCCGTCCTTGGTTCTGTTGCTGTGCTTGCAAAGTAGCTCGAGTGCGGACTGGGAAAGCAGATGAATGAGCCACCCTGCCAGCCGCACCTTTTGATTTGTGGTGCAGAGCTGGCTAATGCCACCCAGGGGGGACTGTTAAATGTTAAACATTGAGTTGGTCTTCCTCTATGTCAAGAGGTGGGAAATAAAGCACCGCCCAAGCAGCCATTCTCTGACAAAAAAGCAAAGTTCCATCCACAGATAAATTACATTCATTTGTATGAAGATTAGTAATATAATTTGTAGCGCGTGCAAGTTTCACGCCTGGTCAAGGACGAGACACTGATACGGAGGGGCGAGAAAACCAGAGGAGAGGGGGACGGGGAGTCAGCCAAGCGGTTAGCTGATGCCAACTCGCCAGAAATGGCTTCCTATATAAAGACATAATGAAAGCTTTATTATACTGTACGGTATGGAAGTGATGCCAATGTTTACCTTTGTTGTAGTGGTCCTTTCAGGTACAGTGTCACGTGTTACGGACATTGTCTACTAATTTGGATGTAACACAATAAAGTATAAATGTGGAACCTCTTATTACAGCTCAACGATCAGTTTTTATTACCAATGTTAATGTTATCACGATGTAGGTTTTCACGGTTCGATGCATGATGATTGCTTCGAAAAGCTGCTCCCTCGGGACAGCCGCGTCGATCGCTCCCTCTCTCCACCTCGCGACGTTTCGTCTCACACGTCAGAGGCATCCTCAGGCGCAGTGTGAGACGAAACGTCGCGAGGTGGAGAGAGGGAGCGATCGACGCGGCTGTCCCGAGGGAGCAGCTTTTCAAAGCAATCATAATGTTAATGATATACAGTGAAGCAGAAATATGTGTCGTGATCTCGGTTCACATATATGCATTGGGCTCTTCAAAATGATACAGTAATGTGGTAATTTACAAACATACTCCACTGCTGGATGAAGGCTTTCTCACACTGTGTCGGTCATGAGGGTTGTTTCAACATACCTCCTCACCATGCTAATCAGTGTGTGCTGGTGAAAACGGACTCGTACCCAGTAAATAAATAAAAAATCCCACCTCTATTTTTACTTTCTCTTCTGAAACGTAAGTTGTCACAATTCATTCTAAACTTACACCTGACGGTAAATTCGGTTTCAACTCATTCAGGACCGTTCCCGTGAAGGAGCCGTGCGGCGTGTTGGTGCACAGTGCGGTAACTAGGGGCAGCTGTCCAAACAACCGTGCTGGAGCTGCCGCACGCTGTTTAATGGCTCGGTGTCAAAAGATCGGGGCACAATGCCGCAGCCAGAGCTCCACACGCCTCACTCTCGAGCTCTGCCTCTATAACACAGAGCATAGCATGCACACGAAATGCTGCCATGAAATTGGGATAATGCAGTGCACAATTGCAGTATGCACTTGATGTCCTCTTTGCAGACAAACTGCAGATTTTGGCACTCGCTGGTTTTTTTTGTCGGTATTCATTGCATTGTATGCATGCGCCTAATGACTTTAATGGAAAAAAGGTTGAACGATCTGATTTTATTGTAGAGTTTCAATCATTAAGCGTTAAGGTAGTAATAATGGTACTCAACAAATAAACGTAAATTTTCTGGTTATACAGTCTAGGATTTTTTTTATACAGTCTGGGGACCGGATTGTATTGAAAATCAGATAACAATAATAATTGCACTTATGTATCGCTTTTCACCCGAGGGACACAACCAACGAAATTTAATCTGAGCCGTAATTTCATGAATCGGTCAGTTTTGATTAGAGCTCATTATCATCCATCGTTTAATGAAGGCTCCCGATGCTATGCAACCCGCATTGTTGTTTTACGTGGCTATGCTTGTCAGTGTGGGTTCTCAAGAGGGGAGGCCTGATATACTTTGTGGTACACCTCGCTAATGATATATATGGCTATGAATCCAATTCACGATCACACCAAGGTGTGCTAACCACTGCCATCTCACTTTCCCAGACTTGTAGTCAGACTGCTTAATGTCACATCAACAGTCGGGGAGTAGTAGGTTTTTGTGGCTACTGCCACTCGATTTTGGAATAATGCCACCATGAGCTTGAGAGTAGAATCACTACCATCGTTGACCTACCTTAGATCCTAATTAGAATTAAAATGTCGGGCCAATTGCGATTGTAAAAAAATAAAAAAAATGATAGGTGGTTTTGAAGGGTTGCAAATGCGCTATCTTTTTGATAATCAAAATGCTTATTCAATTTATTTCTATGCCACAGTTACCTTGTAATTCGTCTTTGTCTCCTATAAATTTATTGGAATTATTTGTCGTTTTTGTATTGAGCAATTTTGCGTATTACTCTTCACATTATGATTATGATCAGAGTTTGATCTTTGTATGAATTGTTGTAAGTTTATTTGCCGTTTGATTGTATGCGTTTTGCGTTCGTCACTTCGAATACTTGTTGTATTGCAAGACTCCCGCATCGAGAGCTTGCAAGCTCAATGAGGACTCTGCTATAACAATACACATCTCCATCTAACAATAAATAACACAAAATAAACTACCATAGTAATGGAACTAATACTAGTAAAATAATAGACAAACAATTAGAGGCTAAATGTACTAACTACTTCAAGAAACACAACACAATAATTGTATGAGTATACTAATAATAATTGCACTTCTAGAGCGCTTTTCTCCCGAGGGTCACAAAGTTGTGGAGAGAACGGCATGTCAGCAGCAACAACAAGAACAACATATGAACAGCAAATCAACAACAATAGCTGTTTTTTTGTTACAAATCTATAATGACCTATTTTGCCTTAGTTCATTCCACTGAACCCCGGTATAACAAATATATACACGCACATGTTTAACGGGTCATTGCATCATACCGTGAATTGTTTGAAGTTGAAATGACTCGCCACCCACTTTAATTTTTCACATTTGTCACGGTTACTTAACACTGTGCAAACTTGGTTACACCTATTTATTTAGCTGGGGCATAAATTTCCCCGTTATATTCACAAGGACTGGCAGCTTTTGTGTTTCCGCAGTGGGCAAACATTTGTCGACCATTTAACTACCAATAACTCCGAAACAATCAAAGGAGCTTAATATAGGTGCAGGGCTGCCAATAGAATCAACGCTGTATGCCCAACTATTTACATTTCTAATGATGGTGCTGTGTAAATCGGAACTTCGAGGATACACACCAAAGACCTTGTTATTGCTTTAATCTCTCAGATAATTATTTCCATTCTTAGAGGGGATTTAAAGCCGTTCTTTTGCTGGTGCTTAGCTGCTCATTATCAGAATTAAACACGTTTAGGCGTTTTCATCGTTAACGAGTTTACAGCTTTACTCAAGTTTTGATTCCGTAGCTGAAAAAACACACACGCGTTTTCAACAAAAACAACCAAACTATTGCGTCATCATGCGAAGCCCAAACATTTCAAAGATACCGGATTCCTCAATGTGTACGTTTATAATTATTTTAGTGACCGGAATAAAATCAGTAACTTCTTGCAATGGAGCGCTTGCCTTGACGTGGTGAAGAAGACGCTTGAGTGCCCTGTGCGACAGGATAGGTCAGCGGAGAGGTCGGGGGGATGAGGGGCAGAGGGTGAGATGGGGGGGGGATCAGAGTGGGGGAGGGAGCGGGGGTAGGGGTGGAAGGATGGGGACGTGGGGAGGGGGATCCCTGCCAGCCCAGGTACTCAGCGAGAGTTGAGACGAACTATGATCCTTTCGCCAATTTGTAACTACACCACTTTATGTGTGCCTTTTGAAAAGCGGTGATTGTGATGGTGAATATGGTAATAGCGATGATAGCAGCCATTACCTCTTTTCTCTCTACGAAGAGCGTGAACTCGGGCAAAAGTTTGCACAGTTTATTTTAATAAGCTCAGAAAATTGATACCTCAACCTCTGACTTTTGACCTTTTAAACTGAAAATTGCATGGTAATCTAAACCTGTTGTTTGCTGGATGTGTCTGTTTAAACAACATTTAAAGGGAAGTGATTGTTCTGTTTGCCTTAGACATTAAACTCATACCTAACATAAATTTGACATGCGTGTTGTAACATGTAGTGGAAACAGAAATATTTGCAATAATTATTTCCCTTTCCTGCATATGGTAATACCACGGTATGTACATTGCACCATCTTATTATACTCAGTATAATTACACAAATGCCTCTCTGCCAATCTATGTATTCATTTATATACTTTAGATTTCATAAGGTCTCATTGACCATCATGTTGACTCGATACTGTTGAATAAATAAAACACTGCACTTTAACCAGTAAGCTAATACCACGAAGCGCATTCGTCGTGCATTGGCAACACTCTGACTTCCAATATCTAAAAATGTAATGGCATTGGTGGTAGGTTGGCAGCAAGTGCGCTTTGATACATCGAGTAGTCTTTCGGCAAGTGATGTAAATGAGATAAAAGCGCGGTGTCAGAGGTCCGTTGTTGAGCGCCTGTCGTCGCTACGCCTGTAATCTCGGGGGCGCGGGGTCATCTCCGAGACGCGTGTGCATCGCTGCATCGCCACATGACAACATTCTCGAGGTCTTGGGAAGATAACACATTTGTGGATGCGTACGCAGTACTGTAATACCTTATGTGCGTATACCTCTCCCACACCGACTTACGGGATTTTAAGATGCAATTCCTGCATGTCACCGTAGAAAGGAAGCTCATGAACTTCTTATGAATACTTGAATTAAAACAGGCTGATCTCAACTTGTTAACGCATGGTCTGGAGTCTATCTCTCCCACATATAACTGTGGTTTGTGACCAGGTGCAGCAGCCAGTCATCAAAGTGTTTGGGTTTTTTTCTGGTTATCCTGTCGGTGACAAATGTGTGTTACAATACTAAACACTCAGTCTAATAGAAAGGACGTTGTTACTCTTATTGCTTTGGCCCTGAGCGTCGGCCATTAATCCATTAGTGAAGCTCAAACTGCCAGTGTTGCCTACATTGATCACATGGAGAGGTGTCAGACAAAAGGGATCTGTTTTCCTATACATATTGCAGAGCTGTAGTGTGATGAATTGAAGTCAATGAGCATACTTTATGTAGGAGGCGTTGTAGATCATTTTGGCATAACTTAAAAGGGCTCAAGTTAATTTGCTTCTATGCTTCAGAGTACTATAATCATATATATTTGTATTAAACATGCCCTGATAAATCCTGGATATTGTTAATAGTTTGTTGAGAGCCGATGTTGGAATTAGTCCAGCTTATTTGTACGTTTTATGAACTTCCCAATATTTAGGTCTCATTCTTTAAACTCCAAAAATCACTAACTAGTGAACTTACCACTTAGCACAGTGCTAAACTCCTGCAGTGTTAGCGATATCACAGTCCAGGTGATTAGATTTGGGTCACATATATCGTGTATAGCACACGGTGTTGGTGTGTTAAACACATCAAGAAAGTATTTCACCCATCGCATTCCGGCTTTCAGAAGCGCAGAACTGCAGAACAGCTATTACACATCTGCCAGTTTAAAGCTCAAGTTGAAAGGTAATGCTCTTCATGGATTTATGTTCCAGCACACAGAAAGTGACATTTTAGCACTGAAGGCAGATAACCATCTTAAGGCCAGGACCTGAAACCTGAATGTATACCGGCAGCCACAGCGTTTCATGTTGTACAGTAGTCAGGGTTTGACATTTAGTAAAAATGTCTTGAGGACTGAAAAATATACAGGTATTTTAAAAGTATTTTCAGTGCGTGTATTTTTTACACGTCACACTGGACGGTATTTATCAAGCTGTTGAAATTACTCAGCAGCCATCAAGATTGCAGGAGGTTTTCAATATCACTAACTCAGTGCACTGGTTAAAAATTAAAAGATCCCTTGACATTGAGGTGATAACACAAATATGAAAACGCCTCTGAAAATACGTCGCATAGCTTATTTCAACTTTTAAGCTTAAGACCTTAAACATCGCTGCCATTGGGTGCACCAGTTCAAATTCGGGTGTGGTTGCTCGCTAGTGCCTTCCTTTCTGCATGGTGTTGTGCATGATTCTCAACGTTAAACTTCATTCTTCTCGCCTGGATTTTTGTACGACGAGTGTTTTGTGGAGCTACAAATAATTGCTGTACTTTATAAATTGCTTCGTGGAAAGTTTGGCATTTTCGCTGGAGGGTTGACATTAATTCTTGTCGCGGGCTTAACGAAACCCAACAGTGTAAGGTCGGGTTAGGTTAATCGCTGGATGTGAAACAATGTCTTTGTTGTCAAAATATTACATTTAAAGTGACTTTCCTTCAGAAAGTATGAACTTTACTTTAACACGTGGTGAATGTGTCTTTGGGCGTATGTTGCATTCAGTGGTACACAGACTTTCCCTGCTGTAAAACAGTAAAAATATATCATTCCACTTTAAAACAATTCACCTCTTTGTCTATAACTTAAGGAAAGATATAATTAACAGTAGCGTAACATTTACACGGACCCACATTTAATTATACCCCGGGGTGAACACATTGCGCTCGATCCCTATACGCTAATTCATTCATTATCGCTCATTTCATCTCATTATCTGAAACCGCTTAATCCTGTATAGGGTCACGGTGAGCCGGAGCCTATCCCGGAAACACAGGGCGTACGGCAGGAATACACCCGACGACGGCACGCCAGTCCATCGCCGGGCATTGCGGGACAATTTTTAGTCTGCGAGCCAATCAACCTATCCAGGAGCATGCTTTTGGACTGTGGGAGGAAACCGGAGTACCCGGCGAAAACCCACGCGGACACGGGGAGAGCATGCAAACTCCACACAGAAAGGCACCCGAGCCGAGATTCGAACCCGGGACCTTCTTGCTGTGAGGCGTCAGTGCTAACCACTGGGCCACCGGGCCGCCCTCATTCATTATCAATACCCGCTGAATCCTGTACAGGGTCGCGGGGAGGGGCATCTCAATCGAAAGACTCTTTTAGACTTTTACGTCCGATTTTATTGCTCTTCCGAGCAAATTTTACAAAAGAACCCACATTTCCTTCAAGACAATTTATAATTTATAACGCGCACACGTTCAATTCGAATATATACATACCCATACTCAGAATAACAGCAAATTATGAGCAGTAGTGGCACGCACAATGTATATGATCAAGACAGTATACAATATATACAACGGTTTACAGAGAGCATGAGAGAGGGCTAAAGGCGGGCGGTTCGCAAGATGTGACGCCAGCACAACGTAAGGCACACTTTTTGGGGCAATTTACTCAGCAGGCCAATTTAACCTAGCAGCGTGTCTTTGTATATTTTGGGCGAAAACCGGAGTACCCGGAGAAAACCCACGCGGACACGGGCGAGAGAGAACATGTAAAACTTCGCCTCACAGCAAGAAGGTCCCGGGTTCGAATCTCGGCTCGGGTGCCTTTCTGTGTGGAGTTTGCATGCTCTCCCCGTGTCCGCGTGGGTTTTCGCCGGGCACTCCAGTTTCCTCCCAAAGTCCAAAAACATGCTGCTGCATAGGTTGATTGGCTCGCAGACTAAATTGCCCGCAGTGCTCTGTGATGGACTGGCGTCGCATCGTGGGTATATCCCTGCCTTGCGCCCTGTGTCTGCCGGAATAGGCTTCGGCTCACCGTGACCCTGTACAGGACGAAGCGGTTTCTGATGACATGAGATGACTTTATCTTGTGTAGCCACCGACCTCACCTCCAAGTATGCGCATTGCCTAATGTATGGAATTGGACTCGGAGTCACGAAGCTGTGGTAAAACACGGTTTTGTAGGGTTTAGAGTAAATAGATTTGTAACTTGCGACAGTAGCGGTACAATAAGCCTTGATCTATCAACGCCATAAATAGTGAAAATCTATGTTTCCCACAAGGTGGCGCTAGAAATGAAGTCAACTGGCGTCCTGCCAGTGCGCTAATGTATTCACAAACTAAATATTAAATGCATTCATAGGGCGCTTTTCACCCAAGGGTCACAAAGCGCTGTACAGAGCTGCGGAGAGAATGGCATGTCAAATACATTCGCCACTAACGCGGTAATGAAAAGGAAAAACCACAATCGGTGTCGTTTTTGGCAATGGCGCTTCTTCCACGGCAGGGCAGCTCTCTTGGCACTTGCGTTGAATTTCGTTGTTGTCTGTGTTTGTGCGAAAGCAATATAAATTCCATGTTTGTCTTATCGCGGTGTGCCAGTGTCCCATCAACGTTGTGCCGAAAGAGTGCGTGCTGTACACGCAGGCCAGATATGTTTGCTTTTGTAAATAAATGTGGAAATGTTTTGTTTGATATTTCAATGGTAATTGGAAATAACATTTTGTGTAAATATGGAATTTATTCGTACACGTTGCATATTAGACGGGTTTCTGGGGGGCAGGGGGCGGAGATAGAAGAGGGCACAAGGCAGGGCTATACCCAGGATATGGACGCCAGTCCATCAAAGATTGGTCAAATTACATTGTCCTGTATTATTTCAGACCTATGGGTGAGAAGACTAAGTTTCTGGTTTTGCACTACAGCAACATATTTTTTCGTCTGAGCTTCGCAACAGTCACTTGAATGGGGTTGCAAACCATTTTCACAGAGCGAGAGAAAACCGTTGGGCAAGCACGCAGACTCGACACAGACTCGACATAGGTTACAGCCCTATTGTCTCTATTGCCACCTTTTGCACTGTAGACCATAACCAGATATATTTCAGTCAGCCTATGTCTATCAAATCTGAGCAGGATACGGTGGTTATTATATCCCTATTTTGAGACGATAACCAATGGAAAACAGCGCTCATTTATGTAGCGTGCATCTTTTTCAACATGTTCTTTTTTCTCAGAACAAAGTCCTCCAAGCGTATTAGCCTCGCTAAACTGCTTGTATAATCACAAACCTTAATAATAGTGAATGTGTGTAAGGCAACTCATTAAAGCACTGCCAGCCCATGGCTAATCTCATCAGCATGCCTCTTCTCTATGTCTCTCCAGCATCACCCCTTCCATTGTTCTGGCCCATGAGTAATTATGGTTGGCTCTGCTTGCTGGGGAAGATGCCACTGTGCTGTTGTGGAATCGGAGAAGCTGACAAACAAGCAGATACTCCCCAGGAATGCGAAGCCCTCTTTAGGACATGGCCTGGCTCCCCTTGGCCAATCCTTGGGGACAAATGCTGGCCCGTTGTTATGGCAACTTACCATACAATTTATCAGACATTTATTTATTTACAGCATTATTATCGTGACAATGTGGGATTTTTTTGTTAATGTGTTATTGTGGCTGGTTAAACATTATTGTCATACTCTGTTCAAAATGAACAATCCCTCTATCCATTGTGCACAGGCAATGGTAGAGTCCATTGTGAGGAGTCTTGTTACCAGTTTTAATGGTCACACAGATCACAACCCTGGACTCCTTTTGTCGTGGAGGCTGGTATGGTGAACAGCAGCTAGCGCCAAGGTGATGGCCCTCGCATAACTTGCAGGGTGTGATTGATACTGCTGCTGGGAGTCATGCAGTGCGCGTGTGTTCAGCCATAGCTATTTCTGAATGGAATCTAGTAGTGTCGGCTATGGTACATTTTTGATGATACATGGTCCATAATTAGCTGCATTTGGAATTTGGAGGCCACGTGTGTGAAAGAAGGAGGTACACTCGTCTGCGGGCACTGTTGAAGAAACAAAGGGACGTTTAAAGACTCCTGTACGACTTGCAAAGATTTCCGCCTAAGAAGACGACATGTGCTGCCGGTTAATTTGGTTCTGTCTCGTGTGGATTGTGACGCTTCTGTGGGTAAGCCCGACAGGGAATGCTCAGCATCTGACTTGGTTTTGGAAACAATGGCAAATAGGGCCTTTAGATGGAGGCAGCAACGTGAAAACGGCTGCTGCAACAAAAGCTTCCCTCATTGCAACGGCTGAAGCGAAAAAGAATATAGGCAGCATTGCACCTGCGGTTAATTCAAAACGTTTTGGTGACACATTCATCTCAGCCCTTATGACACACGGAGAACCGTCTGCTCTACACCAAAAGTCCTTGGATGGCGGCACTGCAGAAGACCAACCGACAACCACTGCTTCCAGCACTCGCGAGGAACACTCAGAAGACAGTGTGGTAACCACCGCAAGCTTCGGGGTGAAAACACACGAGCAGAACACAGAGGACATCAACGTCGATGGAACTCCGAAGAGCGAGAGCGGTCGAACTGGTGCCGTGACCAATACAAGCCTCACGTCAGGGGTTGGTGGCGCAGACGACTTGACTAGAACAACGGCTGGAAGTAGTACGGGCACAGTTTCTACCTCGGCTGCAGTGGGAAAAGAAGTCCTGACAACCGTGTTAAGAGCCACGCATATCCCTGCACAGCTGCAGGTTCACGGGCCGCAGGGTAAGGTGGTACTACCCGTGTGGTTAACACTCCAGTTCTTAGACAGTGTGTGTGTGTGTGTGTGCGCGCGGTAAGGTGGTACTATCGAGATGGTTTACACTCTAGCTCAGAGGTAGTGTGTATACCTTGCATTATCACAGAGGCGCACTGTGGTTGCCATTGCACCATGGTGTCACTTGTACAGGAGCGGACGTGCTGAGAGATCGACGTGTGAGCCTATTAATAAGCCTTGGTATATTGAGAAAAAATTAGTTAAATACCATTTTTGTTGGGCTTTGTGCATTTTCATCATGCAATGTTCTTGCGTTGTCTGATATACAGTAAAGTGAGACACATAATACCAGGAGTACTTTACAGCTGGTATAAAAATGTTAATGCTCTTGGTTGTAAAACCAAGTGTACTGCTGTAAGCTTTCACAGCTCGATTCATGATGATTGCTTCCAAAGCTGCTCTTTCGAGATAGCCGTGTCGATCTTCGATCACTCCCCCTCTTGTTTGAAAATTACATGTAGCTTTACTACATAGTCTCTGTTTCCTGTAATTTCTCATCTCATTATCTGAAACCGCTTAATCCTATATAGGGTCACGGTGAGCCGGAGCCTATCCCGGAAACACAGGGCGTAAGGCAGGAATACACCCGACGACGGGACGCCGGTCCATCGCCAGGCATTGCGGGACAATTTTAGTCTGCGAGCCAATCAACCTATCCAGGAGCATGCTTTTGGACTGTGGGAGGAAACCGGAGTACCCGGCGAAAACCCACGCGGACACGGGGAGAGCATGCAAACTCCACACAGAAAGGCACCCGAGCCAAGAGACTCGAACCCGGGACCTTCTTGCTGTGAGGCGTCAGCGCGAACCATTGCGCCACCGCGCCGCCCTTCCTGTAATTTATTTTACTATATTGATTCAAAATATTATATTGTAATGATGTTGGTTTTCACGGCTCGATGCATGATTGATTCCTAAAGCTTTGCATAGAGACGGCGAGAGGAGGAGCGATCGACGCGGCTAACCCGACAGAATAGATTTTGGAAGCAATCATCAAAACATTATATTATCACACGCTTAAATATTTGTACTTTTTATATCCGTTTAATATACCTTTTTCATATATAAAATATTTATATAAATTTGATAGCAAGATCTGGTCACGTATGTTCGGTGTAAGTCCACACATATTCTATTTGTAAGCAGTTTTCAGGAGATTGACTGCTGGTGCAATGTAAAATATTTAAACCTTGTTATTGGCTTTTGTACAAACACAGTTGCTGGGTACATCTTTGACCTACAGCTGATTTAAGAAGATTAATGCTTTCCTGGCAATGGAGGCACCAGCTGTTTCTGGAAATCACATCTGAGCTCCACCATATGTCCTGTGGCATTGTAATGCAGTGAACATTTCTCTCACGGCTTTACACACTCTCCAAAGACGTGATGGAAAGCATAATTGTGATCAACCGTGATATATACACTGCTGCATGAACGCGTTCCAAAGCCTTCGCCATTTCTCAGAGTCCTGTGATGCGATGATCCATCTCCACAGGAGCTGAGTTGATAATTCGATACCCATGATAGACGTTGTTGCAGGTGTGTTCCCTCCTTTGGTTGCCACTCTGTCATTAGTCTTGACCACAAGCGATGTGTACTATACTCATCTCATCTCATTGTCTGAAACCGCTTAGTCCTATACAGGGTCGCGGTGAAGCCAGAGCCTATCCCGGCAGACACAGGGCGCAAGGCAAGGATATACCGACGATGGGACGCCAGTCCATCGCCGGGCACTGCGGGGCAATTTAGCCTGCGAGCCAATTAACCTATGTAGCAGCATGCTTTTTGGACTGTGGGAGGAAACCGGAGTGCCCGGCGAAAACCCACGCGGACACGGGGAGAGCATGCAAACTCCACACAGAAAGGCACCCGAGCCGAGAGATTCGAACCCGGGACCTTCTTGCTGTGAGGCGACAGCGCTAACCACTGGGCCACCACGCCGCCCTCCATTGTCATCCGTAAAATCAAATTTTTTGGGATAGGTCACGTAACAAAATGTGTCGTAAACCCGCGTCCAGCCGACACAGCCAATCAGTAAGGTTTTGTCACGTGCACAGAACGTGCCATTTCTTTACTATCTCAGCACACCGGTGCACTCATTTGGGACAAGCCACATGTCATTAAAGGTTATGTGCACTAATTAAAAACGTTGTTCTCTAGCCTTAATGCAAAGCTGTACTTCATTGTCAAGTTTTGCTGAAGGACTGTAAGATTTTCTCGTTTGCGTCTTTAATTCATCATTTTTTAAAACCCATTCCACGTTTAATAACTGCCCTATGTGAACACGCTTAGAGTGATTTCCAGCAGAGGTCCTCTAAAGGATAATTTCAGTAGTTTCGTAACCTTATCGTTGGATTTTTGTTTTCAATACACTTATATTGAGACGCATTAACTTTTTAAATAACTTAATTTAACCATTATCTGTAGGTAATTTCAGTTCGTTGTTATAATGAATTGTCATCAGACAAATTGAGGTGCTATAATTATCTGCATTTACATATGACGCACATGTTGCACAAACTATTTTCAAGCAAATGCCTATCATGTCCGTTCATGAAAACTTTTTGGAGAAAAAAATACACGGTAAAATACACTTCGTGAAGTGAAGAATAAGTTTATAAAGTAATAAAAGACTAAAATGAACAAACTAACGCTTGCTTACATTTGACAGACATACTTTAAAGTGTCACTGTGACGTTTTACAATCGATTTAAAATATATTTATTTAGCGTGCGCCTGTGCACAACTGCATTGTCGCCCCTGCTAAGCATGGCTCGCGGACAGCTTTGTTACATGTCTCAATTCTCCTTAAACATCCATATACGTAATTAACATAATAATAATAATTATACTTTTAGAGCGCTTTTCACCCGGGGGTTACAAAGCGCTGCATCGAGCTGTGGAGAGAACGGCATGTCAGCAGCAACAAGAACAGCGGCGTATGAACGGCTAATCAAAAGCAATAACATTTGCGTTACTTTAAGTAGTTTGTTTTCGTCTCTCCCAATGTGACCGTCAGACACGGGCCCGCACTTGGACCTGCTGCAGCTGATAGGAGTTCCGCTGCCTCCCCCGGTCTCCTTCACGGCTGGCTACAAGGGATTCCCCGCGTACGAGTTCTCTGAGGACGCCAACGTGGGTCGCACTGCGCGGACCTACCTTCCCCAGAGCCTCTCCCGAGACTTCTCGCTGCTGGCCACCGTGCGCCCCGCCACCGATGAAGGTGGCGTGCTGTTCGCTGTCACGGACTCGCTCCAGCAGCTGGTGCAGCTGGGGCTCAAGCTGATGCCGGTGGAGGACGGCGAGCAGACACTGGTGTTCTTCTACACGGAGGCCAGCGGCGCCGACACCCGCGTTGCTGCGGCTTTTCCCGTAAGGCTGTTTAATTCTGTTATCTGTTGCGATTTTCTGAACGCTGGCCCAAAGGCCCAATATTGCAAGTGGCCAAACCATCATTATTATCAGGCCCTACTTAATCCTTTACAAGGTCGTGGCGAGCTGGAGACTATTCCAGTAGACACCAGGATGCAAGGCAGGGCTATGCCCAGAATAGGATGCAAGTTACCAGGCCACTTAATCTCAAGAGCAGCATGCCTTGGGACTGTGGGAGGATATCGAGTACCAGGTGAAAACTTCCACTTGCCGTAGCTTCACAGACATCCTGGTGTGACAAACATTCAGAGAATGTGGCTTTTCGTTGATCTGCTCCAAAGTATGCTTTTGCTTTAGTATGAAATCTAAACGTGCAAAATAATGCCTTCAATATTGTAATTAATTCAGTTTCACCTGCGGTGGAGTTGCCTCGTGCTCGCGTGTGTCTGCGTGGATGGGGACACCAGGTTCCTCGATTGACGAACCGCTGGACGAGGCTGGCGCTGTCTGTGGTGGAGGACACGATCTCGTTCTACAAGGACTGCCAGCTCATGGAACGTGCTGCTATCCAACGCGCAAGTCATGCCCTGAGCTTTGACCCAAACGGAGGCATCTTCATCGCTCAGGCTGGGGGAGCTGACACCGATAAGTTTGTTGTGAGTGTCCCGAGCCAATAGCTGCTTTAAGCAATAATGATGTCCTTCTTATGTGGTTGTGGATTTTTAAAATAATATTTATTTTAATAAGAATGTGATTTTGCAATACAATTGAACCTCGATTTAACTGACTAATAGGGGGGGAAGAGTATCAAAAGTCATTTAAATGTAAATGTTTATATGACGATCTTATACACACACTAATGACCATATTTGAAACACAATATATATATATTCTGAACACGATTAAACAGAGCAACATATATATTTAGTAGTATCAGAAAAAACCCTAAAAATTAGAAATATAATTGCCATTATTTCCAATGCAGACCGCTTTCTTGGAAGTAGCATACAGTGTCCGTTGCTTCCATAATTCGTTGATTCAAATCGAAGTTTCAATCAAATAATAATGTTTTAATTGATGATTGGGGGAGCCATGGTGCAGTAGGTAGTACTGTACGTTATGAATCCGGTGACTTGAGTTAATTTCAAGGCACTGCAAATGTCAGTAGCAATCCTGGACTCCCCTTCAGCCATCTATGCTGATCAGTGTACGATCAAACAATTCCCAAGAATGACAAGGGATGGGGAGGCATTCATCCAGCAGTGGATAGATAAAGATACATATTCTTGATTCATGATTATATGCTAAATGTGAAGTCGAATTCAACTTCACATTTAGTGTTGTTGAGTGGGTGTTTTTTTTATAGTTTGAATTTTAAAAGCTAATATTTCAGAAATGAGAGTTGGCAGCTCAACAAAGGAAACTAATCTCATTGAAATAACTGTCTTTTGACATACAACAAGCTACGCTCATGACGTTGATGTGACATCCATTTAAAGAAGCAGTACATCTGTTGCATAAAGTATAGCAACCGACATGAATGTACATAGTGTTTAATGTGTATTTGCCACAGGAATGATTGTGAGAAAAATATTATGATCGTTCAGTTCACTGTCACCCATTCATTATTCATTCATGCATTCTCAATACCCACTTCATCCTGTACAGGGTTACGGGGGGCCGGAGCCTATACCGGCGGACAGAGGGCGAAAGGCATGGGAAAACCTAAGATGTGACGGCAGTACGTCTCATGGCACACTTTTTGGGGGCAATTTACTCAGCAGGCCAATGAACCTAGGCAGCAGCGTGTCTTTGGATGGTGGGAGTGGGAAGAATTCGGGGTACCTGGCGAAAACCCACGCGGACACGGGTAGAAGACGGGGAGAACACGGGGCTTACGCCACACAAAAGGCACCTAAACCGGGAACCAAACCCGTGACCTTCTCGCTAAAGACAGCAGTGCCACTCCGCGTTGCCCTGTTATTATCGTTGTCACTGGGTTAACATCTTCTTGCTCCATGTTACAGTGCCGACAGAAGAAGGTAACTATTTGGCTTTAGCCAGCAGGAGTAAAGCTGGATTAAGACCCAGCTGCCGACAGTTCGGTGCGATGTGTGACATTTTATCACACTGTAATAGATTGTGGGACCTCGGGCTTAGTTTTCAATGTAAATTAGCATTACAAAGGAGAGCCTGTGCTCATCCAACACAAGAGTCTCAGCTTCAATGTAGTGATTCCCATTTTGACAGTACGGTAAGGTCAATAGGGTCTGGCCTTTTGTAAGGTTTGCAGGTTAAATACCCAAACATTGTCAAATTTTACATAATGTTCTTGAAAAAGCCAGTGTTTAAATCAGTCAACCTGCTATAAAGGAAATTTGGCACCCTTTTCTCAAACAGTGTCAACTTGTTATGGATTTGCACTTTGAACTCTGCTTGCCAACCAACAAACGATTTATCTTATCATTAATGAGCACGATTAGGCACGGTTTATTTTTTTACGTGCTATATTGGGAACCGATAGAGAAGAGATCATATTTAAATTAAGTTTTTCATCAATCACTTCTTTATTTCTCACATCAGTGTTTTTTGAGACAGTATGTCTATTTTTTTGCAGAGAGCTGAGTACTATAATGAAAGACTAGAATGTCTCGTTTCTAAGATTCTAGTGTAATAGTATGATATCTGGTTCAAAGCAAAACATGTGCCACACAAGCAATACAGGAATATAAAAGGACACCAAGGCCCAAAGCTTATTTTTTCCCCTCTGTTAGCAATGAAAATAAATAAAATGTACAAGTTTGTGTGGTTTAACCCATCCGAGTGTGCCAGTGTTTAAAGTGCAGAAATGCTACTGTGTGCTCACAGGGAGCCATCCAGGAGATGTCGATCAAAGAGGATCCAGAGGCGGCTTCTGCTCAGTGCGATAATGAAGATCAGGATCAGGTGCTGCCCCCCCCACACTCACTGTTTATAAAGCTAAACGGCTCCCAAGTTCAGAAGGATGATGTGGATGCTTCTGCTATCTATGTGAACTGTAGGCTTCTGGGGATGGAATCAGTGGTGGGTCTGAAGACGAGGAGGATGAGGAAGAAGAGGATGAGGAGGACACCTCTAGAGGCCATACACCAACGGTGAGCTTTGAGGCTTTTATAACTGTTCCGACTCGATACAATTAGGACATTGGTAATATAATAATAATTGCACTTCTAGAGCGTGTTTGACCCGAGGGTCACAAAGCGAAGCACAGTGCTGTGGAGGGAAACTGCATGTCAACTATAACAAAATATGAACGACATATCAACAACAATAACCTTTTATTTTTTTACAAATCTGTGCTGTGGAGAGAACCGAATGTCAACAACAACAATATCAGAGCAGATAAATTAAAAGTAAAATAATGGCTATAAATCAGAGAACGACGTAAAATAAGAGATACAAATTATTGTTAATACAAATGAAGGAAGGAATAAATGTTCCTGAGCAATTGTAGGTCTACAGTGAGCCATCATCCCAGCACGACAACAGTGAGCTGCATCAACAGTCCAAGCCAGGGGACTTGAAAGCCTTATGAAACAAGTGAGTCTTGAGATGAAATTTTACGATGCCCAGAGACTCAGCTGATCAAATCTCCAATGGAGATTTGGAATGCTCCCAGACTATGGAATGTCCTGCCATTGGAGATTCGGTCAGCTGAGTCCCTGGGCATCTTCAAATCTTGTCTCAAGACTCACTTGTTCCATAAGGCATTAAAGTCCTCTACCTAGGACTGTTGCTGTGCTTGGAGGATAGTTCACTGTAGACCTGCGCCTCCTCAGGAACACTTATTTCTTCTTTCATTTTGTAAATAATTATTTTTATCTTTAATTTTATGTCCTATGATTTAAAGCCATTATTTGACTTTTAATTGATATTCTCTGATGTTGTTGTTGACATGCCCAACTCTACACAACTCCGATTGTAAAAAAAAAAGGTTATCGTTGTTTATTTGCTGTTCAATTGTTGTTATTATTGACATGCCGTTCTCTCCACAGCTCTGTGCAGCTCTTTGGTACCTTTGGTGAAACACGCTCTGGAAGTGCAATTATTATTAATATTATTCATAGAGTGTAGAACGGAGGGCTGGGGGGACCTATCCCTTACTGAGGGTGACCACACATGAACGCACACTTTAGCGCTATCCGATAGTAATGTGAAAAAATGACTGGGCCAAGGTCAAAAGTATTCTCCTCGAGTACCTGAATAGTGTCATTCAGCTGTTCGCAGTGACAGGTGATTATTGTTTGGAGGGCATATCAAAATGTTCACCATCAAGTGGCTGCAGGCCATATCAAACCAAGTGTTAGGACATATCCAGCCTCCGGGCTCGAGGTTGCTGACATCTGGAGCAAATCCTTATTTTCCCTCGACACTCCGCGGATCCTCACACCTCTATAATGATGTAGTCATTCTGGATAAGGGCGTCTGCCGGTTAATAATAATAAGCTATTCAGCAGCATTAGGTGTATACCTTACTGCACTTAGCACATATTACAACAATTTCAGGTTGTACTCATGAGACAATTTAACAGCAACAATTAAAGCTAAACCTTGGCTCCCAAAACCCCCCAATAACATTGCTTGTGGTCTGTGCAGGTGACGGCCGCCCCAGCCCCAAGGCCACTTCAACCCCCAGATTCAAGAAATAGGCCACAGCCAGATTTGAATTATCGACCTAGGCCAGATGCTGCAGACAGGCGCATGGATTCACACATCATGCAGAGCCACGTGGTGAAGGGAGACAAAGGTGACCAAGGCTTTCCAGGTGTTTCTGGGCAAAAGGGAGAGAAAGGTGAGACATCCAGACATAATGTCATGATCACGAATAAAAAAAGATAATTTCTGTTTACACTGTATATTAATTACACATTATTTCAGCTATGGGGTTTTTTTTGGCCACGATGAAATTTCAGAGCATCATGTTGCTTTAGAAGTTCTTTATAACATTAGTCTCATCCTTTAGCTGTGGTGATTTCTCTTGATGATCTTTGATTTTCAGGTGAATACGGCGGTGGAAGTGGGATAGGGGTTCTGGGCCCGCGTGGTCCTCCAGGGCCCGTTGGTGAGTCTACCCCTGGCATGAGCATGAGCCCCCCTCCTCATCTCACCCAGAGAAACACCGCGGACACGTAGTCGTGCCTTTGAATTCTTTGCCGCCGGGACTTAAAACATCTTCGCTTTGTGTCTTTCATTTTCTCCCAACCCAATGCATAGGGCCGAAAGGGGATGTGGGGAGCAAGGGTGGTAAGGGTGACATGGGCACGAAAGGCGATCCAGGACTACAAGGTCTTCCGGGTGCTAAAGGTGACAGTGGCTTCGTGTCAGTGAACAGTGTCGGTGGCACCTTTGGGGAAAAGGTGAGAAGCCTTTGCTGCTGCTGTTGGCATCACCTGCGTGAATAATCAGTTGCTACATGTTGAGTGTGTCATTGGAATGTATTATTTCTACATTGCTGTGTTTTTGACCCTTGTAGTCTCACCTCAGGGATGACGTTTGATGTATTGATGTAAGTTTTGACGATTAAACATATGAGAATGGCTCTGAAGAGCAGCTTATAAGCCAGATATACTTTCAAATATATAAATAGCCCTCAATAGACTTATAGTGATTTTGATAAATTTCAAAGAGTGTGTGTACAAAAGAAGAGTTTTCTGTTTGTTTTTTAATGAGAGTGTGTGGTTCTCGTTATTAGGGAGAGAAAGGAGACATTGGGATGAAGGTGTGTCCCACCGTACAAACACCGATTACAGAGAACACTGCAGGAGAAGGCAGCCTATTCCGTGTACAGGGTGATCACAACACACATCCTCTATTTGAATTGTCGTGGAGAATACAAACAGATAATTAAATGAGCAGACATTGTGTCTCCTTCATTGCCATATCCACGTCAAAAAAGATATGACAGATTCATAAACAACACGACCTTAAAATGATCAGTACATAACATGTGACGTTATGGGCAGCTGCCCCTCTTACATGTTTCTATACCACAACTGTCCTGTCATCATTTTCACCCTCGTCCGTCATTATTGGCCCCGCCTTTCCACTACGAACCCCACCCCTTGCCCAGTGGTCTCACACCCATGGTTATACCTGATCCCTCCACCCGGTTGGCTCCTCCCTTCTGACATTGTTTCCGCCCACCCCTGTTGGCATGTCCCCTACACTCTGCACCACCCATTTCGGTCACTCTATATTTTACCTAGGGCTCAGGTCGTTTCGTTTCACCCGATGGTAAACTGAAATCTTAACTAAAACTTGAGCGATTGGAGAATCAAAAGAAGTCAAGTGCAGTGCCTGATGGACAGACTCACAGATTGTTAAATCATATAATGTTCACAAACAGGTCACTACACACATCACATGAGCAAATATTATCTGTCAGGTGGTGCACATATTGCTGCAATTAGCAATGTTGCTATGATTTTAACAAAGGTCTCAGGTTATGCGTGTCTTATTCAATAACCTAGAATCTGTAACAACAACAAAAATCATTCAAGTGCTGTGGCTGAGAGAGTCACTTATTAAGATTTATCTGACAACATATTAATCTGTTTGTAAAGCTAAAGCAAACTAAATGCGGCTTGTGTCTGGTATGAAGGGCTCCTCTGGGTTCGGCTATCCTGGCTCTAAAGGAAACAAGGGTGACACTGGCCCACCAGGGCTTCCTGGTGCAGTAGGCCCCGCAGGTCCAGCTGCCTCTCTGGTCAAGCAAGAGGATGGCACGGTCACACAACTAGTTCAGGGTCCGCCTGGACAAGCCGGCT
Source organism: Mordacia mordax (assembly GCA_036362905.1). NCBI lineage: Eukaryota > Metazoa > Chordata > Hyperoartia > Petromyzontiformes > Petromyzontidae > Mordacia > Mordacia mordax. Next base: position 30,376,420 of record JAZEWT010000003.1, on the reverse strand, counting down.
CAATGGGACCTCCAGGGCAATCAGGGTCGCAAGGGGAGCCGGTAGGTCATTTTACTGATTTGCTGCGTGTGGTGGTACATGCCAATAATCTGATGATTTGTGTGGTGTTATTTGTAGATAAATTTGTATATGATAGCCTGAGGATGCCTCTAACGTGTGAGTCGAAACGTCGCGAGGAGAGGAGAGAGAGCCATCGACGCGGCTGTCCCGAGAGAGCAGCTTTTCGAAGCAATCATTATGTGATAGCCATCTGCAGAACGGATCTGTCTCAGTGTTCTCCCTTCGTATGTGAGGCTTTTCTCTGGGAAATCAGTTTTTTTTCCTTAAGACACAGACATGCTTAGCAACGATTTAAAAAAAAACGTCGCAAAGCATACCCCTTTGGGAATATTTCTATAGACGTAGCGAGCTTTTCTGCGTTAAGTAAAAATACATTATATTTGTGAGGTCGGTTTAAATGTGTGTACTTTTTCTGTCCCTCTCTCCCTAGGGTGATCCAGGAGAAGATGGAACCCCTGTAAGTTGTGGCTCATATACAATGCACACACTTGAGAGTTATGTCCATGCTGTGTGCATTTTTGTGTTACGTTTTGGATTAAGGCAGCACATTAATTTATCCGTGTGCAGGGTGATAAAGGTCCTCCAGGATTTCCGGGTCTACAAGGTGATAAAGGCCCAAAAGGAGACAAGGTGAAACTATTTCATCATAGATAATGCATCATAGATAAAAAAAAACGTTCTGCTAATGGAGCATTACATTCCCTTCGTGATCCATGACTGCTTTCCTACCACGGCAATGGGAAAACGCAATTCTTGTCTCAGGACTGCGAGCACCCTTCACACGTGCATCTATGGTGGTTGTGTAGGGCAATGCAGGTATGGGTCCTCCCGGCCCACCAGGGCTTCCAGGGCCTCCAGGTCCTCCTGGGTTGGCAGGGCATGGACGCAGAGTGGTACGTGCTGCCAATAACTGTACCTCTTCACAGCCAATTTCCACTAAATGGCATTAAAAATGAATACAAATCAAACACAGCATTACACATCATTTGTATTTTTTTACATATAGTACCATAAACAGTGTGTAGCCCATTGTAATACAAGTGCTTTATAGTTTTTGATTTGTAAACCAGATCAAACTGTACATTTGACAAGCATCTGGAAAGCTAATGTCAGGACACTGCTGCATACCGTGTGAACTTGTCACTGACCTGATTGCAGAACATGGTGAACATTGAAGGCTCAGGATATTCGGAAGACGATGATTCGGACATGGTCCGAGTAAGTGTGTTCTCGTGTTTATTTTTTCGGGTTCTAAGCCTTATGCTACTAAAGTTGATCAGATTCATATATTTATTGTTTGAGTTTAAAGATTACATTGCTTTAAATGTAAAACAACGATACTTTATTGACTTATGCTACCATAATCTGAAGCTTTGGATTTTATCACAGAAGTAGATTTTGGCACACTCTAGACACAGAAATGATGCGCATGTAGCAGCAATATTATCTCGGAATTAATGCGTCGCATTTGCGCTTGGGCACCTTTATAAAGTAGCTCATGTCGTTTGGCATGATGTATGTGATTTCTAATTCTCATATCAAATCGTCAGACACATCATAGAGATTTATTTTATATCCTGCTTGTCCATTTCAATTGCTGTGTTCCCCCAACTCCAGGGCCCTCCTGGTCCCCGTGGATTTCCAGGGTCACCAGGCCCCCCAGGAGTGCCTGGCCTCCCTGGGAAGCCTGGGACATTTGGGATGAACATCTCAGAAATGGCAAAACATGGAGCCTCAGGATTTTCTGGGATACCGGTAAGTGACTGCGCTGCTAAAAGAGTATCACTCGTCATGAATACACACACAGTAACCGCAGTTGCATTGCGAGATTTAACACTCACCGGGCACTATAATCACACTGGAATTGTGTTTTTGTAGGGACCTCCTGGGAGGGATGGTGCTCCTGGGCTAAGAGGTCTACAAGGAGAACAGGTAAGTACCATAATGTTTCAACCTCGAGCTCAACATTATAAGTAAGTGCAGTTTACAGTGTTTTTAATTGAACATGTTAGATTCGTTATGAATCAATTATTATAAAAGAACAACTCTGTCCTTGTGACTTTTAACAGGGTGACCCAGGTCAACATGGGCTACCTGGGTCACCTGGGCTGATTGGACCCAAGGTAAGAATAAAAAATATGGAAGTTTACCTCAGTGTTTAATGTTAGTTACAATATTACACGAGATTTTTTGGAAAATGTTGATTTGAGTGAACTAAATATTAATATACTTCTGCATACATGTTCACACGTCACACAGTATGACCTGAAAACACATCGGAGAGCTAAAAATTCGGACATGAATTTCAGGGTACAATGAATTCAGATGTTCCGCCGATTGTAGCGGTGGAGAAACGTTTGTCGTGTTTGGCGTCTGTGCGTGACTGTCCAGGGAGAGCCTGGTGTGGCAGGGGCAGCGGGACCCCATGGGGTCCCAGGAATGGTTGGCCACCCTGGGCCCCCTGGTCCCCCCGGCCCTCCTGGTCCTGCTGTGCCTTCTGCTGCTCACTTTCTTGAACCGGTGAGATATGGGGTTTTGGTTGCTTTACAATATTACTGTGTTACGTGTAAAAAGCACATTGGCTAAAGCATACCTAGAACTGCTCGAGATTTCATGATGCTAAATCATCCGTACATGAATTCCTTAACCATTACTTTGTGGTAGTTAATTAGCAGTTCCTGAAGGGATGTTTGGCTAGTTCAACCCTGGTTGGAAATTTCAATATTATCTCATGATCGAGAGCCTGAAAGCTTTGTCAACAATGCTACATCCCAGGTGTAATTTAGCATATATCTGTATACAATTCCACACATGAATGTTTTGTTTGACTACATATCGATATGACAAAAAGCCTTTTGGTTATGGTCCTCAAGTAGACATATGAGCATATACACCCTAAATATGGGATATAAATGGTGTTTTGAGAGGGCAGCGTGGTCTGCTGGCGTTGCAGGGAGAGCCGGGAGCAAATGGCATAATCGGACCTCAGGGGCCGCCTGGCATTCCTGGGCCTCAAGTGAGTCAAACAGGGCACACGTTCATATCGTACGCATGCTCACCAACACACATCGAGAGGCTTGCCACCAAGACGTGTCTTTATATGCTTGTTTCTAATTGCAGGGGGAAAGGGGTGATCCAGGGCAACCGGGATTTACTGTGAGTTTTGGGGGGGGGGGGGGGTTCCCCCGACAGCACATCATAAAAATGTTTCACTTTTAAAGTTGCCTGCCATTACAATGTGTGCACTGGGTTTTGGGAATTGCGACCACGTGACTCAGTTGAGGGCCGGGCACCTTGTGAGACGCTCGTACTCTTGTGACCCAGGGTACGCCGGGCCTGCCGGGACCTGAAGGGCCGAGTGGACGCGATGGCCATCCTGGGCTGCCAGGGCCCGCAGTGAGTTTCCCCCCTGCAAGGAGTCAAACTGTAAAATATGCTTTTGTTTAACAAGAAATGTCGTTGTCAACGGTGAATTTGTATTTTTTTTCTTTAAGTGTATATTTGCTATGTTTTAGGGGATCAAAGGACAAATGGGTGAAATGGGACCAGAGGTAAGTAATGAGCATCTATGTTTATTCATGATTAATTCAATCAATTTTTTTAATTAATTGTGTCTCATTGAAGTGAGATCTGGGTAAAATAAAGTAAAATAGTCAATGTGTTAATTATTATGAATCCATAAATACAAAAAACATCCCACAATAGGAACAACATTTAACGTTCAAACAAAAATTCACATTTCATCAAAGTTTCATTTGCAGTTCTAAAGAAGGTATATACATATTCACCAAGAAACCATAAATTTTTGAAATATGTAGTGATACATAAATTGAAACATGACTTTGATGGGATAGTATTTAAATATTTGAAACGTAACATTATTCCTCATAAGTTGATCTCCCTTTTAAAAAAGGAAAAACGCATAGCAAGTTTGTAATTATGTAGGTTTTCATGCCTGAAGACGCCTCCAATGTGTGAGGTGAAACGTCGTGAAGGAGAGGGGGGGAGCGATCGACGTGGCTATCCCGAAAGAGCAGCTTTTGGAAGTGATCAGCATAGCAAGTTTGTTGAAACTGATGTTAGATTGCACTTCTAAATCAGTGCGTTCCCTGGCTGTGCAGGGAGAACCAGGGCAAGATGGCATCGGCATACCCGGGATGCCTGGGCTACCAGGCCCCCCTGGGCCACCTTCGGAAAACATCCTGGACGTAAGCCTCTTGCCCTCACCTTTCCACAGCGGAGTCACACAAACAACCTCCTCGGTCACTGCATGGTAGCCTTTCCCACAAGCCTGCGTTGTGGAGAGTCGTTTACCGTGATGTTGTTTTTGCAGGGGCTGGATGGTATCGAGCATCTTCTGACACGGTCAGGAAACCCTGGCCCACCGGTATGAATGTCAAGGCTTGATGCTTTATTTGAAGCACAAAAAACAGTGGAAAAAAGTGTTATGTCAACGCATGCTAATTAAAAACAGACACATTATCATTTCAGCTTTATTGTTGATTGTAAATTTAATAAGGTTTATCAATTGCTGTTTCCAAAAGAGCACTGTCATTGCCTAATACCATCTGTTATATTTTTAAGTTTGCAAGCTCCTTGGTGGCAAGGCACCGGGGGTGGATGAGATCCGCCCTGAGTACCTCAAATCTTTGGATGTTGTGGGGCTGTCTTGGTTGACACGCCTCTGCA
>JAZEWT010000003.1:30329492-30365251 GCA_036362905.1 Mordacia mordax | reverse complement strand
CGTGTGCACACTGGGATCTGAAACACACCTCTTGTCGGGGAACAACGAGACACCACGCTGTGCCCGCGCGTCCCGTAGGTGTCATCGCGAGCGGTGAACGTGATCAATCCTCTGCCGCACATCCCCGCGGTGGATCGCATCCCGACGAGCAGCCACGGCGAGAGCACCAACCGGGGCGACGGCCAGCTGCCCTCGTCGCACGTCGACCGCGGCTCGCACGTGCACCACACCCCCCATGTGGAGCAGCCGTCGCACGGGGGCAGCAGGCACGAGGACTGGCGTGGCGATCGGCACGGCTCTGTGGGCAGCAGCTCGGGACACCGGTCGCATGAAATCAGCTACCACGAGAACAACCCGGCACGAGCCTCTCCTGTCGGTGGCCACTCGGGGGTGGGTTCTCTTGCCGTCACTTCTTGTTGTTGCTGTGAATGGCTTTGCACAGTAGCACGTAGACCCACGTCCGAATGTCATGGCCAAAGGACAGGACTTGTGTTGAGTTGCACGGATGTCCTCAATGCCTCCGTGGCCAATATGATGATGTTAAGCATTAACATTCTGCATAAATACAGTTAACATGCACACCGTGTATATGTTGTGATTGTAACTGTTGTTTGGCCTTCCCTTGCTGGCACGGAAACCTTTTTTACTGGCAGAAGTTTAAAGTTTGTTGTGTCATGGGAATCCCGCATCTACAGCTTGCAAGCTCACTGGGTATATTATCCTGTAATAATAAACATCTATCTTCTAATGTAGACTGAAGTAGGCATGTGAATAGCCACAGCTATAGCGACAGCTAAAACTCGATGTGGTGTGCCAGGCATGGAAATATTTCGGGGTCACATGTAAGATAGCGTCAAATTGACTTTGACATTTGTATAAGCAATCTGGGCTGTGCAATTTCACTCGAGTGTGTTCGTTAAAATAAATGGCTTGTATATCGAATAGTTCATAATCATATTTACATCAGGGGTGCACAATTACATTTTCACGAAGCCAGTTACAGATAAAATAACCACACAAAGGGCCACAAGACGTGTCTTGACTGTTCAATCCCTCTCCAGATTACCCCCTCCCCTTGCAAGCACACAAAATTAAGTCAGTTAGTAATTTTTTATTTAAGCTGGAAGGAACCATTGAGGGCACTGGGGGCTATTTAGTCAGGTCAATAAATCTAGGAATCATCTCTTTGGACGATGGAAGGAAACTGGAGCACCCAGCTAAAACTCACGGGGACACAGGGAGAACAGGCCAACTCCATACAGCAAGTCACCCGAGTTGGGAATCAAACCCGGGATATTCATGCCGTGAGGTGGCAGCACTACTCATTGTGCCACCGTGCTACCCAGTATAAGCCTATGAAGGCAACATACGAGTGCATTTACCATAGATCAAAAATATACCAAAATTGTTTTCAACACAATTGCTTTTTGATTATACTTTGAGGGTGGATTAAATGCATTTTCGGGCTGGACCTGGTCCGCAGGCCGCATGCTGTGCACCCATAGCTAAAATGATTGCTGTGATGTGCCTGTGCAGCTGCACCTGATAGCGCTCAACGAGCCACAATCCGGAGCCATGCACGGAATCCGTGGCGCAGACTTCCAGTGCTTCCAGCAAGCACGCGCCATCGGCCTGCACGGTACCTTCCGCGCCTTCCTCTCCTCCAAGGTGCAGGACCTGGCCTCCATCGTGCGCCGTGCTGACCGTGCCTCCATGCCAGTCGTCAACCTTCGCGTGAGTGCCGATGTGCCCCGTTTCTACAATCGGCTACAACCTGTTTTGGAACTTGATTTAAATTTTAAAAAATAGTTGCGAACTGGAAATATTGTTTGGCACATGGGATTTCCTGGCTGTGCCAAATAGCCCTGCCGTATTTTTCGGTCCAAGAAAACACATTCGAGAGCTAAGCTTAATATGCTTTTCCACAAATGTCATAACACTGCCCTGTGATTGACAATCATATGGGCAGAAGGCCATTGATCGTGACATAATTGGAGATCACGACATGAGCTTTGAGTTCAGTTTAATCACACTGTGTGCTTAATTGATTGAAGTATTTGCTATTTATGAAATAAAGAATAGTCCACATTTTGGCTGCTAGGGTAACCAGAGCCAGACCACAAATTGCATGATCTAGCACTGCCTGTATTGCCGATTTATAGACGATATCACCGATATCTACCAAGCCTCTACAGGGGCTAATGCATGGGTTAACAATTTCGATAGATTCATTTTTAACACTGCTAGCTTCACCTTGCTGAATGAAAGAAGACCTGTTTGTTGATGAGCTCACGCATGATCTGTTCTGTTAATCATCATCAGTCAACTTTGTGTGGATGTAGTGGGTGTTTTACTTTATCCCTGTGTTTGTTTTTGAATTTTTTTTCTTAGGGAGAAATTCTTTACAGTAACTGGAATGAAATCTTCTCGGGCTCGGAGGGGCAGCTGAACAACAACGTTCCCATTTATTCCTTCGACGGCCGAGATATACTCACGGATCCAGCATGGTAAGGTTGTCGCTATTTTATTTGTGTTTAAACCCTTGCAAGGGTTTATAAAGATTAGATTTTTTTTTTACATAACCTCAGTGACATTCAATTCTTGTCCATGCTGATTGTTGTGCACTGAAGTGATCCATGGCTTGCTGCTGCTTAACGATTGTGTGACACGCACGTGTGTTTACCGTTTCACACGCGCGTACGCCCTGCGTGCGCGTGTGCGCGTGCCGCGTTTCGTGACGCGCGCTGCTCTCTCAGGCCGCAGAAGCTCATGTGGCACGGCTCCGACGCGCACGGCCGGCGGCTCGTCACGCAGTACTGCGAGATGTGGCGCGTGGGCGAACACGCGGTCACGGGCCAGGCCTCGCCGCTCACCTCCCGCCGCCTGCTGCTGCAGCAGCAGCCGCTCGGCTGCAGCTCCGTTCTGGCTGTGCTCTGCATCGAGAACAGTGGCGCGCACGAGCAGATCCGCAGGCGCTAGCGCCGCGCGCCTCCGTGCCGCCTCCCCGCGGAATTCTCCCCCGCCGATCCCTGTCCCTCCTCCCGTCCGCGTGCGTTCCGTGGACGCCGATCGGAGGTCGCCGTGAATGCAGAGTTTTGTCGTCGGTGGACGTCTTCCTGCACAGGGTGCGTTTCGGCGCTCGCGTTTGCTCGGCGCGTGTCCCCTCCCGTACCTCCCCCCGACCATCACGCGCCCTGCATCCCTCGCCCTGCTGCGAGCACGAGCTGCCACGTCGGTGCGAGTGGCACGCGTGGAGTGACGGTCACTCCGAGGAGAGTCGATGCTCGCTGTCTGCTTTCACACAGAATCAAACCATTTCGTGTACGAAATGGCACAGGAGATTTGTTGTAGCACAGAAACTACAAACGGGTGCTTGACATGCCAATACGTTTATGCACACTGCTATAGTTACTACTAATACTACTACTTTTACTACTGATAACAATAATAATAATGCAGTAATGTAATGTATAATCATATTGTTATCATTAATGCCACAATAAAGTTATTTAACATGACTCAACGTACTATGCATACGATAGAGCAATCGATGATTTATGTCACAAGTAAATATGTTCAAGTGCAAAAAGAATAAAAATCTGCGATATTTTACAGCACGATTAGGAGGTACATTGTTAATGCACTTTATCACCGTGGAATGCTCGCCGAGCAATTTAAGATTTTCAAATGCACGTCTGTTGTTTTTATTTGTGTGTACGCAAGGGAAAAAACATGTAACTGTGCAAAGCAATGTCAAAATATGTTATAATTATTATTACTGTGTTATGATTATTGTGTGTGCTCCAAAATCTTGGAACATATCTTGTAACAGTTGTTTTGCTGCAATCGTTAAGAAAGCCCTTCTGAAGATTCAGCCAAGCCCAACCTACATGTTAATCCTTACCCACTAAGACGAACTGACCATCACTAATGTACTCGCAATGCAGAGCAAAGCAAACCGTCTATTTTGGTCATCACTGGAAAGAGACTAATAACACATCAGAAAATGCCATTCACTTTTGGTCATCCCGCGAATAATTTCTGGGGCGTCAACTTTGATATACGATGTTAACGGTTACTTACAAAGTTGTTTTTAAAAAAGAATTCCAACTTTGATTGGCAATGTGGTGCTGTGCATTTCGACAAAGAATTTGAACTCCTTGTCCTGGGATTACTGTGCTGGAGGAAGGTCAATGGGTCAGAGAAAACACTGTGAATGCAATGCAATATGTATTGTAAACAGTGAATGCAATGCCCAAGTATTCATCACTTGAGAAATGTCTACATCGGAAATGTTAGTTTTTTAGAGCAAAAGACGTTCCTGTGCAGTGGCAGGCTAGACTGACAATGCCTCCGTCAGCAGTTGAGTATCATTAAAATGTGTGGAATGTCCCACAGGGCCATGCTAGTCACACTTGAACATCTTTGTGGTGTTTAAATATTTCAACGCAAAAAAGATACGAGTACAAAACAATATTACTGATTAAATAATGTATATACATTGGAAATTTTGCTTGATTTTCAAACAAATTACAAACATTTATGTGAGGAATACAATTTTTTGTGAATGTACATCATCTCGTTGTATTTATGCCCAACTGAAAATGTAGTTTTTTTCTTAAATTACCCGACAAGCTCATAAGAATTTGCACCAATAACAAGAGGAGAGAAGATACATTTAATAAAGCGAAGCAGGAGGTACGATGCACTGCCAGATCTATAAATATAAAATGAGGCAAAAAAAAAACTGAACACTGCAAATATAGATTCAAAATATCGAGTGATGTGGATTTATCCACACCAGCCAGGTGTGACTGAAAAAATGGAAGATCGAATTAAAATTCAACGCTACCGTTGAACCAACCTGTTTATCCCAGGTGTGACGGACTTCTTCTGAATGGTTCGGCTTGCGATGCTTGGCTGTGTTCTTTTTTCTTGTCCTACACAAAGCTTTCTCGCAGTGTCCCTGTTTGAGGGCGACTACTGAACACAATCCAACAGTGGTAAATAAATTCCATTTTTGTTTTAAAATACTAATCCTTGTAACTACGACTCTGGCATTGGGTAGCTTTTCGCAAGTGCGCTGTACAGCTCTCGACGTGTTTTTTATTCGTGGTGCCGTGCGCTCAACGTTTTTAGGAACCGAATGGGGGAGTTTTGAGAATCTGTTCCCAGGCGGCACAACGATCCGGTACTGGGAGAGCGCGTTGCACGACACCGGGTAGAATCCCCACACAGACGCGGCGGAGAGCTCTACTGGCATTGCGCACTCGGGGGCTCCGGGATCGTCAGTGTCGCGGTAAACACGTTCTCACTTGGCAGCTTGCATTGCCAGTGAATGTGTCCGCGGAGTAAACTCGCGCTGTACCATCACAACGAACTGCAAACACTACACCATCGTAACGTACAGTATACATCGTAGAAATCAATGAACGGTATGCACCAGCATTGTAAACTACAGTTTATACTGTATCATCTGTATACAGTATACATGTACATCTGGCTCTGCATAAATCATATAGTTGAAACATTGTTTTCATTTTGATTTTTTAAATATTGAAAAATGCATGCACACATTTGCAGTTGCATAACGCCTGCAAACGATGAATATTTCGGAACAAAAAGAATTCGTTATAAATTTAACTGAAAGGAAAAAAAACCCCAAAAAACGTTATTGTTGCTGATTTTCCGTTCTTATGTCGTTGTTGTTGACATGCCATTCTCTCCGCAGCTCTGTGCAGCGCTTTGTAACCCTCGAGTGAAATTGCTTGGCGGGATGGCGGTTATCCAATAACAGAGTGATAAGAAACTGTGGCACTTCATTTTCACCGGGCCTTCCATTGCGGCTAATTCTATCGCTGCATATGTGACTGTGGAACATTGTGCAAATCTCATAAAATCGTAAAACTGCAAAATGCAATTGTGTTATGTGCTCATGCCCAACTTTTAATTGTTGCAACTGCTATGTCTTTGCGACAATGCAGTGCAATGTTCGCAGAGAACTCCGCACCACTTCATCGGTGGCTTGTATTGGCACGCATTGTTACTGATAGCATCCGTACAGCATGCCTTTTGCTCTGCGCAACGGCAATACATCAACGTATATCACAACAAAATCCAACGTTTAAACAAAAGAACTGCTCTTTCAATTAATAATCTTCGCACTTCTCGAGCGCCTTTCACCCGAGGCTCAAAAAGCGTTGCACAGAGCCGCGGAGAAAGCGTCATGTCAACAACAACAACGACATATGAACGGCACATAAACAACTTTAACGTTTTTTTTTTTTATAAAGTGAATTATCTGCAATTATGAGCATATGCGAGCTGGTACAAAAGGTGTTACCCTTGGCTGAGTTTGTAAGACCAAAAAATAGGAATTTGCTATATATTGTCTGGTGCATAATATCCAAATATTCTGCAACTGTAAAATTGCAAGTGAATACATTTTCTCACGTAAAATAATCCATAAAAACGTGATAGGCGAAACCAAATTAACCGCAAATATCGTGACCAAACATTTACTTCAAAACCTCTCGGTCTGTATAACTGGAATATTTCATGAGACACTAACTTCTTTTGTAGGAAAACAATTGCAATACCACGTAGTTTTCTTTATATTTCTTAGCATTTAAGTGGCCTTAATAATCCACTGGTGTGATGATGGCATGGTTCTAATGTTACCTCTGTAACGATTAACAGTAACATTTCATTTGAACCATGACTGCTTTTTCTCAAAATCGCTATCGTGAGATCTGTTGTCGCAAGAGAAAAGGTTTGTGAAATTGCTTGAAAGAAATTGGTGTCTTGTTTTAACATCATAGCTTGCATGCAATGCATATTAATTTAATAACAGACTCTCTAAAAATATCTTTGTGTCTTTTGAAGATATATTTTGTATTTTTGAAGCTTTATAATGTCAATGTAAAGGACCCAGATTAATGTATACACTGGCACTAAATAAAGGATTTGGAACAGATGATGAAGAGAATATCTATTCTTTGGGTTTAGCATTTGAAATTATGACGAATGGCTTACCTGTTTTTAAGTAGAGCTTCGGATTTTGTCTCCTTATATGTGGGTCATGGTGCTTCTTTGTTCCATCACTATGGCTACTAAGCAATATGCAGCCACGTGGCCGCTCATGCGGTAATCCCACCTTGCCGGAGCAGCGCTGCAGGTACATGGGTGCTGCTCCCTCGCTTCGCCGAGTCACGAAGTTCTCCCCCACCCCCGACTTAAGCTCCCGATTTAAAATACGCACGCGTAATTAATAACCATACTTGCACCGCGGCTCTAAGATCATCATCAGTATCAATACCGGCTTAATCTTGTACAGGGTCGCTGGGGAGGGGGAGAACCTATCCGGGCAGACAAAGGGCGCAAGGCGGAGCTATGCCCAGGATGTGACGACAATACATCGCAGGGACTAGGTGCAATTTAATCAGCAGAACAATTAACCTAGGCGACAGCAGCAACGAGTATTCGGGCGGTGAGGGGATCGCGGAGAACCCGGCGAAAACCCACGTGAACTCGGTGAAGCTCTAAGCGCCCTAAACGTCTATCCATGTCTGAAGGATAATTTGCATAGAATATATTGCCGTGAAAGTTATGGTAAATTGCCGTGGAAGTTATGCGTTTGCTGCAAGATCATCATAAGCAAAGTTTTCTTGATTTAGGAACGCAAGGCACTTCTATAACCCACCGCAATTCTCACTGGAGAATGTTATTTGCGTTTATAGCTGCCGGGTAAATCATTCGCTTGCAACCTCCACATACAATCTCACGCCACAGAGACGCTCCGAATGTGAGAAATGCATCGGCGCCGTCCAGTTAACGGTTAGCAGCCTTTATCCAAGTTCAAACCCCTAAACTGTGAGCTGGAGAGGGCTGCCTTCCCGGAGAACATTCGAGATAAAAAGGAGCAGCATCCGAGCTGCACCCCCCCCCCCACTGCGCAGCCCGGTATTGATGTGAGGTAACGAGCACTGACGTCCATGGGGGTGATGGCCTTTGATCCGTGGCTGACGTGTGCGAACGCGGTGTCTTGGAGCCCGCACTGGTGCGTTCTGCGATTTGTGCCGCCGGATAAATGTACGTTTGCGCTTCTCTTCAGTTGAATCTTGAATTCAAGCCTAAGGGTTGACATAAATTGCCCCAGGAGCGGTCTAAATTGATTGACAAGGTGAATTGTACTTGCCATTTAATCTTGAACAATAAAAAAATGCTCCGTATGTTCACAACCTCCTTAAAGTCGTCAAGGTCAGGATCTTAAAAACCTTTTTAATTCTGTCGTCATTTTTGTTTTCTAACGCGTGTGCCTTTTTAATACAGCCAAGTGATATAAAGGGTATTGCAACGGCAGCAGAAGTGTGGGTGTGTTTCTTCTTTGTAGTCAATAATGTCCCACTTTTCAGTTTTCAACAGAGCCAATATTTTTTGGCCAAACTTTTAGCATCGCATAATGCCAAGTTTTCATGAATCCCAATATTTCATCACGCTTTTCCACTATTTTATCAGATTATAATCAGGCCATAGATGTTAAGCCACCCTGGATGGCCAGAGTGAATGTCTTCCGTGCGAGTCTTCCGTGCGAATATAGCTTGACATTTAAAGCGGATGGTGTGGAGGATACCAGAATGAGCTTGCGTGTGACGAGGTCACAGGCCACAAGTGCGGTGGTGCTATGGTGTGACATTGGTACAGCAAGCGCATGCCTAAGCCACAATCGCATGTATATGCGATACGTTGGCCGGCTTGAGATAGCTTCTCACCAATAATGGAAGTTGCCAGAATTTCAGGTACAGGTGAAGGCCACCACACGTGCATGCAGGTCACCTTATCTCACATCTTACCATCTGAATATATAATATTGTAAGACGTGATATTAGGACACAGGAAATAATATATATCATGCCTTTATGAAATTTACCAATTTTCTAACCAGGAAAACACAGGTGTGCTACATCGCACCAACAAACATGGCCTATCTGCACCATAAATGTGTTTTCTCCCCACCGTGCAAAGACATGCTGCTGCCTAGGTTAATTGGCCTGCTGAGTAAATTGCCCGAAAAAGTGCCACGAGATGTACTGGCGTCACATGCTGAGTATAGCCCCATCTCGTTCTCTGTGTTTGCCGGGATAGGCTCCGTCTCCCTGCGACTCTGTATAGGATTAAGCGGGTACTGATACCGAACTGAACAATAAATGTCGCTCGCTATATAGTGTCTACGTGCACCACAGCAGAGAATGAAAAAAAATGGAATTGTGGGAAAAAAAATGATGCTGTGCCTGTACCCATGGAAACCAGTGCGGCGCGATGATCGCAAATGGTGGACGCTTTTCAAAGATGATTGCCCCAAGTACCTGCTTGTAACTTACACTTGAGCCAGAGAGAATTTTTTTCATCTGCTGCTTTGGCATCAGTATTATGATAAGCATCCACGACATGTTATCAATTTTAGTTGTTATAAGTGGTGACACGAAACTTAACGCGCCAAACACTCGCAACTTAAAGTCTGCGCTGTCAGGCAGTGATTACAGAATTATATGTGATCAGTCCAGGTGAAGCAATGAAAATATCCATGAAAAAAGGCTAAAACATATAAAACATTCGGGGAAATTAAATCCATTGACACCATTGATCAAGTAAACAATATTCGCAAATGTTGCTACCAATTGTGTTTTTTTAAATAAATAAAACTCATCTAAATGTATTATCCACAAAAAAAGCACCACTTAGTATTGATAGTCAGTGGAATAACGCGCAATGTGTGATGGCATCTGAGATACGAATGTTATTGTGTAAGGGCTTTTTTCTGTTGCTCTATTTTTGATTCAAAATATAAAGCTAGTAAGAAAATTCAACAGTAAACTGCATCAATGACATTTAAAACAATTTGTGGGTCAAGTCTTATTTGCACAGTGCAGTGCAGTAAGCAAAACTGTCCAAAAACACACGTGTGTTTTATTGTATATTTATTATAGAAATGCTCTGCTATTATTGTTAAAATAACTACGTTCGAAACACAATATCACAACCATGTAAACACACAAAATTACCAATCTAATCTACAATTTGCTTTGGTTGCTTTTCAAACCGGTGAGCAATGTGCACTTTGTACACTTGAGGAGTGCTGGGACCTGCATTCTTCCACGCCATACCACATTTACACGAATACACGCATTCACTCTTCTCACGTCGAAACAGGTGCACACAACCGCAGACACGCAACAAAAAACGCGCACGCCATGTGATCGCAGACATAGCGCCAGGGAACAAACGCGAGACATTTCAACCGCGTGTATCGTTCGTCTTTTGGCACCGCACGTGATTCAACTTACACAGAGTGACGTTAACTTTAATTCCTGCTTGCTAAGTGTTTTTGCACGTGTGACTCGGCGTACATCTAAATCTCAGTTGATCTAAAACACAACGCTATTTCGGCTCGACTGCTGCAGTAAGGAGGGACAAACGTGGCTACTCGGTTGTAAGTCATTAGTCTCACCTATGCAGGTCGTGACGGCTCGATGAATCTCCTCTCACGCCGGAGGCATTCAGATCGCCTGAAGATGCCTCCAACGTGGGCGGCGAAACGTCGCGAAGGAGAGAAGGGGGAGCACTCGACATGGCTATCCCGAAAGAATAGTTTTGGAAAGCAATTACTTAAGTCTCATCTCATCTCATTGTCTGAAACCGCTTAGTCCTATACAGGGTCACGGTGAAGTCGGAGCCTATCCCGGCAGACACAGGGCGCAAGGCAAGGATATACCGACGATGGGACGCCAGTCCATCGCCGGGCACTGCGGGGCAATTTGGCCTGCGAGCCAATCAACCTATGTAGCAGCATGCTTTTTGGACTGTGGGAGGAAACCGGAGTGCCCGGCGAAAACCCACGCGGACACGGGGAGAGCATGCAAACTCCACACAGAAAGGCACCCGAGTCGAGAGATTCGAACCCGGGACCTTCTTGCTGTGAGGCGACAGCGCTAACCACTGGGCCACCGCGCCACCCATATTACTTAAGTCATGAATTGCTTATTTGTTTTGGCATGCAAGCTTTGCCATAAACTACTTCAGACATAAATATTAAAACCTTTGCATTAAACTCTATACATGTTGCAGATAAAAATTAACACTTTGGCATAAAATATTTAAAAAATCACAGTTAAAAGTAATTCTTTTTTCATTTGTTCTTTGTCCGTTTAAATTAACGTGCCATATATACAAGCATGTACGTAATTCGGTACTTCAAAGGAAATACTTTAAAATTAATAACATAACATTTTAAATATTATTAATATGTACACATTTTCAATAGAGGAGCGATTACAATTATTATTCGATACGGTAACGGACATGATATCTAAAAATCTGTTCCAAAATATAGCACACTGCTGTATCCTCTGACAGCACTTGGCACAGAGCAGATTCACTTTTACTGTGTGTGCATTTTCTTGGTTGTGCTGTATAGCCCTGATTTCCAGAACTAAAATGAAGACGCTGTCAATGGCGCGTAGACCGAAACGTTGGACATTGAGCCACACAACACGCGGTAAATCCTGAAAACACACCTGTCGGTAATATTCGTGCTCTTTCACCGTTTACGTTGGAGCATTTTGTTTACTTTTAGTTTTCTTAAAAACAAACCCCTTTTTGGACCAAGCAGTCAGTTTGTAGCGAGTTACTTCCCATTCAGGAAAAAAAAAACACAATGTCTAAGAGCAAATATATTTTTGGTGATGCTGAATTGAAGAAGAGCCTGCATTGAGGTATTCAACGTCTGTGTAGCTTTGCTTGCAGACAAATATATTTTAAAGTTAAACATCTATTGTTTTGCAGTCTCGTGAAGTCCATCTTCTGCTTTTCAATGATCACACACAGAGCATAACACTTTGGTCCAAATGAAATCAACGCTACGGAGGTAGCATTTCGTGTGCAAGACACACGCACTTTTTGGTTAAAGCTCTTATGAATGTTGTACTCTTCATGTTATGAATCTCATTTGATATAAACACAACCTTTGTGATGTTCAGCTTATACTTAGCCAACCAAAACGATTCGCGAGCATCCTGTCGAGAAGATTCATTACTCTGATTTGTAAACGAGTTGAGATATTTCTGTGGCTTCTCATTGCGATATAGATTTGGTTTATTTTCAGCTTTTCTTTGGCGAGAAACTTCTCAATGACAACATGTGAAAGCTTGCACAATGCACGGTGAGGATATGATACCTTACAGATACATCTTAGTAAGCTATCCTCCCATATACGTAATATTTAAAAGATCAACACGATATTTTACACTCCTCTATGTAATGGCAAACGATTCGTTAAATAAACAAGCATATACTTAACATCTAACTAGGATAAAATATGTGCATGTCACATGTTTTCCTCTAAAATATGTTTAGCTGTAGGTAAAGCTATGCATAGAAATGAGAGGAATAGGTCACTGGTGATGGCATAATACGCTGACATTTCTGGTATTTAAGAGGGATAGGTGCTTTGTCCTTTTGTATCTGCCAACATGACAAAATATGTGTTTAATGTCATTGTTCGGTTAAATTGTGTTGTAAGAACATGATGTATAAAAGCTATACTTTATCGCTTGATTGCCTCTCGGTTTTAATAGAATGTGCAGAATAGAATATAAAGTATGACTGTCGATGAATGTATATATTTTTAAGTTGGTCTCGAGACAATGCTAGTGCCACAGAGTGCGGTGAATGCTCCTCTTCCCACAGCGCGGGTGACATCGCCTAGACGAGGCGAGAGAGATGCAGGCCTTCCTTGGGTGCGATGTCATCTTCGTCGACGGCCGTCTCTGCCGGAGCAACGACCGAGCAATCGTCCGACGTGGGCAACGTTTGCTCGTGAGTCTTGTGCCTTTTGACGGTGTTCTTCAGCGCCTGCCGCTTATTGCAGAACCACACGCGCACCACCTCGCGCTCGTAGCACAGGTGCTCGGCGATGGCCGTCATCTCCTGGCCCGACGGGTGCGTGTTGCGCTCGAAGTAAGCGTTCAGCGCCCCCAGGGCCTGCGGCGTGAACGAGGTGCGACGCTTGCGCTTCCTCGACGGCTCGCTCCCCACAAAGTCGCTCAGGCTCTGAAGGCCGGAGCGCTGCCGGGCCTCGGCCTCCGCCATCCAGCGCTCGAGCACGGGCTTGATCTTCTGCGCGCTCTTGGCGGTGATGTCCAACTTCTCGAACCTGGCGGGACATAAAAGCCCGGGATTCATTTTGACGGGAGATGTGGAAGCGGCTGCGCTGGTGGCGCTAGCATTATCAGTAGCGAGAGGCCAGCCATCGCTAATCCCTTCTCCTCTTCTTGCTCCGAAGGCCGGCAGCAACACGTCGGCTCGCATGAGGAGGGCGTTTCTGCCGGGAGTCGGAGAGAGAAGAGAGAAGAGGGTCTCACTTGGGCTGTTTGCACTGTAACAATTTATATATAGAAAAAAAATAGATTCGCGTAAATAGGATACGTGCAAGCAACTGGCATAACAAAATGTATTGCGGTGGCATTAGACATCACAACGTTACACTGCGGCTGTCCGTTGTGTTTTTTCAATAAAATCACTGAGTGAATGTTATCTCTGAGAATGGTGCAACGTGGCAAGAAGATTACACACGGCTGTTACCTGCAGATGGCAGACTGGCTGTAGGCTGACCCCTCAGTGCTGCTCATGGCCTGTCCAACTTGTGTCTGCGTGAGCCCCAGCGAGAGGCGGCGGATCTTAAATGCTCGCGCGAATTCGCGAATCTCCTCCAGCTTGGCGCTGTCGATATCGCTGCAAGTGCCCTGCTGGTCTGAACAAAGACAAAGATGCCTCACATAGCCTTAGCAGATTGTAGGTTCAAGTACAAATTGCGAGCACCATTAAAGGTCGACATGGCGCAAGAGAAGATGGGTGACCAACATCATGCCCAGGCAGGTCTGAGCACACACACACAGGTCATGTGTGTATCATATCACTACCATACAATGTAATTTCTACAGCGACTTTTAAAGGTTTCTTCTTACAAATCAATGCTTGTCTATCGTGTGCTGTTTGATTGCTTCATTTGATTCATTGCGGTATAGATCGGGTCACCAACTTGTAAGCACAAAAATCTGGGACATGTCATGGAGGTGAACAGAATACGAAATGACTGTGCCCTGTATAACTGACAAAAAAACATGGACTTTGAATGACTTGTTCCATGCAAATGTTACAGATTTCCCAGGACAGCTGCCTCAAAAAGGAGGATGATTCTGAGAAACACAGAACAGGTGGAAAGCCTGAAGACCGGTAGTCTGCAGGAGGAGGTGGGGTGGTTTATGGAACCGTGGATCAGAACTCACTCTGAACGGCTGGTCCAGGGCCTGGTGAGGCTGGGGAGAGTGGCTGTGGGGCTGGGGAGCTGCGACTTGGGCCCACGGTCAGGATTTGTTGTGCGTATGCCTGCGGGGAAACTTGGCTCCTGTGCTGCCCTTGAAGTTGCTGGATTTAACAGCAGCACAAACATAAATTAATTATTAACTCAAGACATTTATCAATAACACTACCCGAGCAGGATACAAACAAGACACATTTCAGACGATAGCCCTGACCCCAATGAGTCTGCTCAGTTTGTATTATTTGTGCTGTTTCCTACTGCCAAGAGCATCATGTATAAACATATATCATTGCAATGTGCATACATATATCACAGAATGTCAGAGCAGCGATTCATTTTCTCTTGATGTGCAAACGTTACAAATGTATCTACACTCTAAAGAAATTACATTAACAAGGATATTAAAAGCTAGTATAAATATCAAAGCAGGTGTGATGTGTGTATTTGTATATAAATGACCATTTTTCTGGCAACACTCGTTGTGGATGACATGATCAAAGTATATATGTTTTTTTTAAGCCATTTTTTTTGGAAGGAATATATGAGCACTGCCATGGAATGTACCTCATCCCACCACTCACGTTTCAGTCACGGCACCACGCCTACCTGTTGCTGGCTGGCCTTGATGGCTGACAACATGATGCCCTGCGGATTGAGCACGGGCAGGATCTGGT
The DNA here is from genome assembly GCA_036362905.1 of Mordacia mordax. Classification (NCBI taxonomy): domain Eukaryota; kingdom Metazoa; phylum Chordata; class Hyperoartia; order Petromyzontiformes; family Petromyzontidae; genus Mordacia; species Mordacia mordax. The sequence goes on along the minus strand of JAZEWT010000003.1, from coordinate 30,350,200 downwards.
TGCCGATGACTGTGCCCACCACCTGGCCCTGCCCGTTGGTCAGGATCTGCGGGGTCATGGACTGCACTGTCAGGCCACCTATGACCCCACTCCCCGCTGAGCCAGTTGCGGTGCCAGCTGCACCCCCTATTAGGGGGATGGCTCCGATGATCTGAAATTCACAACGGTGGCATTTTGAATAATAATAAATTATAATTTGCATTTCTAAAGAGCATTTCACACAAAGGATACAAAGCACTGCACAAAGCTATGGAGAGAACGGCGTGTCAAGCACAACATTAGAATTGATAATTTAAGTAAAATAATGACTATAAATCAATTAAGGACATCAAATAAAAAAGAGAATCATTGTTAAAACAAATTAAGGAATTTGCGCTGACTGAATACATGGCCGTCTTCCCCTTGCCTCTTTGCGGTTTCCTCAAACCTCTATTATGATGTAAGTCGCCCTGGATAAGGGCGTCTGCTAAATAATAATTCATAATAATAATAATAAGAAGAAGTGTTCCTGAGCAGGCACAGGTCAACATCGCACTATCATCCAAGCACACAGCAGTGAGCAGCACCAAAGTAATTAAACTGCTCTGCTACATGGGGACACGAGAACCTAAACAAATGGAAACAAGAATATTTTTGTCAAGTTATGGGGGCAACACCTTAGATACTATTCTATGGGGATGAAACTTCACTTGATGGCATGGTTCCCTGGCACCCCATTCCTCCTCCCATGTCGCATCTACAATTTTTAGCAAAAATGTAACTTAATAAATATTCCATATCTAAATTAGTTGATTATAATAATTAGGATTAATAATCTTAAGAAGATCATTATCCTAATGTATGATGAAGACAGGTCATTGTCACAAATGGCTCTGATCAATTTGTTTTTTTTAAGGCATTGTTGATGATTGTATTGAGATTTTTTTGTACTTAAACTTGTGCCCCTTATCATCAAATAATTTGCAGTCACACGGAGTTAACGGTCACTGTTACCGTGCTTACATTGCTCTCATTGTCCGTTAAAAGAGACAAATAAGTACCTGTGCAGGTGTATGATGGTCTATCACATCCCACACATTGTGGGAGATGGTGATGGTTTGGGGAGGTCTTTTTCCAGCATTGGCTGATGATGATGAGGGACAGGGACGAAGTAGCGTGTGCCTGGTCTGGGTCAGTGACTGCTGCCTCTGCTGAGCCACACACCTGGCCCTGGACGGTGGTCACCAGTTGTCCCGTGAGCCCGGCCAGGCCAGGCAGGGTGTTCGCCAGTATATGGCTGGAGGATGGAGTGGAACCGGCAGCCATAGCTGCCGCCGCAATAGCTGACGTTGTTATCTGACTAGCCAACAACTGTAAGAATGGGGTTATCATGAAACACAGAGAATACTGCATAATAATAATAATAATTGCATTTCTAGAGCGCTTTTTACCCGAGGGTCACAAAGCGCTGCATACAGCTGTGAAGAGAACGGCATGTCAACAACAACGATACAAGAATGGCAAATCAACAACGATAACGTTTTTTTTCCACATTAACATGAAGTGCATTGCTCAAAATGGATGCGGTGCCAATTTTTATTTAATAACCTGGCTAGATTATTTTTGGAACGTTTGTGTTTACTTTGTTGAAACGTATTTTTAATTTCCACTGTAAGACTCATCATCGTTATCAATATCTGCTTAATTTTGTACCGGGTCACGGGGGGCAAAGCAGGGCTATACTCACAATGTGACGCCATTACATCGCAGGGCACACTTTTTTGGGGGCAATTTACTCAGCAGGCAATTAAATCAGCAGGCGGAAGAAGGAAACAGGAATACCCGAAATAACCCATTCAGATAAGGGAAGAACACGCAAACCCCACACGGAAAAGCAGCCGAGCTGGAACTGAACCCAGGGTTCTTACTATGAGGCAGCAGCGCTACTCACTGCACCACCCTGTAGGAGAGGTGGATGATGGACCTGATGCTCTTCTGGCTTCAGACAAAAACAGCGTCACTTATATCGGATGAAAAATGGCAGAAATTGAAGGAATATTACAGCTAACTTTGATCAGGTGATGGTCCGAAAGTATGGCACATTTAAACGCTCTCATGACCAGCCTCTGAAATATTCATCAAAGCTTCCAGCTAGGCCATTTGGGATCATGTGCACAGGTTTCATGACAAAACTGGAAATCTGCGGATACATATATTAATGGGAGAATAATCACGATTTTTTTTAATGTATAATGTATAACAAATGCTCAGTCTGCAGTCTCGTGGGATATAGATTTGCAATTCCAAAAGCACAAAACTGCTGCATTTCTGGTTTTGAAGGTGCGAAAGTTAGCTTATTTCGTCGAACCATTACGCATGTATTTATTCAACCATCTCAGTCCTCACATTAACTCACATTAACAGTCCTTGCCAGAGGACTTGAACAGCTTAAGAAATAAGTGAGTGTTGAGACGAGATTTGAAGATGCCCAGGGGCTCAGCTGATCGAATCCCTAAAGGAAGGGCATTCCAGAGTCTAGGAGAGCGTGCGAGAAGGAACTGTCACCCATCGAATGGAGGTGCGATCTCGGCACATGTAGCAAGCCCGTATTGAAGGATCGAAGTTTTATTGAGGAGGGTGCATGAAGTAGGTCACGGATGTATATCAGAATAGCGCCAGTGAGAGCCTTGTAAATGAGAAGGAGGATCTTGAATTCAATCCTGCATTTAACCAGTAACCAGTGTAGACACATCAGTACTGGGAATATGTGATCGTGGTGGGTTTGTGGGAGTGAGGTCTCTAGCAGTCGCATTCTGCACACGTTGGAGACGATTGATCAGGTTGGCAGGGGTGCCAGGGAGGAGTGCATTTAGTAATCGATTCATGAAGAGATGAAGATGTGTATTAGCTTCTCAGCATCAGAGGCTGACAAGATGTAGCGCAGTCTGGCTATATTTCTGAGATGGAAATAGGCTACCTTCGTCACCCTGTTGATGTGTATCTCGAAGCTGAGTGAAGAATCAAGAGTCACGCCTAGACTCCGGACTGCCTTAGCAACTTCAATGGCCTGGTCGTCAAGCATCAGTTGGATAGGGCTGTTAACGCTATGGGTACTTTTTTGCAAGATCTTGACACCTGCATAATCGCCAGATACGGTAAAACCTGTTGTAATCTTATCAATTGGATAGGTTCAGCCGTGGACAATTGGTGCGGAGTTCCGACAAGCAAAACTTTTGTTCTGTCGCAATTAAGTTTTAGAAACTTTGAAATGAGCCAGGCCTTCACAGTTGACAGGGAGGATGACATGGAAAGACCAGACACATTGATGGAGAGGTTTGTGTGGATATTGATTTGGATGCCATCGGCATAGCAATGGTGGCTGAGATTGAGGCTGCGCGTGATGTGGCCAAGTGGTTGTGTGTAGATGCTGAAGAGCAGTGGGCTGAGAACTGAACCCTGAGGAACTCCAGACAAAACAGGATGGATTTCTGAGTGTTGTCCTCCGAGGCTGATGAACTGCTTCCGGTCGAAAAGGTAGGACCTCAGCCAATGCAGGGCACAGCCAGAGACCCGAATACCCTCCAGTAGCTCAAATAAGATCAGGTGCTCAACTGTATCAAAGACAGCGCTCAAGTCCAGGAGGATAAGAATACTTGGCAAGCCTTCATCAGCAGCGATGAGTAGGTCATTAACTACTTTGATCAGAGCAGTTTCAGTACTATGGCTGAATCTGAACCCAGATTGGAAGGGATCGAGGAGGTCATTGTTGAGAACTTGTTTCTGGAGTTACGCGGCTACTGCGCATTCAAGGACCTTAGAGAGCAATGGTAGATTTGAGATGGGGCGATAATCATCAGGGATGTTGCAATCGAGTCCAGGTTTTTTAAGCAGAGGGGTATCTGCGGCACATTGAATAGTGAGGGAACAATGCCAGAGCAAAGTGAATTATTAAAGAGATTGGTGACGAAAATGGCAAGGGATTTGAAATTTGCCCTAGATGATTTTGGATGGGAAGGGGTTCAGGGAGCAGTTTGTGGGCCGATATCTGGTAACTAAAAAAAGAGATATCGCATTCCATTAACTTGAAAATTTCCAGGAGTTTTGAGGTCAAGGAAGGTGGAGGAATATTTATTGAGGTATTGGTTGGTGATTGAAGCTGGGTACAGATACGGTGAACTTCAGTTTTTTTCGACATTTGTCAGATTGAAACATTATTGGACCAAAGATTTTGTGTAATACAATATCAATATCAAATTATTGCAATCAAAATTACACTTGGTTTTTCAGCTTTGGGGTGCATAGTACAAAGTTAGCCTTCATCTGGAACAAACTGCTTGACAAATATTTTTTTTTATGATTGTTTTTCAAAAACAGTGGCTCTAAAGCAGGGTTGTAAGCAATTTCACAGTGTTGAACTCTCAGTATACTGTGACGGCACACATCTTAGCAAATGTACAGGTCAGTCAACAGAATTTTAAGAATATTGGCAGCCGCCTTGATTTTTTTTGCTTACATTGGCTGATAAAATGTGCCCGAGGGAAAATAGGCCCTAAAATGGCCTGTGCGAGATACAAATGCATACACCCAACACTGCCCCTGACTGCTCAGTGGGCATGTCGATTTCTGGACTTGATGTGTTCCTGGGGAGAAATGGGGTGTCCAGGGAAAAGGTTTATTTCCACATGTTTGGAGTTATATAGATTTTAAGACAAGAGTGTTCTTAATATGAGTGCAATTCTGAGGTGAGATGCTGACATTTCGTGATAGTAACTAGAAAGTGTGCATTAACCTGCTTGGATATTTTTTTAAAGCATTTCAACATTCAGCTACAATTTTGCACTTTCTTCAGGTTCTATTACTTCAGGTTGATGCCCTGCCTTAATATATTTTATTTAAGCACAGCAACTACAATCAAATGTAGTTCGTTCATGTTAAATGGTACAACTTTCAAAGAATTAAGCATTACGGCTATATATCTCAACATCCATTACCATCACTATTATCAATAAGTATATTCATGCACTTTATACTGCGTGAGAACGCTAAATGTCTGTATCTTTTATTCAAACATTAACATCACTAATGCAGAGCTAGTTTTCTAAAATGGAAAGAACTCTTCATATAGTTTTAAAAATAAACCTTTAAGTCTCAAAAGTCATTCCCAATATATCTCCTACACATAAAATGGACCGTTCTTCTTTATATCTCGCTGCTTAGAGAAGTACATTACAAACTACCTTAAAGTGCTCCTTCTTTAATAATGGACGTTGCAGTCGGCCTCTTTTTCTACCGCACTACAATAGATAGATGGCCTACTGAGAAAACAGTCGAGCGGCAATGTGGTGAGGTAAAACGTGGGATCTCCCCATCTCTCCCTAGACCTCTGGTCAGTGTGTAAAGGTAGGTCAATTACCCTCAAATAGAGGCCGTTCCATCATCTATGACATGGGCAGGACGTGCCACGGCCGCACTTTTAACCTTTTTTCCTGTATAAAAATGCGTGTCTCCTTCACTACGACGACCAACCGAGGCGGTTTTATTTTTTTAAAAAAGGAGATCCTTTTGGAGCTTACGCTGTTGTACTCGAGCTTGTCTTGCCCTGCGATCACTGGGCACGTCCCTCCGCTGGCACCGCCGCTGCTGGGCGCGTGGCTCTGCGTCACTGGTAGAGCGCCGGCTTGGCCACACGACGGCTGCCCGGGGGCCCCGGCAACGGGCGCCGTGGACGGTGAGCTGAGAGAGGCGCTCTGCTGTGACTGCTGGTGCAGCATCTGTAGCTGGTGCAGGTGCTGGAGATGCGCACTCAGAGAAGGTGCGGCTGCAATGGGGAAAAAAAATTAAGTTGTTACACGACAGTGCATGTATTGGTCGGAGCGATGGTGTGTGAGGTTAATTGGCTTTCAGACCAAATTGCCCTCAGTGCCCGGTGATGGACTGGCGTCCCATCATGGGTATATCCCTGCCTTGCGCCCTGTGTCTGCCGGGATAGGCTCTAGCTCACTGCGACCCTGTACAGGATTAAGCGGTTCTGACAATGAGATAGTGTGATTAACTTAGCCTGATGATGCCTCCAAAGTGGGAGGCAAAACGTCGTGAAGTAGAGGGGAAAGAACAATTAAGTTGTCGTGTGTGCCGTGGCTTGGTAGATGGGTTGCTTTGCAGGATCGTGAGCTTTGGAGATGAATTTGGGGAGATCTTCGTTCAGCAGAGAATTTATAATGCTTGATGATGACGTCTCTGTATAAAACATTCGAGAATTAACTTGTGGTCTCTTAATTGCCGTGTATGTGGTTAATTATTTCTAAAAATATATATTTTAAGCATAATTGTTAATGAACATGGTTGTTTTGGAGATGAACTCAACACTGCAGCCAAATGGACCCCAATGACAAAAGCTTGTGGGCAAAGCATTTAAATTTATCTCATTCATTTTCATTGATTTCTGTCTATCTGGAATTAAAGAGTTGGTTTGAAAAAAAGGCTCATTATATATCTCATAGCTGAACGTTAACTTCTGTTTAGATATATTTGTGTTTGAAGTAATATTAATTATCACCAATAAATATGCATTGCCATTTCAAAACCTAAAATCTGTCATTTTATCATGAGCCATGGACTATCCACTGGCGGATGAAGGCCTCGCCATCGCCATTCCTCATTGCCTTGTACATAATCGCATCCCATCACTCCATCTCCCTAGCGGTTGTCATCCAAGATGCATTCTCTGCTTTGTCTGCCATGCTCTCAGTAAGCTTGCGTGTCAGCAATAATCCCACCTGCCGATGATTCCTTCCCAAGCACATTTATGCCACCTGACTGCAACTCCCCATCTCATTTTCATTAGTTCTCTGGTCCATGTGCTCTTCCTGCTGTTTTTAGTGTCATTATGAACATTGCTTTTCTCCTCGTTTTTTGCACTCTCGCGCTTTTAATTCTTCTCAATGTTGTGTATTTCTGATCGATATGCCTTTCTGGTACATCGGTATATTTAGATATTTATTCACACATACTAAAAATAGCCCATATATATCAAAAACCACAAAGAATTAAAAGCTACCTGTAAAACTACACACTTCCAGAACTAAAACATGTTCCAGTGGATTTTGCACTGCTTGTTTGAAGGCGACAAATTATGTTTAAAAAGTGTGGGTCATAATAGAAGACTAGAAAATGGCTTACAGAAAAGGCTTCATAAAATGTTCTTTTGGAAAATTGTCCACAAATCTGGAATTGAAGCACCAAGATTTTCAACCCATCTTTATTGCAGCCATTCAATGTTCGGGAGGAAAAAAAATAGCAAATGACCAAAAATTTCTTATCAAAATTACAACCATTACAGCGCATTCAGCAGAAGTGGCCTTTTGAGGAAAGCCATTAAAAGCACTCTGCCCAAGCGTTAGACGGGCAATGATATACGTTTTTTTTATGATGTCGGCTTGACAGTCGCTGTTTAAGCCGCCCCGAACGTGAAGGGAAATCGATAGTTCTGAAGCGAAATACAATTTTAATGGTTGTGAGGGCGTCAGCACGTCACTCCTAATGGGGTCACCGCGTATTTCATCATCCGTGCAAACGTGCCGCTGCATGAGTATTCAGCGTACATTGGCTGGAGAAGATCTCACATTACCTCGTAGCTTGCGACTGCCAACGAAACTTATGGAAATGTTTCCATTCACATCGTGCGAATTCCCAAAATTTCTTCTCTTAAAAAAAATGCGCAAACAAAAACCTGCTGTACGTCTGCTCATTTTCTGAAAAACGTACAAATTTGTACAAGTGCAGTCCACTCGCACCAAATAAAATTATGCAATTCAAACATAAGCACTTATTTCAGTTAGAAATATTTGCAAAGTTTCTGTTTGACTGTGAAATGACACAATCGCTTCCTTTACGACACCTTTAGATGTAAAAATGTGGGCGCGAAACAGGAAGACCCCCCCTCACCACCCGCTCTCTATCCCCCAGAGAAATCCCTTATTTGTGTTTGGCGGTTATTGCTGCGGCTGAGACTTGTGTCACGGAGGCGATCCCAGCCGCATGATGGGATTGATCCATCGTCCCGTCATGTAGAGCGGAGCAGACAGTGTGATTACAGTCGTACCCACTCGCCACACCCACGCCTGTCAGCACCGCACTTCCTTGCACCACACAACCAAGGCCTGATGTATAATTTATTCCTGTGGTGCCTTTTTTGTTCCCTTCACACCCACAAAATAAGGGGATGGGGTAGGAGGGGGGGGGAAATCGATACTGCCGCGCTCGCTGCAAAATGGGTTTTTGAGGCCGACGGGGTCAGCAAGCAGAGGGGTCGCGATGCGAGGGTGCGATGTGAGCGCCGTGTCGTGTGTGCACGTTTGGGTTTGCCTACTGTTTGCCTTCCCCTCCTCCTCCTGCTCTCCGATTGCTCCGTCTCCTATTCGGAACTCAAAAGTGCCGCATGATATACGTTTGATAATATATTTTTATTGTTTTTTTTTTGTCAACATCGATTTAAACTAAAGCGGTAATCGCATCTCTTTACACGGCTCTGCGAGTACGCGTACACCTGTTCCAAGTATAAATATTGAACGGCGAGGTTGTGAATCACGATCCATTCTATAGTCTGGCAGTAACATGGCTCCTGCCAGCAGGTGTAAGAAATGTGAAGTGTAGATATCCACGTGCCTCCATCACTTTCCACAGTGCCTAGACATCGGTGTCTTTTTAATAAAGCACTAGGCACATGCAGGAGCAAAATCACAATGATGAATGGCAAAACATCGCGTACCTCCCCGACTTGCAGCTTCAAATTAATGGAAACATCGCTTCGATGCTTGGAGATTTCAAGTCGTTAAAGAGTTTGACATATACAGGAGCAGAATTAAATTAAAGATCAGTCATGAGAAAAAAATCAATTATGCTTCTGCCCTACAAACTGTATTTACAAGCAACAATCATAATTAGATGCTCACGCTGCTTATGGTTTCCTGCAGCATCAGGACTTTAACATAAAGTATGTCTATATGTGATAATTTGTTTCTGTGCATTAAATTCAGTTATGTGGTCTTCATTCTACCAGACGAGGGCCCATAGAGATGAAAAGTCTATATTTGAAGGTACCTGGGATAAATATAAACAAATAAATAAGCTGAACAAAAGATCAAGGACAAAAAATATTCAACAAAAAAACAATCCTGTTCTGAAAAAAAAACAGAAACCATCACTCATTTGTGAAATTGACAAGCGCAATATTTTTGATTTCTGTAAATGTTTCATTAATTTAATAATAATTATAATTGCATTTCTATCGCGCTTTTCATCCGAGGGTCACAAAGCGCTGCAGAGAGCTGTGGAGAGAATAGTACGTCAACAACAACTACATTAGAACGGAAAATCAGCAACAATAACATTTTTGGGGTTTTTTTTTTATGTACACATCGTTGCAGAACAACATGTAAAATATTATCTGACTTTCATTTATAATTTTAAAATGCAAAATCATCAGTGATAATAATACATATATTGGGACATGGTTTGATATAACACATATCGTATAATAATAATTGCATCTCCAGAGTTCCGATCACACGAGGGTCACAAAGCGCTGCACAGAACTGCAGAGAGAACGGCACATCAACAACGAGATAAGAACGACAAATCAGCAATAACGTTATGATGGGGTTTTTTTTTTATACATCCGAGCTGTGGAGAGAACGGCATGTCAACAACATCAGGACAGTTCAATTGAAAGTCAAATTGTAGCAACAAATTATATAAGGTCATAAAAGAAGCGATTTAAAAAAAATTGGCAACAAACAAGGCAGAAATAAATATTCCCGAGCAGGCGCAGGTCGGAAAAGAGCCACCATCCCGGCACGATAACACTAATCCGCATCAACAGTCCTAGCCGGAAGAAGGAATACATGTTCCCGAGTAGGCCAATTTAGTTGGCTGTTGTACATGAACTAACTTAATACCAATAATACAAATGACCCTAGAGGATAAAAGACACCACCTGCAAGAGGGGTTTTACCTGTACCGTGCCGAACACAAGCTTTCAATCGATTCCATAGCAAAGTTATTGGAGCATGAATAGCAGTAAGAGATTTAGGTCGTAACATTCAATCATACTCACTAAACAGATACCTCCTGAACCGATTTGTTCATTCAAGTGTTGTGCGGTAGTTTTGATCAAGCATAATAGCGTCTGATTGCTGTCTGCTGCCAACGGTGCTTGATTGTTAGTCTCCCTTTTGGATTTGAAACGTACATGATGGAAAGCTTTGAGCAAAAGCCAAATATTTACGTGTGACATCAGAAATTCCACTCAAGGAACACAAAGGCAGGCAGCTAAAGTAAGAAAAGGTATTCACAAATGGATCTTTTAAAATTCTGTTCCATGGATATTGTAGCGTTTAACAATAGTAATGGTTTGCAGACACTTCTAAATCGCAGTGTTTTGTTATTCATAGTCCATTGTCTTTTATCCGTTCATTGCTATGCTGCGTCTAAATGTGTTTTGCCTGTAGGCTTGACTAAATATGTCTCCCAATAGCATTTCATTTTCTTACATTACTATCATTAAGTTAATTGTATACAAAGTTATATTTTTCATACGTAACCATCATTTATGCATTTAAGTTGCTGATAGAGAAATAAAAATAAGATGAACGACAGATATTCAGTCGGTGCACTTACATGAGAGCATGACCGTCAACAAACCACACAATCGTTCTGTAAGAACCGTTCAAGAACAATACAACCTCCAGGGATGCACATCGGCCAATCGTGCCCATTCGGGGACCTTGCCTCGGTATCTGCGGCAATCAATGCTGGCATTTAACAGCCAATTAATTTGAGCGTCAACGCAGACAACGGTGTGTGCTGCTTCGCCACTCACTTGAGAACGCGTGTAATTACTAAGGGATGTGCAATGATGGGTTACAAGGTAATGGCTGATATTAGTGATTTAAGCTCACTCGATAAGCGTGAAGTCTCGGAGATGACGCTTTTAAAGGGTTTAACTCCAAAAATATGCTCGTATCAAACCTACGCTGCTGGATTGTATAATAAAAGGATGTGTCGTTGAGTTGCAATCTGATTATTGGACCGATAGCGTAGGAGTTGCACTGTGATCTGACCATTATCGGGTGATATCCTCATCAACAAATCAGATGAAAGATGTTTTTTTATTTGTAACACTAAATACATGTAGGAGCTCTAGCCACAGTCGTATAGTGGTGTGACTCAATCCAATCATTTGTATTGCTGTGATTGTACTGAGTCTGCCATAGTATGAATCTATCAACTGGAAAGTATAATATACACACAAAGTCTACATTGGTTTTTACAAACAAATGCATCGTAAGTAAAAACTAGTTACGTGCATGATCTGACTCATTTATTGAGAGCATACGGATCAATGTTAACCGATAAATGTATGTATAATGTCCTCCTCAATAATCCGCGACTGTTAGCTACAAACATATGTTGCTATTTAATCGATGATGGGTGTTTTTTTTTACTGCAGTCGCTGAGCATCGTCCTAAAGGACCAAAGGGGCAATATGGTCTACAAACAAACAGCACTAATACATCTATAATCAAGAATGATGGTGGTGGTGGTAGTTGTGGTCTTTTCATCGTTGTTTTTTTTCTTCTTCAGACAGCGGTCCCGGGAAATCTCTCAGTCTCAATAGTGACGTTTTACATTGCTTGCCGAACAATACACTGCCCCAAGGCAATGCATGTATGTTCAGCTCACGCGTCTTCCGCTATTGCGCGATGTTGCATTGCCCTATATCACGTCTCATGCTTGTGCACTTTCGCGGTGCCCCCGCTTGCTCAATGTGTTGACAGGCGTTGGTACCTTGCAGGCTGTGCATCGGTAACGCCAGGAGGCCACCGGACACCGCTGCGGCGGTGAGGCTCCGCGGCGAGGGCAGGGTGAGCACCACGCCTTGAGGGGGCCCGACTCTGCTCGTCACGCCGCCCAGTCCCGCACCCCCCACCCCCGCCATTCCAAACGGCAAGAGCAGCCGAGACATGAGCTTTGGCACAGAGAACACCATGGGCGGCAGGGGAGTGTGATTTTTTTCCCCCTTCCCTTTTCCCAAACACTATATTCCACATAAATATTTGAATGCGATCGTTCCTCCAATGTGTTTTCGGGTTGAACCGCGTGTTGTTCACCACCATGTAACGATGTTCCTCTCCACGTGGCTATCATCCATGGCCGGGAAAGTCTCGTCAGCAGTGTTTGCATTAGAGTCAAACGGTATTGTGACAATATACGTCTACATTAAATGCCAGTATGATGACTTTAATATATAACGATACAAATAGAGAGCAATTGCGAAAAAAATATATTTTCACATTCATACGGCTCTTTCTAAATAAGCACCCACACCAACTCTTGCTAAAATAAATCAATTTTAAAAGTCTAATGATTTATTGTATACGGTGCCGTACATGCAAATTGCAATTTCAATCACTGAGGCATAAGGTTAACGGGTGGTAACCCAGCACCAACAATTGCTCTGCATTTCTCGATATATTGCAATTCATTCAATGACATTGGTCCGAACCATGTACAGTGATGTAGGAAATGTAACCCAAGCTGGAAATTGCATGGTTTGAAACAACGAGCAACTTTCTGACCCTCACCGCCAGGGTCAAAGTGAAGTGCAAATACAATCTGGTGGAAGTCTTATAAAGCTCCCTGTCGGGGGGGAGTACATTTCCCTATAAGTATCATTGGCTAGCAGTTGCAGCACTGCTCCTTTACCTGCACGGGGCATGGTCCACTCTGGCATGCCTGCTGTTGTAGGGTTGGCGATGTTTGCCGATCGGCTGTTTCCATTGCCGGCAAGAACGGCGTTCCCGTCGACTCTTCAACACAGCCACAAGCAGCGCAACGATTAAGTAAACCTTGGGCCCTCTAACACATTTTTTAAATCTTCAGTTGCGCATTATTAAACAATAAAAATGATATAAGTTGTTGACATGCCTTTCCACGGTTTAGATTTGTAACAAACATAAAAAACACACAAAAAAACGTTCTTGTTGCTGACATGCCGTTATTGCCACAGCTCTGTGCAGCGCTTTGTGACCCTCGTGTGAAAAGCGCTCCAGAAGTGCAATTATTATTTTATTATTATATTTCAGCTGGTTCGTTGGGTGGTGGATTTTGAGGTGACGGTTCGTGTATTACGGGCGGCGCGGTGGCCCAGTGGTTAGCGCTGTCGCCTCACAGCAAGAAGGTCCCGGGTTCGAATCTCTCGGCTCGGGTGCCTTTCTGTGTGGAGTTTGCATGCTCTCCCCGTGTCCGCGTGGGTTTTCGCCGGGCACTCCGTTTTCCTCCCACAGTCCAAAAAGCATGCTGCTACATAGGTTAATTGGCTCGCAGGATAAATTGCCCCGCAGTGCCCGGCGATGGACTGGCGTCCCATCGTCGGTATATCCTTGCCTTGCGCCCTGTGTCTGCCGGGATAGGCTCCGGCTTCACCGTGACCCTGTATAGGACTAAGCGGTTTCAGACAATGAGATGAGATGAGGTTCGTGTATTACGTTAACACTCGCAGCACTGCATCATGATACCAATGACGGAATACAAGTCGCTTCGTTTGGTCACGTTAAAATGAGAACACGTTTTAGCAGTTTAGCGTGGAAAACATTGCGATCATTGAAATGCGGTTTTCCATTAAGGGATCGGTTGGAATTATTCATCCACTCATTATGTCCCAGGTAATGGGAATCGGGCCATGTAAACTTAAAAGCGCACTTTATTTTCCACTCCATTGGTCGGAATAAATCTCAATCAGCTCCAAGCAACATTAAAAGGTAGAGCTGCTTGCTGTCATTGCTCAACAAAGAGAATGTTGACATTTTTCAAATGTGTTTACACACGAGCAAATCGCTTGTTTTCGGTCCAACGCAGTGCAACGAGATTACACTGCATCTGAGATTTGAAATGAATCTGATTAGTAAAGCGCTTGCAACAAAGTAGATATTGGCGCCGAGGCTGTACCTAATGGAATAACAGGGTGCTGGGCGGCACGTGGGCTCAATGATGGTGCAAGGAAAGCTCTCCGGCAGCAAATTAGCATCACGCTCCCGGTTGCACATGAGCCATCCTGTGTTGGCACTGCAAATGCTTAAACACACGTGTAGACCAGTGAAACGCGCTTTGTTTGTTTGTTTCCTAATTTAGAGTTTATACGGTATCTACCTTGCACACTCTAGATGGAGAATATATTCAGCATATATACGTTTATAAACGTAGCAGAACGGCACGGTGGCCCAGTGGGTAGCGCTGTTGCCTCACAGCAAGAAGGTTCCAGGTCCGAATCTCGGCTCGGGTGCTTTCTGTGTGGAGTTTGCATGTTCTCCCTGTGTCCGCGTGGGCTTTTGCCAGGCACTCCGGTTTCCTCTCACAGTCCAAAAAACATGCTGCTGCATAGGTTAATTGGCTTGCAGACTAATTGCCCTCAGTGCCTGGTGATGGACTGGGGTCCCATCGTGGGTATATCCCTGCCTTGCGCCCTGTGTCTGCCGGGATAGGCTCCGGCTCACCGCGACCCTGTACAGGATTAAGCGGTTCTGACAATGAGATGAAATAAATGTAACATGACTGCGCAGTTATGAAATTATAAACATCCACATTATGGTGCACGATATTATTTTGTGGGTGGACTAATCAAGGTAAGGCGGATGTAAAAGAATTATATTGAATTAAAGCTATCAATGGTCATTCATATATCTGAAATCTATAATTCAATGAAACTCACTGACACACTTCTTAAGGAGGAGGCACTGAGATTCTCTGTTCTTTTGCTGCAAACTCTCACAGCTCAGACCACTTAAAAATGGTTATAAAATACACCAATCCATGGTTATATAACTTGCCACTGCCCAACCTCTCAATGTCTCATCTCATCTCATTATCTCTCATCTCATCTCATTATCTGAAACCGCTTAATCCTATATAGGGTCACGGTGAAGCCGGAGCCTATCCCGGAAACATAGGGCGTAAGGCAGGAATACACTCGACGACGGGACGCCGGTCCATCGCCGGGCATTGCGGGACAATTTTAGTCTGCGAGCCAATCAACCTATCCAGGAGCATGCTTTTGGACTGTGGGAGGAAACCGGAGTACCCAGTGAAAACCCACGCGGACACGGGGAGAGCATGCAAACTCCACACAGAAAGGCACCCGAGCCGAGAGATTCGAACCCGGGACCTTCTTGCTGTGAGGCGTCAGCGCTAACCACTGGGCCACCGCGCCGCCCCACCTCTCAATGTCAGACTGATAAATTATTCTTCAGACCGAAGCACTCACAACAGGAAACAAATACACTATACTACAGGATCCTTGTAAAATAATACGTGTTTAAATTGTTAATTTGATAAACAATACATGTTATTTATATAAACATATCGTACATTTTTGCGTTCAACTCTTTGCCACTATTGGACTCTTGTGAAATTCAACTACTTGATCATGTCCAATATGCAGCGGCAGTTATAACAATAAGTTCAGGACAGGTCAGCAATGGGAATGCGTTGCGGGGCAATTATTTATTTCTTTGTGCTACCTTTTTTCTCTGCAAGAGGTATTGTGATAAACACACAACTTGCTCCAATAAGGTTACATCAAGGTGTATAAATAAGGACAGAAGCAAAATAAATGAATGCTGTTGTATCAGTGCCTATTGATTTACGTCCATTTGATCCCAACATATCTGGTCTCCAGTCTAACTGCTTCGGCCCCAACAGACAATTATTACATTCGACCATATAATGCAATGAGCATTGCCAAGCGATGAGACATTAAGAATTGATGCGCATTGCCACCACAGCCATTTTGCCAGCGATGTTTATTTTGATAAAGTAAACACTGAAAATAATTCAGGGATGTGAGCTTAAATTTAACGGAACTAATATTAAACAACACTTAGTGTCTCGGTTATAGCACTCTGCTGTAAACCCAGCGAACAGTGCGAGAGTACCCGCCCAAGCTGACACAAGTGACGAGTGATATCTCGATCGGTTCTGGTGCCTCTTTCACGAATCCACACTGACCAGCATGGTGAAGCCCGGTCAATAATCCCCCCCACGATAGGCACGGCGTGAAAGGACATTCATGCAGCAGTGGATTGACAGAGAGCTGTAAGATGATTGCTTTCAAAAGCTGCTCTTTCGGGATAGCCGTGTCGTGCGTCCCTCATCTCTCTTTCGCGACGTTTCAGTCAGTAAAATTGGCTCAAATAAATAAATAGCCACACAGACAATGAAATACACAAATGTAATACAACAATTACACAGAGGTCGCTCAGTCACCAGCGCTCGGTCACATAACGCCTGAGAATGCCTCCAACGTAGGAGGCGAAACGGCAGGAACGAGGGAGGAGGAGCGCTCGACACGACTATCTCAAAAGAGCAGCTTGCAATCATCATACATCGAGCCATTAAACCTACACCTGTCCAAATAGCTGTAAATCATTATTATTATGGTATAAATAATACAAATTCAATGTTTAACTTAACAATTCTGCGGGGACGTCATCAGTTCCAACGCTGCGATATTTTAGCGCAATTCGTTAACAGAATAAAAAAAAACGGTTGCGAGTTTGCCTGTTCTCCCCGTATCAATGTAGCTTTTCGGCGGGTACTCGGGTTTCCTTCCACTGTCCAAAGACACGCTGCTGCCTAGGTTAATAGGCCTGCTGGGAAAATTGCCCAAAAAAGTGTGCCCCGCGATGTACTTGCATTAGAGCTTGAGTATAGTCTCGCCTTGCTCCCTATGTCTGTCAGGATAGGCTCCGAGGCCCTGTGACCCTGTACCAGATTAAGCGGGTATTGATAATGACAACGATGACACTGAACTGAAACAGGTGCACAGTTCTCACCAATTCTGCTGTGTCTCTCCTCCTCCAGCCGTCCCTCTGCTGCGCTCGTCATCAGGGGCTCGTTGAGCCCTGCACTCACGTCCTCCTCCACGTCGGGCACTTCCAGGCCCAGCTCTATGCTGTGGCTCTCTGCCGGCGATCTAAGTTTGCACCATCCGTCTTCAGGTGTCCGTGTCCCGGTCCAGCTGCCCGGCTCGTTGACCTCCTGAGTCGGTGGCGGTCGTGTCCCTTGCAGATCGTCTCCGCTACTCGCTGCTCCCATGCCCTCCCTGCAGTCCGGCAATGGCTCTTGAGTTTCTGCAGGGCATGTCAATTTCTTTGTCTGGTCCATGAACACTATCGACGGGTGTCGAACGTTTGCCTGAGTGTTGAACGTTGGTAGTCTCTCCGTGTTAGCCAAAAACATGTTTCGCGTTTCTGTCGAGGTTTCAAACGGCCGTGCCTTTTCACAGTTGCCACTCAAAAGCAGGGAAGAATTGAGAGGCAGAATCTTGCTGCTCAGCCGCTGACGCTGCTCAGAGATCATTGCATCCTACCGCAAAATTACAAAGAAACACACAAGGGTGCCTACGTCATTACATAAAAGTGAGATAGACGATTGGCTCACGTTGTTAACATTTCTATATGACCATATGTTGAATTTATATTATTTTAACAATTCAGCAATGTCTGTCCATAAGCATACTTACATATACTACTGGTGACGTCAAACCAAATACTATTGGTCATATTTAGGAACAGGGTGCCGCACAGAGGTGCGATATTGCATTAAAGTATGAACGTGTTTATGGCATATTCACACTTAAATGATGCAGAACTTGACCAGAAATACGGCGAAGAGAGCTATTTTAAGTATAAGAGCTTGAATACAGCCGACCTTTTCTTATGTGTAATCTAGAAATAAATGCTAAAAGCAACCTAGGTCAAAGTCCATCTTTGGTTTCCAGGAGCTCATGTCAGTAGTAGCCAATAAATCTGACTCAATGAAAGTCTACTTAAAAATAAAATGCACCATAGCACCTGGCCCCAAAATGATTGAGCAGTGATGGAGTATTTATTATTGTAAGGAGGCTACGCTTCTGCCGCAACCTGGCTTTACTCAGCCTTGAAGTGGGTATTACGTTTACCAGTGGCGCATGATTTGTATCAATGTTGCTTGTGACGTTTATTTATTTTTTAGTAAATTCGGCAAGGAAAGTTCTAACCATTTATATTTGTGTATGGGCTTTTCACTCAATTATCGGAGCATTACGTTTTTACAGTAATTCAAGATATTACAGTTAGAGTACATGCAAAGCAAACACAATTGCGGATTTACGCTATGGGTACTTTTTGCCAGTGTACATATGTAATTAACAGAACAGGTTTTTACCATTCCTGGCAATTATGCAGGTGTGAATATCTTAAAACACCGAATAGACACATTGCGAAATGTGTCTATTTGGTGTTACCATTCCTGGCAATTATGCAGGTGTGAATATCTTAAAACACCAAATAGACACATTGCGAAATGTGTCTATTTGGTGTTTTCAAATCTTAACACCTGCATAATTGCCAGGAATGGTAAAAACCTGTTCTGTTAATTATAATTGCGCATTCTTTACAAGCATGGAAAAAATATGTTGATTCTCATAACATTTTTGCTTTATAATGATAGCTGACTCTAGCCTCCTTATTTCCAACACTTCCTGACAATGCCACTTTCCTGGAAGGTGTTGAAAAAAGAAATCGATATTTTTCCCTTGCCTGAATAAGTTATGCGCTCTGTACCACTGTTCAATGTTAATTTTTGGGTCTCCACTTTGAATGCTGTGAGACACAATGAGTATATTAGAGTTAATGCACCCTGTCTGAGCCAAATTGGGTCTGGCAGCTGAAAGCTGCTCATAGAATCACTTGGCCAACTGCAGCAAGACACTTGCGTTTGAGGAGAAAAAGTATCTGACATATGCGCGCATATCTCTGCTCTAATAAATTGGCCAATGTACACCGGACAACGAATCAGTTGCTTTTAGATAAACGCATGTAAAACGTTTCTCCTCATAAACGAGGTCAGAAATAGTTGCTTGCATAAACAACAGGCATTGCTTGTTACGATTACACTCTACGATGGTTATTCACTATTCTTAGTAGTTATGCCAATCAATATGTCTGACTACAGTATTTACATGTATCAATTTTAAATTAGTAATAATAACTGCATTTCTTGAGCGCCTTTCACCCGAGGGTTACAAAGCGCTGCACAGAGCTGCGGAGAGAACGGCACATCAACAACGAGATAAGAATGGCAAATCAGCAACAACAATTTTTTTTGTTTTTGTTCAACATTTTTTTTTTAAGTGCCCAAAAAGCACAAGCAGAAGTCAAACGTTGAATAGTATTTACAAGTGCAGCCTGGAGACATCAAAAAAGCAATAGAGATGTGGTTCGCTCACGACTATTTGCCGTGGCGGGGGTAACTCTTTTAAGTGTCGCTATGGGTACTTTTTTGCCAGTATACAAATATTAAGTTACAATAGGTTTTACCGTATCTGGCGATTATGCAGGTGTTAAGATTACAATAGGTTTTACCGTATCTGGCGATTATGCAGGTGTTAAGATCTTAACACCCGAGAGGCACAGTGGTCGCCGTCAATTTGGTTCCGGAGTGAACCCCGACGCCAACTCATGCCTCGGGTGAGGGGCGTGTGCCCGTGGAGCTCACTACCACCGACTACTCTCCACTTGACATGACAGATTGTAATCTATGAAAATGTTAATCGATAAAAAATAGTTTAAGCTGTCGTTAAATGTGCCTCGGAAAAAAGTCGATACCAATTTTTATGATGAACAATGTCCCGAGCCATCAGGGACTCGTTTGTGACAGCACTCTGCCGAGAACAACTGTCGAAATAAAATAACCACTCCTCTGAAGTGACAAAAGGCATGGCCATTCAGCTGCTATATGCAGCCAAAATGCCTCTCTTAAAATAACATTGGGTGCACAGCCGTTGTGCACAGAGTAATTTCAAAGCACACAGGAGAGATCCCCGTCTAATGCCCCCGCAAACAACCTTCAATGATACCTAATTAATACTTAATCGCACCTTTTTTTTGTCATTAAAACAAATCTATACTCATCCATTAATTATTATTCATATGTATTTATGTGGGTGTGTGCATGCGAGGCACCTTCACATGCATTTTGATGGGTTTAGTACATTAAATGTATTACACAAATGTCGAAGTATAATAAATAATGGAACAATAAAGTTTGGCCAATTATAACCACACATGCACGCACATCATTCACTTATGAAATGTCTCTTCATACATGCACAGTTAAAATATACCTACAAAAAGTGTGAAGTATACAACGCTTTGTGTACGATCAAAGTGTAAATATTGAGCCATGCCATCCTGCATTGTCTGTGGTTTTAACAAGATCTCTGTCTGGGGATGGTTATTTTGAAAATTGTAATATATGTCCAGAATATGTTTATTACAATATGATTGTAAGAAACCTTGATTATCCTCTATTTGTGAAGTTATATTACTATAATATACCAACAACTGTGTAAAGTAAAAGACATACGTAGTGACATTTCACTACAGGCAATTACTATTGTGGCCAAGATCACAACAAAGCAGGTTCCAATTAAAACTACATGCTTTGCACACATTGTGCTACCCATATTAAATGTCTTGAATTCACTACAAAAGTCATTTCTAACTGCATATCGTAGCAATGACTTCAAGACACTATATAACTCAGCATATGCGTTTAATTAGTCATTGCAGCTTAGTTTAAGTTATGTTTGGCTTGACATACCATAAATGAACTAAGCATCCAGATTGTCA
>JAZEWT010000003.1:30301987-30320753 GCA_036362905.1 Mordacia mordax | reverse complement strand
CTGTCCGCCCCAAAAAACTCTAACTCCACACAGCCATTATCAAAGGCCCGAAGAGTTGCTGTTAGCGCTGTTTGTTGGAGTGCACACCAAGGCTAACGTTGGACTCCAATTGAAATGTAGTTATCCGGTGCAATTCAACGTTGAATCTACAGAACACGTGGCATGAAACGTCGAACGTTGCGCCGAACAAAATTGAAATCACAAGAGAACACAACTATCAAAACCACGCAGTGATATATACCTATATATATATAAACGATTAGTCTGACAGCCGCTCTTAAGTACACGTGCCACCCTTACAAAAACTTGCAATTGATGTGTATTGCCAGAGTTTGTGGGAGTACTATGCGGGTCTCATACGAGAGCGAGTCACTGCAAATTGGCGCACTTGCAGCATTCCTTGTGCAAGTACCAGTACACGTGGCATGCGCGTCTCCTCGATACGCAGCCAGAAAGCGCACGAAACCGCGAGGCTTAGAGCAAGGGTTCTCAACATTTTGTACCTCAAGGCCCACGTGACCCACTTGAGTCTCGTCTTCACGGACCACTGGTTGGCGCTCGCGGCCCATTGATGGGTTGCGACCCACCGGTTTGGAATGACGGGTTTAGAGGATGCCTACAACGCCCACATCTGCTTGCGCGTTGTACCGCGTGTTATTCTAAGCGTGATGTCAGACATTCTCTCCGCGCGTTGGTGAGACCTTCTACAGCAACTCAACTGATTCGGCGTCCGAATTTCCTGAAAAAGCTCCCCCAGCACGTGGATCGAAACGTCGGAAGTCCCACCAGCACGGGGATCGATACCGATCAGCACGCGGTACAACTCGTAAACGCATCGGAGAAGCTATCCAGCGCACTCCGCGAAAGCAAACCGACGTCTTGTATCGACATAATCGAAACACTGCAGCGGGGACATTTGTCCGATGGGTGGAGAATTAATTAAGCGCGTAGCAAGCAGAGTTAATCATCGAGGCTTCATACCGGAGCACAATGAAGAGTTCCATGCGTACGTAAAGAGCCGACCTCACCCTCTCCTTGGGCTCCAATCTCAACTCGGCCTTCTTCGTTACGTCCTCTGCGGTGGGAGAGGAACTTGAGCCCGTGGGAACTCAGCACGAACCCTCCACGTGCATCATCACCATCACACGCGCGCGCGTAGCAGCAACGTCCCGGTTCGGATGAACGCGGCTTAGTGCGCGCTCCATCTCAGCAGCCTCTTATTTCACTATGGTTCGGTTTTATTGGTGCTCAATGCGGTGCTGCGCCCCCCCCCCACACACACATGGCCGGGCAAGGCATCCCTCCTCCCCCCTCCCACCCACCTTTAAATGATATCAGAACATCACTGTGCATCGAGCACGGGCATCATAATTCATTCCGGCCCGTACTCATCCGCCGCGATGCGCAGCGCCCATTCGTGGGCTGGCACGCTGGAGGAACTACTTTCACACGCAAATTAACTATCCTACAGTATATGTGTTAATGAGGACTTAATTAGCTTTGGCGTCAGTTGATGCAATCATATGACGCGTTAACTTGGCATCCTCGCTGCATACATAGGAAAGGCAATATCAGTGCGTTGGCAATGATGTATACGTATGCAGTCGTTCAGGTACTACAATAAGACGGTATTGTATACTGTATTTGCATGCAGTACACTGACACTCGTGTTGATTGATTATTATTATCGTTGGGCTGATTCTTAGCTCTGGAGTGCAATGCACGAACCCCGTAATCAGTATCATGGTCGCATTTAAAAATATCGAAGGTTCACTAAATTTATTACGATCGTCCGATTACGGCGCACAAAACAAGGACCAATTGGCTGGACTTGGCCAAGAAGGTGGTCGCGTTAAGTGGGTCAAGGTCCCGGCATCAGAAGGCAGACGTGCTTTCTATATCGAACCCCCCACCGAAACCAGCATGGACCGACGTTTCACAGACTATGATGACAGATGCTCTTTCCTCGCATACAAGAGCACTCGAAATTGTGTGAGGAAGAGGACAAAAGTAAAGTTTTTTTTCTTGTTAAAAATTGCCCTTTTCTATTCGGTGACGTCAAATCCACAATACTGGTGTTGCAAGCATGTAATGATTGCTCCCATATTTCGCGCTCTTCTATAGCACAAGGCTATCGTGAAGGCGATGTGTGTTTTTATGGGACGAAAATCGTCTGCTGTATTGTGGCGATTCCAGCCTATCGGACAGTTGTTTAAAACACGCTTTAGACAGCACGTTCCGGGAATGGCGAACACACACCGTGCATTTGACCTTAACAATGAGGTCATTTTCAAGTGGGGTGTTTTTGATTTACAATAACGTTGGGAGGGGGAACTTGATCGCCCTGAATTGTATAAATATAGTTTTTGACCTTTTGAAGCCGTTTATTTTACCCAGGAGATGCGGTTCAGATGTCAAAGAGGTTCATTTTATGCTCAAAGTCCTCGAAATCGCTTGAATGGATATTTCATGGCCGTCACACATCGGGAATATTGTTATATCAGCATCAGTCAATCAGTCGCCCACAAGTACTGTCGACCTCTTTTCTTTATATATCGTTAAATGTATTTTTTTCTCAATTGCCTCTCTTTTGTATATCTCGAACAGTAATTACAGATGTACCAGCAGATGAAACAGTCTGTGCTTCGTGTGCTGTGCATTCGTGACTATGTACGACTTAGATTATTACGACAAACACCATGTGATGGAGGGCGGCGCGGTGGCATAGTGGGTAGCGCTGACGCCTCACAGCAAGAAGGTCCCGGGTTCGAATCTCTCGGCTCGGGTGCCTTTCTGTGTGGAGTTTGCATGCTCTCCCCGTGTCCGCGTGGGTTTTCGCCGGGTACTCCGGTTTCCTCCCACAGTCCAAAAGCATGCTCCTGGATAGGTTGATTGGCTCGCAGACTAAAATTGTCCCGCAATGCCCGGCGATGGACTGGCGTCCCGTCGTCGGGTGTATTCCTGCCTTACGCCCTGTGTTTCCGGGATAGGCTCCGGCTCACCGTGACCCTATATAGGATTAAGCGGTTTCAGATAATGAGATGAGATGAGAGACCATGTGATGGAATCGTCATAACCAATGCACACCAGTTGCTCACGTGCAAAACTTAGCGGTTTCCATTTTAACCCAGCCGGCGATGGACCGGCGTCCCGTCGTCGGGAGTATTCCTGCCTTGCGCCCTGTGTTTCCGGGATAGGCTCCGGCTTCACCGTGACCCTATATAGGATTAAGCGGTTTCAGATAATGAGATGAGATGAGATTTTAACCCAGGCGATACCACTGTAGCCACGTGTCGCGAACGGAATCTTTAATCCGTGACGAACACATAATCCATAAACGCTTCACCTGGCACATACGGGATAGTCTAAACATCCTAGCATTTTAGCTGGTATTCGAAAGGAAAAATAAGCGATGAATCAAATGGATGTCTCATCCCATCTCATTGTCAGAAAACGCTTAGTTCTGTACATGGTCGCGGTGAGCCAGAGCCTATCCCGGCAGACACAGGGCGCAAGGCAGGGATATACCCATGATGAGACGCCAGTCCATCACCGGGCACTGCGGGCAATTTAGTCTGCAAGCCAATTAACCGATGCAGCAGCATGGTTTTTGGACTGTGGGAGGAAACCGGAGTGCCTGGTGAAAACCTGCGCGGACACGGGGAGAACTCGCAAACTCTACACAGAAAGGCACCCGAGGCGAGATTCGAACCCGGGCGCTTCTTGCTGTGAGGCGACAGCGCTACCCACTGGGCCACCGTGCCGCCCTCAAATGGATATTTAACACAAAATACTAAGTTGTGTCAGTGTGGAGAATGTAATAGAATAAATCCGCTGACAATGCATGCTTCCTTTATCCGCCCAAACACAAGGTCTTCTGGGAGTGTACATTTCCTATCGACGATCTTCTACAGCACGATTTCTCCGAATTATACTTTTTAAAATGGTCTTATTTCTCCGAAAGAGCATGCATTGGTTCACTGAAGTCTATGGGGTCAACACTAATCAAGACCCCAGCAGGCTCTCGTCAAACCAATTTCTATCAAATCCATGAAGTCTGCTAATTAAGTCCCGAGATCAAAGAGGGCTTTTGGATGCACTTACGCATTAGATGGCTGCCTAACGAGACTATAGAGTTATACAAACCATGTGCACCAAAAGCTTGCCAGAAATGTACAGCAGTAATCAAGTCACTGCTGGATGAAAGCCTTCATCTCTCTGAAGCCATTGTTTAAGTCATAGGACGCATTCTTTTGTTATGAGGATATGGATATTATTATTTTTAAAATCCTCAATTAATTATAAGATTCAGTTATAATCGTATGTTGCGGTCTCATATTTGTCCTCACGGGTTACTATTTGTGAATTGCCAAACCTCAAATCTCTGGGCTCAATTTCTCATGCAATATTTCCTAGCCGCCCCCCCAACCTCGAAACCCACACCAACCCGGACAGCTCCTGGTGAAATCAGCTGCTCGTTTAAACGCGTATTGCTTACGATGGCATCTTAAAATATGTTTGTGATGGTGAAATTAAAAGTGTGAAAATGTTCACGACGCTATGGGTACTTTTTTGCCAGTATACATATATAAGAGTAGGAGGTTTTACCGTTTCTGGCGATTATGCCCCAATTCACTGGGTTCATCAACCAAACGATAAGCGCCATACGCTCGAATGTCCTGTGACGCTGTTCAAAAGAGTGGGGCATTATGCCAGCGTCATTGTTCACGTTACTTAAATTTTAGGATGAAAAAATAACCGCAAGCTACGCAAATTGGGTTAATTCATAATATCACCGGGCGGCGCGGTGGCCCAGTGGTTAGCGCTGACGCCTCACAGCAAGAAGGTCCCGGGTTCGAATCTCTCGGCTCGGGTGCCTTTCTGTGTGGAGTTTGCATGCTCTCCCCGTGTCCGCGTGGGTTTTCGCCGGGTACTCCGGTTTCCTCCCACAGTCCAAAAGCATGCTCCTGGATAGGTTGATTGGCTCGCAGACTAAAATTGTCCCGCAATGCCCGGCGATGGACTGGCGTCCCGTCGTCGGGTGTATTCCTGCCTTACGCCCTATGTTTCCGGGATAGGCTCCGGCTCACCGTGACCCTATATAGGATTAAGCGGTTTCAGATAATGAGATGAGATGAGATAATATCACCACCTCTTCCTGAAACATTTGGCAAGATGCGCCTAAACGAGCGTTATGAAATGCCGGGAGGCTTTCTGACTAATCAAAACATAATGATTGTCTCTTGTGCTAAAATTGCACTTAAAAAAAAAACAATAATCAGCATTCTCTGAATATAAACACCAAGCAGTTTGGTGGACGTATAATACTTTCTGGAAATTGCCTTCATGTCCTCCTTGTGGGATTATTGTCGTTTTCGTAGCACTATGGCATGGCCCAAGGGTTTCCCTACAATAAGGAAATGCAGCACTGCTGTTCAATTGTTGATGTATTCGTAATAGTCGTGGAGCTGGCGAATAAAAAACGGAACAGCCTTAATTTTAAATGCAATTACAGCGTTTGGGCCTTATTCCTGTAACCCGTTCACTAATCTATCCATACAGTGGCAATGGGAATACTTTATGGTTTAAATTTCACGAGCCATGGACACCATTTAAATTCTGCATTACCAAATTCTGTTCCAAAGACGCCATCGACATCAGGTTAACATTTAACGTTACCGCAACTGTGCATTTCCATAGAAATTATTTAGAACCTTCTACTTGCAATGCACGTTTACACTTGACAATTTCAAAGCCGTGCTTTATCTCAGCATGTGCGTACCTATATTGCTTTTTGCTAAACACGTGCAAGGTACTCGATGAAACTTGCAGGCGCACGTCACAGAACGTCCGTTAAAATTAAAAGAGATTTCTTTTCGCGTAGATCCTTTTGCAAACGCGTTTTGCGAGGTTTCGGAGGAAGGCGATGCAGTCATAGACACACGAGTGTGCAGATGGCGTGAAGGCAGTGGCAGGTTGGGCGAGGAGCGGCGCTCAGCACTGTTTTATTAAACAGTATTGATTTTCTGTCCTGGGAGAGTGAAGGCGAGCGAACGCCATGGCTGCCTTCCCTCCAGACAATGGGAGCGGTAATCGTAAGAAATGGGGACGCCTTGCCCCAATGCATTTTTAATGTCACACGCCCCAGCAGCCGTTAGGTTTTTCTTTCTCACCTTTATCACATCCACACTTCAAACGAATATCTTAATGTGAACAAATTAAATCCCTTATTTTTAGACATTTGTCCACCTATTTTTGTTTCTATAGTGGTCTCATCTCATTCTCATTGTCAGAAACCGCTTAATCCTGCACAGGGTCGCGGTGTGCCAGAGCCTATCTCGGCAGACACAGGGCGCAAGGCAGGGATATACCCACGATGGGGTACCAGCCCACCACCGGGCATTGAAGGCAATTTAGTCTGCAAGCCAATTAACCTATACAGCGGCGTGTTTTTGGACTGTGGGAGGAAACTGGAGTGCCCGGCGAAAACCCACGCGGACACGGGGAGAACATGCAAACTCCACACAGAAAGGCACCCGAGCCGAGATTCAAACCCGGCCCCTTCTTGCTGTGATGCGACAGCGCTACCCACTGGGATACTGGGCCACCGTGCCGACCGTTTCTAGAGTGGTGTACAGTACAATCCCTGAAAACTATGAAGACTGGTAAGGAACAAAAGATCGCACCAAATGAAGGCACTATATTCAAACATTTGGAGATTAGAAGGTTAATAGTTTTGAACTTCTGTTGGGTTACTTTGCACGTTTTTTTATAAGGTTAAAGGCATCGTGATGCTTTAACAACATTCGGGGTCATGGAGAGACGGATTGCTTTCCTTCACCATTCCATAGCACGTCCTTGATGAATCTGATGAGCCAATCAGCCTTGAATTATAGGCCCAAGAAATACAAATTTTCACTGGTATAAAATGAAACTGCATTGAGACTTTCATAAAATCAACCTTGAGTTCAAGTTAGACTTTGGAAGACATTATCCAGCTACAAAAAGCTGCCTCCAGTTGCACGAAGCAGATAAGCAACTGACATCTTAAATAGACAACGAGGTGTACCCAATCACACGCAGACCTGACATTATTTAAACCTGAAAAAAAACAGAACCCACAACCTCCCATGCAAGCTCCAGTCATTTTCCATAGAAATTGTAATAAAATCAGTACCATTTCTAGATCACGTCAATCACAACCAGGGTGGCATTGTGGCCCAGTGGGTAGCGCTGTCACCTCACAGCAAGAAGGTCACGGGTTCGAGTCTCGGCTCGGGTGCCTTTCTGTGTGGATTTTGCATGTTCTCGTGTCCGCGTGGGTTTTTGCCGGGCACTCCGTTTTCCTCCCCCAGTCCAAAAAACATGGTACTACATAGGTTAACTGGGTTGCAGACTAAATTGCCCGCAGTGCCCGGTGATGGACTGGCGTCCCATCGTGGATATATCCGTGCCTTGCGCCCTGTGTCTGCCGGGATAGGCTCTGGCTCACCGCGACCCTGTTTCTGACAATGAGATGAGGAATCACAACTATATGCAGCAACTGGACGGCAGGGTAGCGCACTGGCAATATCTACACTTTACAGAAGGAAGGCCCTGCCTTAGGCGGGATTCCCACATTGGATGCCTGTGTTGAGGTTGTGTGTTCTCCCCGTGTTCGGCGTGGGTTCCCCCCCACAAATCATAAAAAAAAACTCATTGTAATGATTGCTTCTTAAAGCTGCTCTTTCGGGATAGCCGCGTCGATCGCTCCTCCTCTCACCTTCGCGACGTTTCGCCTCCCACCGCCCATGCAAGCCCTGGCCCATGCAAAAACGTGGGACGTTTCATCCCCTTCGCGAAGGAAGAGGGGAGGAGCGATCGACGCGGATATCTCGAAAGAGCAGTTTTTCGAAGCAATCATCATGCAGCGTGCCGTGAAAACGTACATCAGCAATAAAAATCATTAATCGCCTAATATAACATATGTGCAGTGTCTGGCAACCGTTGGCGGCAGCTGTCTGCACGCGGGCCTCTGGTTTCCTCGTGCCTCTGTGTTGTGTCTAGTCCGTGATCAGGGGCGACACTTTTCACAACACAGATTGTATTCACAAATTGCTGAAGGGGAAAAATGCTTTAAAGGAAGAAAAAAACCACAATTGTAACCTAAGACTCATTTTAAAACAACAATACCATGACAAAAACTTAGCTATTGAGACGCTAGAAATGTATGTAGTTACAAAATCACTAATACAAAGCAAGAAGTTTCTGGGTTCGATTCCAGACTCAGGTGCCTTTTTGTGTGAAGTGTCTGTTTTATCCATATCTGTGTGGGTTTTCACTGGGCACTCCGTTCATCCAAAGACATGATGCTGCCTAGGTTAATTGGCCTGCTCAGTAAATTACCCCCAATAAAAAGAATTCCCTCCGATGGACTGGGGTGGTCACATCCTGAGTATAGCCTCGCCTTGTGCCTTCTGTCTGCTGAGATAGGCTCCGGCCCTCCGCGACCCTGTACAGGATTAAGCGGGTTTTGATAATGATGATGGGGCGTAATCATGGAACGCTTAAAGGATGAAAGACTACCAGGTTTGTAGTGACTCTATGCAGTCTTTAAGAGCAATTTTCTGACAAAATTATTATTTGCCAGGTTTTAAACGACACGGTGAATGCAATTGTCATGCAGTGGTCAGTGAAAATTGTTTCAAAAGCTGTTTGGCATTTTGTGCAAGATAGTGCTCTAAAGTGTGCCTCATGAAGTACTTGAAATATATTAGATGAAAATTTGATGCAGAATTGCTCACTTTACTCAATGGACCAATATTGTGTATTGGGGGCATATTAGCCCTATCATGAATGGTGTTCTCATCTCATCTCATTGTCTGAAACCGCTTAGTTCTATACAGGGTCACGGTGAAGCCGGAGCCTATCCCGGCAGACACAGGGCGCAAGGCAAGGATATACCGACGATGGGACGCCAGTCCATCGCCGGGCACTGCGGGGCAATTTAGCCTGCGAGCCAATAAACCTATGTAGCAGCATGCTTTTTGGATTGTGGGAGGAAACCGGAGTGCCCGGCGAAAACCCACACTGACACGGGGAGAGCATGCAAACTCCACACAGAAAGGCACCCGAGCCGAGAGATTCGAACCCGGGACCTTCTTGCTGTGAGGCGACAGTACTAACCACTGGGCCACCGCGCCGCCCTGAATGGTGTTGGACTGTCCCTAAAAATAAATGCCACCACAACAACCGCGTTTCGCCACTAATTGCAGTGACGTCGCCACTGCGCCTGTGCCAGGCCATATGCACTTTGAGGCCACGTAAAGTGTCGAAGGCTCATCGACAGGAGGTCATGGGACAGACCCAGATGTTATTGGTTGCTTGTGTAACCTGTGGCTATCGTAATGAGTTGTACATATGCATGGTCGTACATATGAAAATGCTGATGTGTCAGCATGGACACGTCCACCCTTGCGGAAACGTTTCTCAGTGTGAGTGAAGCATGATCGAGGTGAGAACGTTTGCCCTGGAGCTCTGTACATATTTATAAAATTATATACCTAGAGGTTGGTTAATAATGAGGTGTTTTGTACTCCCCGCAGGGCTGTGGAGTTTAGATGTGGCTTCGAATGTTGGTGGGTGTGTTTGAAGGTGATGTGGAGTTCTGAAGTGGCTACGTGTGTTGGTGGGTGTGTATGAAGGTGATGTGGAGTTCTGATGTGGCTACGTGTGTTGGTGGGTGTGTATGAAGGAGCTGTGGAGTTTTGATGTGACTACATATGTTGGTAGGTGTGTATGAAGGTGCTGTGGAGTTTTGATGTGGCTACGTATGTTGGTGGG
This sequence comes from Mordacia mordax, assembly GCA_036362905.1. Classification (NCBI taxonomy): domain Eukaryota; kingdom Metazoa; phylum Chordata; class Hyperoartia; order Petromyzontiformes; family Petromyzontidae; genus Mordacia; species Mordacia mordax. The sequence goes on along the minus strand of JAZEWT010000003.1, from coordinate 30,310,931 downwards.
TGTGTATAAAGGTGCTGTGGAGTTTTGATGTGGCTACGTATGTTGGTGGGTGTGTATGAAGGTGCTGTGGAGTGTTGATGTGACTACGTGTGTTGGTGGGTGTGTATGAAGGTGCTGTGGAGTGTTGATGTGGCTACGTGTGTTGGTGGGTGTGTATGAAGGTGCTGTGGAGTTTTGATGTGGCTACGTGTGTTGGTGGGTGTGTATGAAGGTGCTGTGGAGTGTTGATGTGACTACGTGTGTTGGTGGGTGTGTATGAAGGCGCTGTGGAGTTTTGATGTGGCTTCGTATGTTGGTGGGTGTGTTTGAAGGTGCTGTGTCTGCAGAGTTAATAAATATTATTTCGAGAGAAGACACGTGTGGAATCAAATCCTTGTGGTGGAAAAATAGTAACAAGTGTCGGCGCACCAGGAGCGGTGTAAGCGGAGCGCGAAGGGGATCCCCCCCCCCCGCCACGTGTGCACTCACGTGCGCAGAGTTCACCTGGTGTCTGACATCTCACTGGCCTAGGCGCCAGCCTGTAGTCTCTCGCGCGAATGGCGGCCGTATCTTTGGGTATAGAGAAACGGTGCAGGTTGGCGCCGGCCACACTTGACTGAGATGACTATCAGATACACCACTTATGCAGTATACTGTTCCAACCCGCTGTGTTTTTTGCCTCCAGGCACTCTGCTCGTTGTTTTGAGCTTCGTTATACTGCTCTCAGCTATTGTTGGAGGGCGACTGCCTCCAACTGCTCTGTAGCGTCCTTCACAACTCTGCTACATAAAAGTCGATATTGACACCACAGGTACCAGTCTCCAGCAAGTTCACTCAGCTCTAGGTTCTTCCATACCACATCAGCTCATCTCTTCTTTAGTTCGTGCCATGCCCGTTTAGGCCCCTCTATCTGCCAAACAGAAACTGCTTGTGCATGCAGTGGCTGGGCGTACGGGCTACATGACGCAGTTACTGTAGCCTCACTAATGGGACTTGTCCAGATCTTTCTAGAATTTGTGAGCTCCTCACGCACAATTCAAACTGGTGAAACCCAGGATTGATCGCAGGAGACGTACTCCTGGCTACCAGGGGGGGGGGGTCCACGTCTTGCAAGCATAGAGAAGAGAGGGCATACCTACTGCTTCGAAGACCTGAAGTTTTGTATGGAGGAACAGGTCAGTCACTTCCACATTGCGTTACATTGGCAATGAAAATATAATGCCACTCAACTGATTCGGAGTGAGACCTTCGCTGTCCAACCAGAACCGGCCATAAGCACACTGGCTGGGTATGGAAACTTCTCCACTCTCTTTACAACTGCCTCATCACTCATAGAGAGCTGAGGGGGTGGAGTACTTGATGGCAAACAATACCCAAGCAAGTGCTTGGATTTGGTGGGGTGGATGGTAAGACCCAACCTCTTTGTAGCATGCTCCAGGTGCAGCAGCAAAGCTCCCAACTCCTCCTCAGAATGAGCGGCAATTACCAAATCGTCAGCATAAATATCATGGTTGCCCAAAGAGAGCAATCCTTTGACTGTGTAACCGGCTCCAACCTGCACCGTCTCCATACCCACGATTCGGCCGCCGATCGCACGAGAGACTGCAGGCCGGTTCCTAGGCCAGCGAGATGTCAGACACCAGGTGAACTTGGCACGCGTGAGTGAAGACGTGGCGAGGAGGGGGTGATTCTGATGGTAAAGTTCTGTGTTGTATTTTTGTTCAATCCCCCTCGCGCTCCGCTGACACTCGATACCCTTTTCCACCACAAGGACTTGATTCCACACGTATCTTCTCCCGAAATGATGATATTTATTCACTCTGCAGACACAGCATCTTCATACACACCCACCAACACACGTAGCCACATCAAAACTCCACAGCACCTTCATACACACCCACCAACACATGTAGTCACATCAACACTCCACAGTACCTTCATACACACCTACCAACACACGCAGTCACATCAACACTCCACAGTACCTTCATACACACCTACCAACACAGGTAGCCACATCAAAACTCCACAGCCCTCAATCACGCTTCACTCACACTCAGAAAAACCGCGTACCTAAGATGGCCACCGCATGCAGCCACGTGCACTCCGCGCCAAAACCCACAAAATATTTCCCCCTCTCCTAAATAACAATACCTTCATCGAACCGCTTAACACCACGTACCTTCATACACACGCACCAACATACATAGTCACATCAGAACTCCACAGCCCTGCGGATAATACAGAACACCTCATTATTAACCAACTACGGATATAATTTTATAAATATGTGCAGAGCTCCACACAAAGCGTTCTCACATCAATCACGCTTCACTCACACTGAGGAATGCTTCCGCAAGCGTGGGCTGTGTCTCCCTGTATGTAGGGGCGTGTGCGATGCTAACGCCAGCATTTTAATGTGCGACCATGAATATGTACAACTCATTACCATAGCCACAGGTTACAACTCATCTCATCTCATTGTCTGAAACCGCTTAGTCCTATACAGGGTCACGGTGAAGCCGGAGCCTATCCCGGCAGACACAGGGCGCAAGGCAAGGATATACCGACGATGGGACGCCAGTCCATCGCCGGGCACTGCGGGGCAATTTAGCCTGCGAGCCAATTAACCTATGCAGCAGCATGCTTTTGGACTGTGGGAGGAAACCGGAGCGCCCGGCGAAAACCCACGCGGACACGGGGAGAGCATGCAAACTCCACACAGAAAGGCACCCGAGCCGATAGATTCGAACCCGGGACCTTCTTGCTGTGAGGCGACAGCGCTAACCACTGGGCCACCGTGCCGCCCTCAGGTTACAACTGCACCTGTTCATTGATCAGCCTCCCATTGCATCTGTTCCAAATGGAAATTTCCTTGGTACATCCATAGAAAACCTCTCCAACTACATGGTCAAAAAAGATGTTAAGTTATATACAAGCCAGAGGGCATCCCTGCCCCACCCCAAAGTGAACAGGGAATCTCTCTGTCTCCCAACTACGTAACTTTACCCGGGCTTGCCCACCATCAAGAAGGTCCTAAAGGACAGTGAGCAGAGAGTCAAGGACCCTGAAACAACGAAAAACAATCCACAGCCCTGGTCTACTGATGCCATCGTAGGCCTTGACCAGGACAATGAAGATCAGATCAGGTCTTGTTTGATTTCCCTACACCTCTGCTTTCGCAGCAAGACAGAGAATATGGTGTCTGGACAAGACCGCCTTGGCAAAAAAACACATTGGGGTTCCGCAAGCCTCTCCTCAGCATGTTTGGAAAGACGATGTTGAATAATCGTTGCCAGGACCTTTCCCGGCACACTGAGCATCGGATGCCCCTGTAATTGCTACAATCGGTGCAGTCCCACTTCTTAAAGAGGGGGACCACTAGGGCATCCTTACATTCCTGTGCATACCATCCTGTGTTCTCGATGGTTTTAATGATGTCACCTAGGGCAGTCTGTAGAGAGACACCACCTTTCTTCAGCATTTAGGTTGGAAAATATCTGCACGGTGCTTTTCCTGGTTTACGTTCTGGATCTAAAGATGGCACCTCTGCTAACCGATGACAGGGGGTTGCTGTAATGATGTAGGTTTGCTGCAGTGCCTCAGATATTAGAAGAAGAAGCAGCAACCCCTGCTTCTTCTAATATCTGAGACAATGCAGCCCCTTCATGGTCACCCACATATTGCCCCATAGTGTTATATGAGTTGAGGGAATCCCCTTCACCCATAACCTCAGGAGAAATACTTTGCAAACCTGCGAATTTATTCCTGGGTTCGGAGATCGAACGACCATTTTCCACGTTGAAGAAGGTAATTGCAGCGGGGTTGCAAGTCAATCTTTTGACTGAATTAAAAAAGTGATTTGTGATCATCGGTTATGAAGGGAGACTCCATATCCTCAGCAGCGCACGACCACCAATCATCCTTGCAATGCCGCACAGCTCTTTAAACCTCCGAGCAAAATCTGCAATAAGCCTCTTCACGTGCACACACACAGTTTGTAAATGCTATGTAAAAAATGGTAAGCAAAAAAACACACCAGACAATCAAATCTGACAAATTTGTACTTGAAGATTTGACATACATTGCCGTATGTGAATTTTGTAGCATTAGTACAAGGCGCCGCGGTGGCGCGGTGAGTAGCGCTGTTGCCTAACAGCCAGAACGTCCCTGGCTCGAGTCCCACCTCGGGTGCCTTTCTGTGTGGAGTTTGAGTGTTCTCCTCGTGCCCACGTATGTTTTCTCCCGGGATTCCAATTTCCTCCCACCATCCAAAGACACGCTGCTGCCCAGGTTAATTGGCCTGCTGAGTAGATTGCCCCAAAAAGTGTGACCTGCCATGTACTGGTGTCACATGCTCGGCATTCCCCCAGCTTGCGCCCTCTGCCGGCCGGCAGATACTTCGGCCCCGCACGAACTTGTAAAATGTTTATTGGATTGGTCAAGGGGCGAACTTCACACGGACTTGAGAAAGCAAACTGGCCCAGCTCCTGCCACACACAAAAACAACATTGCCCAGGATCTTCACTGCTGGGTACCATATCCGAAAGGATGTTGATGACAATGGTCTTCCATAAATCAGGGTTGAACAACTGAGCCCATTAAGAACAAAGGCATGTGCGTATTCGACCCAAGAACTATACCATGGCTAGTTTGAGTGGAGAAATAAAATGCAGCATAAAAAATGATACGTGCAAAATTAAAGGGCAATTCACACCACTTCAAATTCACAGATTAGGCTGTAGCACATATAGATTGTTTATTATTACAGCAGACAATACCCCGTCGGCTCGCAAGCTCTGAATGCGGGATTGCTGCGATACAAACATTCAAACTGACCAATGCAACGTACACGGGACCTGGACAACGAGGAGACACAAACTACGAAGTAGACCAAGTATATAAAAAAAATGTTAGACCTAAATCCTAAACGATGCAACAAATAAACACCATATTTCATATTATTCAGGTTAATAACAATTGCACGAAACTAAAGGAGTTTATTACTTCAGATTGTTCCTAGATTGCATTTTAGGTCGGTTTCAGTACTTTATATCAAAACCTGACATCTTATTTAAAAGGGGGCTTATGCAAGTGGATGTTAGACTCGGAATACCAAGCGTTGTAGACGAGTAGTGATTTCTTTGCGTGCAACAGCCACAGCGCAACACTAGGTACATGTTAAATGGTTGTATTTTGGGCTCTTCCACATCGCAAAAGTGGTTTGAAAAAAAAAATGCAAAAACTAGCATTATCCACGTCATTACGGCATTCGTGATAAAATCAAAATGTTACTGCATATAGATCGAGCTCATCGCATTTTTAAAAAGTACAAAACACCTTCAAATAAACGTTGCTTGGTCATCGCAAATGTACAAGCCTAATAAAAACGGCATATTTATCAAAAATCAGGTCAGCAATTGAGCAGCTTAGATAGTGTAAACATACGAATTACGTTCTTAGGGAGGTACATAAACACAGTGTCACTGCTCGTGTCCACGCTTGGTGGCCCGAGAGCCTGGTCACTACATCGAGGTGTCCACTTGTCGAGCAGGTCCTAGCTACTTTCACCAATAAATCTGAATTCGGGGGTCCCTGTAGACCCCATCTAACAACTTACCCACGTTAAAAGCCACCTACCGTTTCAAATAGCTTGCAATTTTAAATTGGAGATTGAGTCTATCCGTATTGCAAATTTGTAAAGCTTTGCGTTGCTAAAAAAAAGAAACACTTTCAGATCATACAGTGATTAGGTGTATGATGCAATTGAAACTATTTTCTGCAAAAAGCACATTTTAACGGTTTTGCACTTATGGAGCCAATACGAGTACAGATTTTACCAAACTGTCCAAAAGCGGCTTTAACGACCATGTACCTCACGTCTAAGTGGTTACTTTGCACAATTATTTGCGTGTCTAAATCAAGCATATATTGGTTATAGCCTCTGGGAAATGTGTACGTGGTCATAAGAAGTCAACTGTGGTGGCAGAGTACAGAACCTGTTTTAAGTACGGACTGACCTAGTCCTATTAACCCCGTCTACCTAACTAAGAAGTCTGCACCTACCGCTAGCACCCAAGGTAGGCAGACCAATAAATGAACGGCTTTGGGTCTCACCTAAGACTTCAGAACCTTATATATGGAGGTTCTACAAAGCCACAATATATATCCCATGCAATGCAACAGAAAATCGGGAGGGAATATTTCATCAACTGATGATCCAGGGCCAGTTCACTACCAATGGAGGGTAACATTTGCCAACCCTTTCATTGCAACACTCCCCCCCAACGAAAAAAAACTGTTCATGGAAAGAGACATCACGAGTGTGAAATTTGACATGCATGCCTCGTTTTGGGATGGTCTAGTAGACGCAGTGGTTGCAAACCACAATCAGTTACGGACAAATTAGGTTTGGCAAACTTAGCCATAAACAAATATTTGAACTAGCGAGACCGCTATTCTTAGACAGCTCAGGGAGACATTAACAGTTCTTAGCTGACAAGTCCCTAAAAATGATCAGAGACCTCAACCGGCAGGTGATTGATGCGGTCGCGTGCATGACCCGAAGTCAAGGCCACACGTGCCGCAATGCGCGAGAAAAACCACAGCAGATAAGTAGAAGACCGCTACAGCGGTCCACGTGCTGCTGCGCTAACTCATCGATGCATTCCACAGACTGCTCTCGATATGTGCGCAATGTTTTTTTCATTGCCCTCAAAGTTAGCGAAGCATCTTGGGTTAATTTTGACAAGGCTTGCACGACAAATATGAGATGTTTGACCAATGCGGAAAAAAACCGACTCTCGTTTCAACATAACATTGCGTAAACTTTAAAAATTCAAGTGACATTACTCAAAGTGCAGCCTGTTAATGAGCATTCAAGTTTTCACAGCCAATTGCTGGAGATATAGCGTGGTCTTCCCTGGCTTACGGCAAGGTGCCTTGGACGGGCGGGCCTGAAGTGTCACGACCACAGCGTACGGATCGGTCGTCACGCCGCAGAAAGTCTGCTTGTGCAGCTAACACCTCGCCAAGTAAGGTAGACCGACATGTTGTATGACCTGTTTTTCGTTCAATGTGACCTCAAGTTAATAGAAGCCACGCGTTTTGCTTGCGCGGTGCCAGAGAATGAAACGAGAAAAGTCAGGTTTTCAAAGAGAAACAAGAACGTCGAGACGGGAATTAGTGACCTAAAATGACGTCACTGAAGTATGGCGAAACGAATTGGATTGATATCTTACTAAAGTACTGCAGTTACAAGCGGTCAAAATGTTCGCAACATTGTAAGCGGCACACTACTGCAGGTGTGAATACAATTCTAAAAACGTTTGAACCAAACCGTCCACAGTCTTACCGCGCCCTCTGTTGGTTAGACAAGGCAACGCTGATGTGCAGAAAATAAATGCTTGAATTGAAAGCATTGCTTATTTATGAAAATAAATGCAACCAAAAAAAGAGACATACCTGAAAATTTCGTTAGAGTGGTTGGAATAAGAATAAAACAATTCCGCACAGTCCAATGGAGAAAAAGTATATACTGTCAACTTGGTTCTACAATTTAAATAGCAAGGCATATTGATTAAAAAACGCTCAAAACGTGGGACAAAAAGCCCGAACTTTACAAATGATTTCGATAATATGATTAATAGGTTGGCCTGTTAGAGAAAAAGGTCACGGAACACTAGCAACGAGTCTTCCTGCAATAGAGAGCGTGTATAGTTAGGTTATAAACTCAAGTCATGTGCGTCAATTGATCTCTGCAGGTCACGACGAAGGGCTCCAATGAAATGGAGGCAGGAATCATTGAAGTCGAGATAGATTGAGAATGCGGTGGCGATATAAAGTTCTGGAGGGCAGAATGCAAGAGTGCAGTGACTTTCCCAAGTGGAACGTGTGTGAAAGTTATTTAAAGCTGTGGTGAAGCATCTGTAAAAAAAAGTACGTTGACAGGAAATTGTTATTTATAAAAATATATAAAAGCACATCGGCTGAAAACCAACAACAGTAAACTCTTAAAAGTTTGTTGTATTATCGATCGTGGACAACACGACAGATTTTATACTTAAGCTTGGCGCATGTTTCAAGTCGATGAACACTTTGCAGTATGCATTCCGAGGGGCCGGCGATGGACTGGCGTCCCGTCGTCGGGTGTATTCCTGCCTTACGCCCTGTGTTTCCGGGATAGGCTCCGGCTCACCGTGACCCTATATAGGATTAAGCGGTTTCAGATAATGAGATGAGATTCCGAGGGGCATTCATTTTTACGTTTGAATCCGATATTTTGCCGTTCAAGTAGCTGCGAGTTTTCCCATGAAAAAGGTTTTGTGGAGTTCGTTTTAGAAATTCCATTTAGTTTGCACATTAGTTTGTGGTGGCATGCGCCGATAATGCCCAGGAGGAATTTGTATTCCTCCTGGGCATTATCTTGATACGCACACACCTCCAGAACGGACGCACAGAACCCTGATGACCACCGGCCCACTCGCGTCCTCATGCACACTCAACGCTGACTCCCCGTGCGCAGTTCCGGCACTCGCTCACTCCCCACGAACGCACACGCGCCCCGGCGAACAGCGCTCAGTCACGCTAACATGTCACTCACGCTTGCGCAACACCAGACGCCACGCCTTCTTCTTGGGACTGGATCCTCTTTAATTACTCACTCCTGGTGTTATACTTCTCCACTTGGAACACTATTACTGTCTCGTTGCGCAATGCACACCCACGTCGCTCCCTCCCTCGTTTCTACCCACTTAGAAAGAGCTTTCTTTGTTCCAGTGTTCTCCTTAAGTAACCGGGTCTCATTCAGATGCTGCATCACCGCGTACTCCCCCCCACACACACACCCTGCTCCCTATTTAAGGCTTGACCGGAAAAGGGTGGCGTGCCCTCTCCGGGTGGGTGGAGAGGTCCTGCCTCAAGTGGAGGAGTTTAAGTATCTCGGGGTCTTGTTCACGAGTGGGGG
>JAZEWT010000003.1:30270677-30287607 GCA_036362905.1 Mordacia mordax | reverse complement strand
AGACCCTACCAGGGGTGTAAAACCCCCGACAACATAGCTCCTCGGATCATTCGGGCACACAAACCCCTCCACCACTGTAAGGTGGCGGTTCAAGGAGGGGATGAGATGAGATATTTAGAAAAAAAATTGTAAATATTTTTGGAATGTCTGACAAGGATTTAATAGACATCTGGCAGAACATTTCACAAGGTTCCTTGAAACAGATGTATTAACTTGGTAATGTTTTGTTTTTATCCTTTCAGCCGTATTGGATTTTATGTGAACACTTTCAGGAGCATTGCAAGCCTGGAGGAGAAATTTCACAAAGAGATTGGTCTGGTAAAACAGAATTACTCAAAAAGCCAAACTTTTACTGGTGTGAATATGCACAGAGATGATGTATTCAGAATGTAATCCTGAAAATTGGCCTGACTGCAAAGTACTATTCAAGTCGTCTTGGCTCTTTTCAGGGCTTCTGTGGTACAATTCTTTCCTGTACATAGTAATAATGTGAAGTACAACACACACATTGTTTCTACCCTACGGTAAATATGAATAGTGTGATAATTACTCTTAATTATTTACAACAGTAGGTTAATGTATGATAGTATGTGCTTAAAATGTTGATATTTTTATGTCAACCACAATTATATATATTTTTTTCCTTTTCGTGTGTTTGCTGAGATTGGATGCTGTAGTTGTGAGCTAGGAGGGATCTTGCATTTGCCAAACGGTGGCAAGGAAATATTTGGTTTAGGTATAAATGCCGCTGTTCGTGTGTATTATATTAACATCGGAAGCTACACAGTTGGAAACTTAAAAACTATACTTCTGCAATATATTTGCAATGTTATTTTTGCAATTGAGACCACTTGCCTCTTGAAATCTGCCTTGGTTAAACAAAACTTGCACACATCAATGTCAATCCTTGTATTCATTCATTATCAATATCCGCTTAATCCTGTACAGGGTCCTGGGGGGCAGGAGCCTATTCCAGCCGACAGCGCAAGCCTCAGGCAATACTCAGGATGTAATGCCAGTACATCGCAGGGCACACTTTTTAGGGCAATTTACTCAGCAGGCCAATTAACCGAAGCAGCAGTGTGTCTTTGGATTGTGGGGGGAAATCGGAGTCCCTGGCGAAAACCCATACAGGCCCGGGGGAACAAGCAATCTCCACACAGAAAGACCCCCGTGTCGAAAATCGAACCTGGGACCTTCTTGCTGTGAGGCGACAGCGCCACTCACTGCACCACTGTTACTCACTTTGCCACCGTGCTTACTCAATGTGCCACCGTGCAGTAAGTAGCACTGTCGCTTCACAGCAAGGTGCAATGATCTCTCTGTAATAGGGTATCATTTTACAACATTTCTGTGCCAAGATGTTTTTCTGTTAGTTTTGGTGTAAATTGTTTCCTAAAAATAATGTACGTGTTAATCACAGTTCTCATACTTCAGCATGTTATTTATTTAAAGGCAAAAAGGCCATTTCTCATTAAAATTAGATATGTGCTGATTGTTTCAGTTGTGCAAGATACAAGTAAATCAAAACACATCTTGCATTGAAATCAATGTTCTATAGTGATAATTACTTCTGGGATAGCCGTGTCTATCACTCCTCGCTCCTTCATGACGTATCGCCTCCCACAAATTAAGTAAATTTTTATTCTAACATGGGAGAAAAACAATGGACCTCTTTCAAAGGGAACCCCTTCCTTTGTCCCTGGAAGGGAGTGACGCAGAATGAGAGAATGATTTGTCAATATCAACAACACAGCCTCACATAGACTGACCCACAGAACACCTGAAGATAATACCTCTGACGTGGGAGGTGAAACATCACGAAGGAACGCTTCACGAATTTGCGTGTCATCCTTGCGCGCTAGCCATGGTAATATTCTCTGCATCATTCCAATTTTAGTATGCTGCCGGAGCAAGTACGAAGGAGAGAGGAGCTATGAGCGTGGCTATCCTGAAAGAGCAGATTTTGGAAGCAATTATGCATCGATTTGTGAGAACCTATATTAATATAATATTCTACAGTGATTTGCCCAATCCATATTAAATCTGCATGTATTATTCATAGGCAAGTCGCAATTCATGAACTGAAATAGGTTATTTTGAGCATCCTATATACATAAAATCATCCATCTAAGAAGCAGTAATTTAATAATTTAATCAAATTATTTCACTGAATCTGTAAGTTGCCTTTGGTTAATACAATGAACAATACAAAAAAAAACATAGAAAATATAACCAACAATTCAAATTAGTAGCAAACATAAACGATCAAGACTTTGAATCATGATCCTAAATCGTCATAATGAAATCAATTTGCCGGGCGGGGGGTGTGTGTGGATCGACATGCCCAATAATGACCTGTTTGAAAATGAAGATAGGCTTATTCTGTGTCAAGACAAGTGAAGGTGCTTGAAGGATTATGCTGTTTGTGTTCTTCTGCAGCTGAACCACGAGCTGTACGAGGTAATGGTGAAACTGGGCGAGCAGCACTCTGACCTGGCCTTCAGCATACGGGGCGCACCCAGGTATGAGAGCACGAGGTAGACACTACCCTGGATTTCCATGAATGTGAATATGGATAGCGCTTGCATTACATTTTTTTTTTGCTCCAGGCTGTGTGTACGTACTGACATCTTGTGTTAACAGTGTTGCTGCATTACGTGCTATTTTTGTTGGCTCGCCATGGGTGCGTATACATGATTTAGAGGCGGTGAATACGGTTAAGTTTTGCCTTCAGGGTCAGTAATTCACAAGCGGTTGATTTAGTGTTAGACTGTTATTGATTTAGAGTGTTAGATTATGGCAGACTTTCTGCCGTGATCTAAACCAAGTCCACACTCTAGTCCTAGATCATTTGGTTTTACGCTCTTCCATCTACTTCTTTATCTTTAGTAAGGGGCTTACATAGCTATACTGTAATCCTATATATTTATAGAAAGATGTTTTTCGTTTGTAAAACATACATTGCTAGGCCAGGTAGAGGCAATTTCTTCTACTGTATATCCCACAAGTGGCCCAGTGGGTAGCGCTGTCGCCTCACAACAAGAACGATCCGGGTTCGAATCTCGGCTCGGGTGCCTTTCTATGTGGAATTTGCATGTTCTCCCCGTGTCCGTGTGGGTTTTTACCGGGCACTCCGGTGTCCTCCCACATTTCAAAAAACATGCCGCTGCATAGGATTAATTGGCTTGCAGACTAAATTGCCCTCAGTGCCCGGTGATGGACTGGTGCCCCATCGTGGGTGTATCCCTGCCTTGTGCCCTGTGTCTGCCGGGATAGGCTCTGGTTCATCACGACCCTGTACAGGCCTTAGCAGTCTGACAATGAGATGAGATGAGATTATATACCTTACATGTGTGGAATTGGTAAATTTATGCTCGTGACATACTTTACTTTTCTAATATTGTACCTTAATGGTTCAACCCAATGTTCTTTTTTAAAATCAGTTGCTTTAACATGGCTATAATAGATTGATTTAATGAATTGCCTCTAAATTGTGTGAAATGCCAAGTGCTAGCTTTTTGATTTGTCAAATGGATTGTTAATTAATAAGCTGTTAAAAATATAACCTAAACTGTAATGATGTAGGTTTTCACGGCTCGATGCATGATGATTGTTTTGAAAAGCTGCTCTCTCGGGACAGCTGCGTCATTCGCTTCCTCTCCTCCTCACGACGTTTCGCTTCACACATTCGAGGCATCCTCAAGCTCAGTATGTGTGTGTAGTGCCTGTTGCTCCTATATATATGTGGGTACTGTGTGTATGTCGAGTCATCTTTTATTGTGTGGGGTCTAGGTCTACATCTGAATCACAATAAGACTCATCTCCTTGTCCTATTCACACCCCAAAACTGCGATAACCCCCTCTTGCTTTGTGTTTGGCTAGTCCCCTAATTTGTATCTCATGAAAGAACCTACGACACACCTTGTGATCCTCCTCTAATGTCCGCACCCCATAGCTCTATATCTGTGCATTACTGACTTCAATAACTGGCCTCCAGGTTTGGCTAAGCTTTATATTCATTTCTTGTTTTCGGTTCATTATCTTTCCTGTCTTGTGAATCTCAATTGTTTCACGAATTAATCTTGGACCTTTATGGCGGATGGCTGCTAGTACTCGTATTTTATCAAAATTGATTCTATGTTGTTTATCTACACTATGTGCTGCTGTTGCTGATTTCTCCGTGTGCCGCAAACATACTGCTGCTTCATGTTCTCTTTTTCTTATGGCTATTTTTCTTCCTGTTTGTCCATTGTATGCTTCCTCACAGTTGCTGCAAGGAATGCTATATACCGTATATTGCATTTATACTTCCTCACAGTTGCTGCAAGGAATGCAATATACGGTATATTGCAAGGAATGCAATATACGATATATTTCAAGGAATGCAATATACCGTATATTGCAAGGAATGCAATCATCATAACCTAAACTGTCAATGAATTCCTCTTATGTTAATTATATTGTCTTTATGTTAACCTGTTATCTCTTTGACTCGAACAACAGTGATTCAGGGCCACTGAAGATAACGGAGACCCCATCTTCTCCACCGGAGATCACTGTGCAAGCCCCCACCTCTCTCTTTGTGGGCGATGAGCAGACACTTAGTCCAAATCACATGGCAGCTCCCCTCAAGTCTCCATCAATGGTTTGTGAAACGTTGCAACCGGATACATTCATTTTGTTGAAGTAAAACGTGTAGAAAGTGTTTACTGAAAAGTAGTAGCTAATTGGCTCTGTCTTTGTGGGGTTGTTTTTAAGGGACGCAAGGGACCGCCAGTACCACCACCACCGAAGCTTACACCCAGCAAGGAGGTCCAACAGGAAGCTATCTTCAGCCTGTTTGATGACAACTTTGTCCCAGACTTCAGCAGCACACCGGCACCGGTAGAGAATATTATGCTTTATCTTGTAATTATTTGCATCTTTAGTCTTTCGTAACGTGGTGATGATTTGTGTTATTAATGGCCCGTTATGTGTAGAGGTCTCATATGACTTAGATGTGTTATCTGGTCATCCGGCAATGTTTTGTCCACACACTGGGAGCTTCTTCAGGAGCCCCATTATGCAAAGAGTACATTTTGTCTAAAATTGACCAACTTTATTTTTATTAGTATTGAATTTATGACTAGTTTTGAGGGTAATTTTTACTTGTTACCACAATCTTACATTTAGCGTACATGCTTATGATGTTAATACCATAAAAAATGTACTGCTTGAATCTTTTGCTTGTAGACAGAAGCGGCGAAGAAGGATGAGGGGAGCTTGTTGGACATCGATTTTGACCCTCTGAAGCCAGATACATCAACTGCACCCAAAAGCCCTGCCATAAACCAGGTTGGTTTTAAATGCTCTTATAAACTATCCTTATAGTTATGGGTACTTTTTGCCAGTATACATATATAAGAGTGGAACAGGTTTTACCATATCTGGCGATTATGCAGGTGTTTAAATCTTAACACCTGCATAATTGCCTGGCAACCCATAGCGTTAACAGCTCCACCTAAGCTATAAGCATTGATGATACTGCATTGTCCTGAGCTGACTGCCTTTTGGCAACGGCTGACACTGGCAAATAGGCTCAAAAGGAAGCCATTGCCTGGTGAAGGTCGGTCAGTTTGAAGGACAATGCATAGGTTATCAAAGCTACCTGTTTGCATATTTTGCTACTAGTATGTGTGGCTTGTGCAAACTGGACACATTGTGAAATGTGTCTATTTTGGTGTTTGGGATCTTTACACCTGCATAATTGCCAGCTATGGTAAAACCTGTTCCACTCTTATATATCCTTGTAGTATTTGTGATACACTGTTGAGATAGGCAACATCTACACCACATGTTTATGTAAATGGTTAATGTCAATATAGCGATTTTCATTTCCTATGTGTGCCAGCTAAGCAACCAGTTTATTTAATGATGTACAGTACTCATCTGTAGTATCAACACTTATTGCTGACTATGAACTAAAGCAGCAGAGATGTAACGATTACCCAAGTAATCATATTGACTGTTAAGAAGTGTAAGAGGGTCAAAGCAGAACAAATTGCTGGAAGGGGTGATGCCCGAAAGGTTGATGTCTGCAGAGATGGATTCACGAGATGAACTCATGTGCAAGAGACGGTGAAACTGGTGCATCATGTGATATTTGAGGGTGGAGACTTGATCCTTTGATACTATACTTGAGAAAGCATGACCGATGATTTATTTTAGAACCAGAGATGGTTGCATAGCAGTAACAACGCAAATCAAGTCAAATAACAGCCCGTATGGAGAGAGTATATAATGTTGTAGTTTGTACTGTATTTTCACATTTTTAATAGAAGCGACAATTTTTGCAAGATACAGTTTTGATCAAAATCATTTTGTTTTTGTAGATATCACCATTACTTTTTTGGTTTCTTTCCTACGCTGCCAGACGTTACTTTGGGATCTTGCATGGGAGGTAAGTGCTGAGGGTATTTAAAAAATATAACACTTGATACAATACTTTACACATGCCTGTAACCTCTAAATCATGTAATACGTAACAGTGTTATATTATGCAAACTATTTAGTCCTTTTGTTTTTAGCATACATTTACAACTTTTAGAAATAGTGAGGTGAATATGTTAGACATTTAATAAATAAGACAATTGAGAAGATATTCCATAAAACATTGAGTAAAGTTGAACCAGCCAGATTATAGGGCAGGTTTAAAAAGGGGGATATTTTTGACCCCTGGGTTGGAAGAGAGAACATAAGTATTTACTGACAACTACTCCACCACAGCTGACTACAGTCTAGTCAAAGCACTTGACTCACAATCGGAAGTTTATGATTTCAAAGCATGGCTGGATGTTGAAAGGTTAATCTCCATCTCGGTGGCACTAGCAATGATAAGCAATGTCACATCGTGTCTTGCTTAAGGAAAAAGAAAATAACTATGAAGCAACTAACAATATAATGGTATAGCTACTGCATTAGATAATGCTGTTGTTTCCTTTCCTTAAAGGCAAGTCCTCAACAGGTGCAGGCTCCTCCTCAGGCAGTGATTCCGGCTGAGCCTGTTGTTCCGGTTGACCCTGTGATTCCAGTTGAGGCTATGATGCTGGGCGAGCCTGTTATATCAGTGCAACCAGTAAGTATAGGTTTTGATACTCAAGAAAATATTCCATGGTATAGTGTTTGTGTTTATTTATTGTTCTCTATTGGCGTGCATTAAAAGAGTTTGCATTTTTTTCTCCATGTTGTTGTAGCCTTGTTTACTTTAATGAATTGTGCAGTATATTTGTGATGATACATTCTTTCAATTTCTCATTACTATAGTATTGCTGTAATTGTAATCTGAATTTCCTTTACGTCTCACCTTCACAAGTTATAAAAGCTCTTTTTCCACATTTTTATTTTATGTTTTGCATTTTCCTTATCTTCTATCTGCTGTCTCTTTGTCTCTCCATCTTCCTCCGCAGCAATCTGAGTCTGTGCAAGGCCATACCAGCAATTATGTGTTCACGGATGACTTATTCAGTGAGCAACCAGGTAGTGCAGGTGAAAGTGAAGAAAAAGCTTCCTGGAGTTGGGACAAACAGGAGGAGCTTGACGTTTTACTTGTCCGGCATGAGCAGTGTAATTCTGATACAGACAAAAGCAAACCTTGTGAAGATATCTTTGGCTCAGATGATATCAGTGTCACTGCAGAGTTTTCTCTAAAGAGTACTGCTGCATATGTAGATGTAGGTGAGAGAAGTGTAGCTTGTGCACACTTAGAGGAACAGAGTAGCAATACTATACAGTTGGAGTGTCAAAGTGTTTCAGCTACCCATGATAAATCTGAAAGCTTTGAAAAGGATGGAGCTAGTGTTAGTGAGCCTGGCCATGGTATTTTGCAGTTGGCAAATGATGGCTGTGCCATTATAAAATCAGATCACGATCAAAGTGAGGGTAACGTATGTCCCCTTGAAGTGAGTCATGACATAAGCGACCATTTAGAGAAGGAATCTCAGGAGGAAGGTCTAGTTGTGGACAGTCTGTGCTATGCTAATAATGTGGCTAACAGCTTAACATCAAATGAGTTTGGAGATACACAACCATTCAAAGATGAAGACGTGCTTTATGTTGATAATATAGAACACATGCAGACTGCCAGTGAAATTGCAGCTGAAAGTTTAAACATCATTGAGCTGAGTGCTGAAAATGAGAAGGGCTTTAAGCAACACAAGAGACATGATAGTCAACAGGAGCCAGAGCCAGAAACAGCAGATAAAGAAGAGGAATTCAAGGATTCCGATATTGCTGTGAGTACACCGCTCCATGCTGATGCGGGTCTAAATGTGTATAAGGAACAGTTAGTAATACCTAGGTGTGAGGGAGCTGTTGGAGTTTCTAGTATTCCCGATGTGTCAGTTCATGAATCCGAAGTTGAAAAAACACACATCCCCATTACAACTGAGGATTATAGTATTGATTCTGAGTGCAAAAAATGTATCACATCAAATATTTTAGTTAATGACAATGGAATAGCTTGTGAGGAAACTTCTACACTGAACCAAGAGGATGAAGAGATGCCAGGTTGTGAGACACATGAAAATATTTATTCACCAGAAGGTAGTATTGAAAAACATTTGGATATGTTGAACTTTTTTCCAGATCAGGACAGCTGGTTGAATGAGGCATTTTCCAACAGGGGGAATGATTTTCAGGAATTAAGCAGTGATTTAAAAAAAGTTCTTGAGGATCCTTTGTCATGTAAGGATTTCATTATCTCAAAAACCTTAGTAGGTCATAGCTGGACACAAGATGAGGACACGATATCGGAATCTGGTACAGCTGATGAAATATACCATCAGGATAATGTGAATGAGCAGGGCCATTCGGTGGCTGAATCTATGTCAGGGGCTGTTAAGGAAAGATTTCACGCTGATGCAGCGTACGCAAAAACCGTTAGAGGCAAAAGCAAAGGTGCTAACATATCTACCACAAGTAGAGATAACTGGGATAGTCGAGATAGTAGGAAGGGAAGAATTGAACAGAAACACGAAGATAATATTGACAATATGCAAGATAGACATGAGGAGCTCCTCTTCAAATCGAACGGCAAAGATAAAGAGGTAATAACACGATTGGAAGTAAACCATAAAGCTGCTCTTGAAACTCTGGTAAAGAGTTGTGAAATTGTAATTGAACATGTTTGTGACAGTGAGATATCTTACATTCAGAGTAACAGAAATGCTGGAGATGCAGGAAATGTACGTGTTTCAGAAAATCATGGCATTGTAATAGCACAGCCTGAACATCAAATGGATTTCACAATTATTCTTACAAAAAAAATGCAGCCTTTCACAGAACACAGACTTGTAGCAGCCCAAGATGGGTTTAAGACCAGGGAACCCAACGACTCCGAATTATCTGAAGATGAGGCTGC
Source organism: Mordacia mordax (assembly GCA_036362905.1). Taxonomy (NCBI): domain Eukaryota; kingdom Metazoa; phylum Chordata; class Hyperoartia; order Petromyzontiformes; family Petromyzontidae; genus Mordacia; species Mordacia mordax. The sequence goes on along the minus strand of JAZEWT010000003.1, from coordinate 30,278,207 downwards.
CGACCTTCGCTACGCCAGTTTGTACGGGCGGCTGGAGGCTGAGGTACCTTATCAGGTCCCAAGATGTAGGACTTATATCTTGACCAATACAGAAATGTATTGCAAAGCCTCTCCCTAAAATGTTCCAAGCCCAGAACTGTTAAAGGGTCTAAATTTGTCATCCTTAGAGAGTAGCTTTGTGCTTTTATTTAGCTTTACTTCCCCTGTGTTTTGACCCTTTGTAAATAGTCAGTGCATTTTTCCTTAAAACATGTGCTTTTTCATTTGTTTTATGTATGTTTAGTCCCATTTCCATACTCTGTTTTATGAATGACACTGACAGTGGAAATACTGGGCCAGAGTTAATAATGTGTTTTAACACATTCAAAAAAGCTAAATTCACGAGATGGTTTTGCAATGGTACCATGAGATGTATTCACCTGGACGTTAAAGCAAAGTAGGTTCCTGCCATACATCCTATTTTGCTTTAATCATACCACTTGTGAAAACATTCTAACACTTGTAAAAACATTGTACCACTTGTGAAAACTGGACAGTTGGTCCAACAACAGTAAAATAATTGTGGCTTTATCAAGTGTAATCAGTAACCACGTTTTAAGTGGTCCAGTAACCACCTACTGTCGTAGAAGTAAAGTTGGGTGTTATGTAGTTTTATAAATCAGTGAATGTATGTTTTTGTTTCGTCAGATTTACATTACCAGATTTTACTGCTGTCAGCAGGTTGTATTTCAATTACCATTTAATTTCCTTTTTGCTTCGCCGTTTTGTTTTGGGATGAGTAGATATTGCATGTTACAAGTTAACTCGAGGTTTAACTTGTTTTACAGTCTTGACACTTGATAATGTGTGGTGAGAACATTGTCAAGGCAGTGCAGTGCCCTTAAAAGGGATGTTAAGCATACCATCCTGCATGCTTGTTGGCATAACACACCATTTACAACACATCTCAATTGATTTCTTGAATCTGTTATCTCTGTCAGTGCTTGCATTGAACCTTCGTGCTGTTTTATTTTTGAAATTTACATCGAGTGTTAAAATTGTGGTCATGAATTTTTCTTTAGTCTATTGAAAGCTATTTGACCATAGCTTTTCACTACTTAAAAAGCTAAAATTATATTTTAGTGTGTGTTAGGAGTTACAGTACTGCAAAATGTTTCATTATATGACAGTGCCATTGAGCTTTGTGTGATGCGAATGATGCCATTGATTTTTCCCCTTGTGTTCAAAGGATGTCAGTCCAGCAGAGGAAACAAGTGAGGTAAGATAATGTACATTTGTCACTAAATCCAAGCAAAGCAAATGTCTAACATTTAACATGTTTCGTTATAAAAGCAATGCAAGGCTTAAGTGAAATATGTCTCAGCGATGTACTTGTCATTCGCAGAAACATGCATCTTTGGATGAGACCAGTGAGGTGAGATGTGATATAAAATTGTATTGCTAGAAATGTATTTCAAATTTTACATTATTAAGCATATATATAATGTTTGCTGCATTATAACGTGCAAGTGCTTTTTATTCACTGTTACTGTACAACATTTTAAATTCTCTTCTACAATTACTCCATTGAAGGTGATTTCAACGGCCAGTATAGACTTTTTAACATGCAGTAGGTGCACAGTAAATATTGTTTTTTTTATAATCCAATGGACGCAAAAATTCATAGATTTCCATGTTCATTTTCACACATGTGAAGCATTTTTTTTTACTTTGTTGTAATCGTTATTCCAAGTGGGTTACCATTACATGACATTGCCATGCATAGTGAAGGAATGCCTGGTCACTCGTATAGCAGGCTGACACTAGGATATACGAATCAGGAATGTCAGAGGTATTGAAGGCTTTTTGATTGTTATTTTTATGTTATATCTGGTCAGACAATGGACGCAGTCGCGGGTTCTCCGGATAAGAGCCCTGAATCTGAAACTGCCGTAATTCCCACCGAGAAGGGTCCCATCCCCATGGAGACCCCCATTGTGGAAGTAACTGCCAGCACTCCCACAGTAAGGCTTAGCAACTTATTTTATTTTTTTGCCGTTGATGATAAAGGCTCAAATTGCACACTTGACAAAATGCACCTGCTCTTAAATATTACTATGTTACAGCATTGAAATTGTGGCATCTTGCACACGGAATGATAATCTAAACAATAATAACTGCACTTTGTCTTTTATGTTTGTGCAGCCAGTGGATTCTGGTCCAGAATTAAGTATGGCGTTTGTGACCAATGGAGAGATTGAGGGTGAAGTAAACAAGCATGTGGACATGCAATCTGAAAGCAGTGACATGCCCGCTGGGTTCTTATATAAGGTACATTTTTTTAGAATAGTCGTAACATGTGTGTTAACCAATTCCTCTGTGTATTTAAATGTTTGCAAACAAGTTCTCAGTGTGCGTTCTTGGTCAGTGGCTTTTGTAAAACTGTAATACAATGTGCTGAGTCTGACTCATCATTGGTTATGCTCGCCTAATTAAATTTAATGCATGAACAACCCATTTAATATGGTCATATTAATCATAGTCTTTGTTTCTTTATGTCTGTTTTATGTTTTTTGCCAATACACTACAGTTGTAAAAAATGTAAAAGGTTTTTTCCATTTCTGGGAGAAAAAAAACTTTTTCGATTTTTTACATATGTACACTGGCAAGAGTACCCAAAGCTTAAACTATCCAATTCACGGTTGAATTCCTATAAACTGTATATTTCAAAATATTTTTTCAACGTGACTGTGTTTTTTTTTACATGATTTTGTTGCTGAGCTTCAGTATAGTTGATGACATTGAGCACTATGACTTCCCGCGTGCAATATTGCTTGTGATGGTTCTTTCTGTGGGCGGCGCGGTGGCCCAGTGGTTAGCGCTGTCATCTCACAGCAAGAAGGTCCCGGGTTCGAATCTCCCGGCTCGGGTGCCTTTCTGTGTGGAGTTTGCATGCTCTCCCTGTGTCCGCGTTCCGCGTGGGTTTTCGCCGAGCACTCCGGTTTACTCCCACAGTCCAAAAAGCATGCTGCTACATAGGTTGATTGGCTCGCAGGCTAAATTGCCCCGCAGTGCCCGGCGATGGACTGGCGTCCCATCGTCGGTATATCCTTGCCTTGCGCCCTGTGTCTGCCGGAATAGGCTCCGGCTTCACCGTGACCCTGTATAGGACTAAGTGGTTTCAGACAATGAGATGAGATGAGAGGTTCTTTCTGTTTCACCGTATGAAGGTGCAGGCTGAGCATGACTACACTCCGCTGGATGCCGACGAACTAACCCTGCTGCGTGGAGACGTGGTGCTCGTGCTGCCCTTTCAAAATGCCGAAGAACAGGTACCGGGACATTGTAATGTATGCCTTCAGCCTGCACGAACTCCACCATTTGAGAGCAAATTCGTTTGTTCAGTGAGAAATCTTGAAATTTTGTGTAGGAGCCTTCATCTTCATGATCATTATCAGCTGTGTTCTGTATATACTGCCAGGTCAAGGCCACCTCCAATGTTATTGTGATGCAACAATTCATTTGGCTCTTGCACACAACCCGATTGCATTTCTCATTTTGTTGATGTACTTAATTTTGGGTGTGCTTTTATTATTTGGCTGCCACACCGTTATTAGTAATGACCACCTACTATCATTTCTTGTAGCTATGTGACCTACCCAAGCCCACCTATTTTCATGGCAGTCAGTATGATGTCTCTCTGACTTGTGCATTTTCTCTGATTCATTATTCCCTGCTTTGTCGCAGTGCAGTTCACAACGTGCCCTTTGTTTCAATTTCATTTTCTTTCGACTGTTGATGTTTCTGTTCCATATGTCACAGCAGATCGTATATACTGATTGATCATATTCTTATTTTGGCACATTAATACGTTGCTCCTGAATAAAACGTTTAGTTTAAAAATCGGAACATTGCAACAACTGTGAAAAAAATTGTTACTTGGTTAAGGTGATATTTAGTACTGTTGCAAAGAAGGGTGTTCTGCCTCTTGCACAGGATGCAGGATGGCTCACAGGAATCAAGGAAGCTGACTGGGTGGCACACAAAGACCTAAGAGGCCATATGGGTGTGTTTCCAGAAAACTTTACTCAGCGTTTGGAGTAGCTAAATTCAGTCAGTGGCTGATTTTGCTCTATATACATTTTTCATTAACACATGCACACATCCAGAACAATATCTTAAGATGGTTTACTGATTTGTGGCAAGAGTCTCATCAAAATCTAAAACATGGTTTTCTTTTTTTGCGACTGCTTTGTTTGAAATTATTAAGAAGTACGTGTGATTGTGTTTACATGGAATCCCATTGGAAGTTCGTGAATATGCATCGCGTTCCTATGACTGCAAAGTTGGAAAGTATTTCGACAGTCATGCAGTATTACTTACCCATAATTATTTATCATTAAAGCTTGTCTACCGGTTTGGCATAACTATTTACATGCTCCTTTAAAGCAACGTTACCAGTGCTCAAACGTTATTTGTTAAACACATGTACGTTGTATTTCATGTTTTACCTCGCAGTCATGTTTCAAAGTAATCTAAAGTGTTCCTACATTAAGTGTAGTTCAGAGGTTGCAAATATTCGGTGAAATGTCAATTATTAGACCAGGTAGGTAAGCAGTGTGTGAAGACCCTTCTTCACTTAGCCAATTTAGGTCTTTTGGCTGGGAAGTGTTTTGTCTTTTTGGGCATGCTTAAGCAATAAGAACTGTAACCAACGGCCATTTAAAACGTAGCAAGATTTTCAATGGCTGATTTTGCTCTTTTCCACACTTGTTTAACACATACACATGCAGAACAATGTTTTCACAACCGTCTTGCTTAGAAAATACATTTTGAAGAATGACTAAATGTCTTAACATTGTGGGACGTAGGCAGGGTGCGATTTGCCAAATTTCCATTGGGGGGGAGATGAAATGAACGTTCACCAAACTAGACTGTCCAGTGTGGGATAGTACAGTCTAATAGTCCCTATGATTGACATGGCATGAGGAAGCCTTCATACCATACTATATTTTAACATATAACTAAACTTAATTGATCACATTCCTGCTTATGTTGCTACAATGTTTTACATAAACTTTTGAATACTAATACAATCATGCATCTTATTTGGGGAGGCCTCACTGACGCAAAATACTTTTTCAGGAGGGTTATCAACATTGGGATGTTTGGCCAATTCCAATAACAAGTGGCTTCTTGGACAATGATAATAATTGCACTTCTAGAGTGCTTTTCACCCGAGGGTCACAAAGCCCTGCACAGACCTGTGGAGAGAATGGCATGTCAGCAATAACGACATGAACGACAAATCAATAACAATAACGTGAAACCACATCGGAGGTCGTGACATTCACAGCTCCACAGATAAATTATACGTTCATCTTCTGGCCACCTTGCAGCAAGCCCCAAACTGGAAGCAGTCTCAGATTAAAGTACTGTGTTTTTCCAGAGGGTAAACGGTTACCCCTTGTGGCCATTTCAAGGGTATAAAAAAGTAGAGCCACTGCTATCAAATCGCACCCTGGTTGTGCATGTGGATGTCTTCATTTGGAAATTATGAAAGATAGCCATTGTCAAGGAGAATGCAAATGTACGTAGTAATGCCTCTTACATTGAGTGTTCAAGTGAGTGTGACAAGACCCTTTCTTACTTAGTGTAAAGGTCTAAAATTAACTCGCATTTTTACAAGTTGGCAAGCCATTGGTATCGTGTGTGTTTATCATAGCCAATGCTGTACATGTGTTGTGGTAGTTATGGTTATGTTATTTTTATTTTTGTGTATGTATGCAAATGTGGTTATATTTATATAAATATGCAATATATTATTTGCCATTTAAATGAATAAACAAGTATAACGTTAAGTACTCCTTGTCTGAACATATATGTAAGACAAACCTGTCAATAAAGATATTAAATGCAATCTTGTGGATTGGTGATCACTGCAGTGGATTATTATTTATTTCCTAATATCTTGTGCACGACACTAGTTTTAGAATTGAATTATGGAAACAGTCAAATAGTACATTATTAAATTTGAGCAAGAACGTTTATAGCGAAAATATCTTTTTAGCATTTATCAAGCGTTTGCTAGAAACATAAATTAGTTTAGTAATTGCTAGCTTGTTTGCATCTAATGACAGTGCACAGTATTTTAAGCAATAAAAGTGAATTCATGAGCTATGATTAAAATATTATATTTTATACTTTCGATGAGACCGGCGATGGACTGGCGTCCCGTCGTCGGGTGTATTCCTGCCTTACGCCCTGTGTTTCCGGGATAGGCTCCGGCTTCACCGTGACCCTATATAGGATTAAGCGGTTTCAGATAATGAGATGAGATGAGACTTTCGATGAGAATGTCATTAACATCAGGAAAACAATATGTAAAACTACCGAATTTTAACAGCTGTTCACATTCATGTATGTAAGTGGGTACAGACAGTGCTATGATGTCAAACCATTGTCAATTCCGTACACAACATTGTGCAATAAGACGCTTTAGCAGGGGAATGGGACAGTATTGTGTATTTTGTGCCTTTTTACAAAAATGCCCAGGAGGCAGTAATACCCACCACTGTGGATGGCGCGGTGGTGCAGTGAATAACGCTGCTGCTGCTTCACAGAACAATCCGCGTTCGGTTCCCGTCTTGGGTTTCTTTCTGTGTGGAGTTTGCGTGTTCGCGTGGGTTTTCGTCGGATATTCCGGTTTCCTCCCACCGTCCAAAGATACGCTGCTGCCTGGGTTAATTGGCCCGCTGAGTCAATTGCCCCATTATTATGTGTCCGATGTATTCGCGTCAACCTGGGTACAAACTCGCCTTGCGCCCCGCCCGAAAATCGTTGCTTTAGAGTCGAGCTCCCCGCGACCCAATACGGGATTAAGCGGATACTGACACAGAACTATACCTCTTGAGTGCTAGTCACTCACGTGCATTGATATTTTACGAGTGCTTGCCATTCCACGTGCAAAACATTGTTAGAATTGACTAAACATCCCAATTTAGGCACTCCGGTTTCCTCCCACAGTCCAAAAAACATACTGCTGCATAGATTAATTTGGCTTGCAGACTAATTTGCCCGCAGTGCCCGGTAATGGACTTGCGTCCCATCGTGGGTATACCCCTGCCTTGCGCCCTGTGTCTGCCGGGATAGGCTCCAGCTCACCGCGACCCTGTACAGGACTAAGCGGTTTCTGACAATGAGATGAGAATATATTCGTCAGACTCAGCGCATTCCCGGGTGAAGCCCTATGACACAGACGCTCCACCCCTATCAATACATCTATGCGTACCTGTACGGACCACTTCACTCCACTACATGTAGTCGAAATCGTCTACATGTTTGCGCTGCCCCGTTGAAATGTGGATTCAACTGTTATTATTTCGCACCGTGACCACGACAAACGTAATTTTCGTTTCTCTGCATACTGTAATCGTATACGGATGAGCTGGCAAAGTGTATCGATAATGCGGGCGGTGGTGCCTATCTCATCTCATTATCTGAAACCGCTTAATCCTATATAGGGTCACGGTGAGCCGGAGCCTATCCCGG
>JAZEWT010000003.1:30244994-30263865 GCA_036362905.1 Mordacia mordax | reverse complement strand
TCCCCGTGTCCGCGTGGGTTTTCGCCGGGCACTCCGGTTTCCTCCCATAGTCCAAAAAGCATGCTGCTACATAGGTTAATTGGCTCGCAGGCTAAATTGCCACGCAGTGCCCGGCGATGGACTGGCGTCCCATGGTCGGTATATCCTTGCCTTGCGCCCTGTGTCTGCCGGGATAGGTTCCGGCTTCACCGTCACCCTGTATAGGACTAAGCGGTTTCAGACAATGAGATGAGATGAGATCAACCACAAGGCTGTCTGGAAACGCATAATTTCAGCAGCATCGGTTCAGTACAACCAAGGACCGGACCAGTTTCGATATACAATGTCTCAGTATCCCAGTATCAACAGAGTTAGGCCCACTTGAACCACTGCTACTAAACTGGCTGATGTTATAAGCAAGGACAGAGAGTGGGTCATGAGATCTGGCTGTTTATCAACATTTGTTTCAGCAAGCCTATGCTGCTGATTAGATACTTTATGTCGGTACCACGTTGGAGAACAGCGAGTGAAATGGAGATATATAATTCCACTACTGCTGCTATGCTATTCAGCAGTGAATAGAACGTGGCTGATGGTAATAATGTAGTCATGGCAACAGTACAAGCTCGATCCACGGATTTATATTTCAAACCCAATCCAACTAAAATCAATATATAGTACTGTAGATGGTCGCTCAGTGTCACCTGCTCTGCCATGCCGAGACAACTGAGAATAACAGCGAGCTCATGCTTTCACTCAGACATCTATTGCCAAGGTTCAAGTGAGAGAACAGGCATTTAAAACGTGTAGATATAAATTTACCTGTAGTAAAAACAAAATTAAACACATTGAGTCAACACTTGTTTTCGCATTGTGTAGATTTTTCGGCGCGTTTGCGAATTGTATTCTTGTTTATGTACATTTTTTAATTTTGACAACACTGTATATACAAATTGGCAGGAACACGCGAACATTCACAAATGTTTAACATGTGTTGAGTGTATACAAAGTGTTGGTGGTTTGAGGATATTAAGTAAAATAAACAGAAGACGTCTGTTTCGTTACTAACAAGAAAGAGCAGTTCGGGTATTTGACTACAGTAATTAATTTCCTGCACTAATATTGCTGAGCTGCATTTGTTTTGCTGGTTTACCTTCCTTCAGAAAATACTAATACAAAACGTTGGTCCACAACGCTAATTTATTCACGGCTTTATGTTTCGTGGATTTTTTTAAAATGGTAAAACAGATGGCAATGCTCTCCATGCATGTCTTAGTTGAATATTCATTATCACCATCATCGAATAACAGCTACGATCAATCCACTGCTTGCTGAAGGATTCCTTATCGCTTTGACATCCCTCTTTATCTTGCCAATGCCAAAATCAATGTCGCTCCTGCCCATGAGTTAATCTCGCAGTTCTACCTCCGTGATGGCCATTTTGCCAGAAGTATTCGCTTTTTCTGAACAAATTGTGTCATTATCCAGCATCATTTTAGCCACGATGTGTACTGCCCAAGCCAATTTGATTTCTTCATCGTCAATATGCTATCCTTTGATTGTATATTTTACACTTTCTGTGATAACTTACAGTGACCTGTGTAAATATTTATAATTTTATTGGTTGGTATGAAGTTTGGTCATCGTTGAACTGTAGTAGTTTTAATTAACCACCCTCTGTTGCAGACCCACTCCTTCTGCCAAGGCCCTGCAATAACATTCACGTCGAGCGTTAATTAAGAATTATTAGCAAATAAAGGGAAAAAAAAACAACTGATTGCTTCGAAAAGCTGCTCTCTCGGGACGCCGCGTCGTTCGCTTCCTCTCTCCAATCTCGACGTTTCGCCTCACACGTTAGAGGCATCCTCAGGCGAAGTGTTCGCGTGTCGCATGTGACTCCTATTTCTATATAGGAACTGTGTATGTGTTGAACACATACGTCGCGACGTGGAGAGAGGAAGCGATTGACGCGGCTGTCCAGAGAGAGCAGCTTTTCGAAGCAATCATCACGCACCGAGCCGTGAAAACCTACATCATTGCAAAAAAAAAACAACTTGAAAAGTAATGTTTTTTTCTACTCTGGGGTGCATATTTCTCAATGCAGTTCATGGTCTCTACCTCCATGGCTTGTTAAATGGTCTTCGGGGGAGACGTGTTAACTGACGGGAGCTCTTCATTTATTTACCTGCTTGATGCGCGTTTATTGCTTAGAAAGCAACAACATAACACTGAACAATTTGTCTGGTACACGAAGAAACACACTTTTCAAGATTGCTGTGAAAACAGCTGCCTTTTGCTTATAATTTAACAAAGCTCATGGAAGATATAAAACAGGTATGTGTCATTGCAAAAAAACGCATTGCTGTATTTTTTAAACTCCACCTACCTCTGTATATAAATAAAGTTAATTAATTTTCCTTTTATTGTGCAAGCGTTGCAATAATGAGGACAAAAAAAACGGATACAGGCTCTGCCCTTGGTTATTCCAGTATCATTATTCTCAAAACGTACCATCACGTGGAGTTCTGAAAGAAATAGAAAGTAAGAGATAAACATCATTTTTGGCAGTAATAGGCTTTTCTTATGAAATGCTGTATATTTTATTTCCTGCAGCAGCGGTCAGACATTTTTCCTCTTCATCACTTCCCTTGAGATCTCATTTATATGCATGATCCAAGAAACCACCTTTCATTGCTAAATCTTATTGAAGTTTTCTTCCCGCTTCGTTATTTAAAAAAATAACAATTTTTTTTCTTTGTTTTGTTTTGTCCGAATCATTGTTTCATGCTGTGATGGATCGATCAATGATTGCGTGGCAGAGCCTTTCGGGCTTCATTCTCTAAAAAGCAAACGCCTCATCTCATTGTCAGAAACCACTTAGTCCTGTACAGGGTCGCGGTGAGCCGCAGCCTATCCCGGCAGACACAGGGCGCAAGGCAGGGATATACCCACGATGGGACGCCAGTCCATCATCGGGCACTGCGGGCAATTTAGTCTGCAAGCCAATTAACCTATGCAGCAGCATGTTTTTTGACTGTGGGAGGAAACCAGAGTGCCCGGCGAAAACCCGCGTGGACGCGGGGAGAGAACTCGCAAACTCCACACAGAAAGGCACCCGAGCCGAAATTCGGACCCGGAACCTTCTTGACAAAGCAAACTTGAAGTAGTAATTTCGAAACCGTCAACTATGGCCATTCAGTGACTTGGGCCGCACCAGTGTGTTGTTTCGCTATACATCAATATAACAGTAATATTTTTTTGTATTTCTAAAACACCTTCAACCCGAAGGTCACAAAGTGCTGCGTAGAGCTCTGAAGAGAACGCATGTCACCAACATCATCAGAATAGATCAATTAAGTAATATAATGACTATAAATTTCGTTTAAGCTATGGGTAGTTTTGCCAGTGTACATTTGTAAAGAGTAGAAAAGATTTTTACCATTTATCGCAATTACGCAGGTGTTAAAACTGCCTTTGGCAACTTCTGGCTAATACTAACAATCAGGCTCAAAAGAAAGCCATGTCTGGTGTGCGCCAATTTGTTTAAAGGACAATGCATATGTTATAAAAGCTTCCTATTTGCATATTTCCCCACAAGTATGCGTGGCTTTTGCAAACAAGATACTTTGTGAAAGGTGTCTAATTGGTGTTTATAATTGCCAGAAATGGTAAAAAAAACCTTTTCTTATCTTTACATATAAATTACGTTTCACCGAAGTGATGAATAAAACCTTAATTGAAGTGGTATTTATTTTATTTATTTCTGTGATATTTGCAGGTTGTTTACTTCATTCCAAGCTGTACGTATTGCCCAGAGAATGCTGATATCTGGCTGTTACCGTATATTCACAATATTACCACATTTTAATTGCAAGAGACTTATAATGTAACACGGAAAATTGTGATTCGTTATGTGACTACTGTGAATTGCAATTATTTTCGATAAGGGCTAAAATACTGAAATACAAACCAAACGTTTTAAAATTTGCCCCTCAATTCTACAGCAATGTAAGCACTGGGCATTATAAATTGCTTTGATAAACAGAAAAACTTATACAATAAACGCCATCAGTGAGCCAAGTAATTTCCATCATCAGTGACCAGTAATTCACCTCCTGTGGAGTGTGACTAAAATCAATGGAAATCTGGAAATGAGCCAGTTCGCAGTACTGTCTATGAATGCTAATTTAATATCAGATAATAGTCAAATTTTTTTGCTAAAAATAAGTGAAAAATAAGCCCAAGCACAGTTTGACATTTTAAAACATATTCTACATATAGCTATGTTAAATTACAATTAAAATTTATTTTTGATCTTGTGAACATAAGCTCTTTATCTGACATCAGATTGTTACGTCAGACCTGTGTTTCACTTGGCGCCAGACAGAACCAAACTATAACCTAATTTGGATGACATGAAACAAAACCTGATATAGCGGCATATACTTGTATTTTATTACTGAGCTTTATATAGCTATTGGTCTGGTGTGGTAATGGATGCAAGAGTGGCTGTCAGATTCCAAACCTACAATAATGCACATTTCAAACTGTTTTCATACTGATATTTGTAATGATGTAGGTTTTCACGGCTCGATGCATGATGATTGCTTCGAAAAGCTGCTCTCTCGGGACAGCCGCGTCGATGGCTCTCTCTCCTCTCCTCGCGACGTTTCGCCTCACACACTTCGCCTGAGGATGCCTCCAACGTGTGAGGCGAAACGTCGCGAGGAGAGGAGAGGGAGCCATCGACGTGGCTGTCCCGAGAGAGCAGCTTTTCGAAGCAATCATCATACTGATATTTATTTGTGTTTTTTCAACAGTATTATTTTGTATTCTAATGCAATATTCACTGTGACCCTGCACAGGATTAAGGGACCACGGATAACGAATGAATATATTTAATAGCTTTAGCCTATGATGGCCCGTCTTGTATATAATGCCACCGACAAAAACGTAGTCATTCCTTATAAAGAGCCAGAGAGGGTTATCTTCACAGTTCCATTGTTATGTCTCGCTGTGAAAGTGTGCACCTTTACAGTTTGCAAAAATGCATAGCTTGATAATCTTCAAAACATACATCTTAGCTTCATTAGTCGGGTTTCTACTTTGAAGTACATATTGTTAGTGAAAAGGTCTCCGTTAATAAGGTGATGTGTCGCGAGTGTGTAATGTACATGGGGGTTGACATTTAGAGATTTATGCATTGCGGCAAGGGTCATCACACAGTGGAGCTCTGCTGCTGCTGCACACTCAGCCGCAAGTGCTTTGTTCCAAGATTTAACTGACAATGCTGACTCCTGACGATTGTTTCCAAAAGCAATCGAGCCCCCCTCCTCGACGCGGCTATCCCGAAAGAGCAACCTTTGAAAGCAATAATCATGCATGGAGCTGTGAAAATCTACATCATGAAGAAATCCGCCAAGATGTGTGCAAAATATATATATATATATTACCACTGTTCCGCTGCTTTGCATCCCTTTGTGACCTTCGGGTGAAAAGCACTCTATAAATGCAATTATTATTATTATTATAAAAATTATGTGTGAATCTAAACCACCAAAATGCAGGTACACAGCTGAATAATGACGAGAGCTCAACAAAATTCAACCATAATATAATGATGTAGGTCGAGAGAGAGGGAGCGATCGACGCGGCTGTCCCGAGAGAGCCGCTTTTCGAAGCAATCATCAACAGCAATGAACACTCATATTGCAAGTGGATGAAAAGAATGCCACAATCATCATCAACACAAGTTGAAAATGCACCAGGAAGTCAGGAACACCTAATTGTATGAGAAACTAAAACGCTATCCAATAAAAAATATTTGTAAACTAAACCAAAACCATCATAAAGCAAGTATCCAAAGTGAAGGGGGAAAAAAGGTAACCCCACAAAACAGCAGAATTCCCATGATAGTCCTGTGGACCTGCCCAATAGTAAGTATAATTGAATCACCAAACTACAAACTTGCCAGATACATATTCCATCAGCGTTAACTCACAGTGCAGCTCGCACCTTCGTTCAAGAACTCAAGGCACTTCATTGAAATCCTGAAACAAATCACACTCAACCCAACAGATCTGCTCATCAGTTTTGATGTGGTTTCTGTAACTGTGAAAATACTCATCAAAGAGTGCATCAAAATGATTGAAAAACAATTTGATCATGGGAGGACAGCAGATCTGGCAAAAGTATGCCTCACAATTACTTTCTTCAAGTTCTACGAAAAGTTTTACCAACAGAAAATGGAGAAGCAATGGGGTCTCCTGTCTCACCCACAGCAGCCAACTTATAAAGGAGAGCATATGAAGTGGAAGACTGACGGCCGTTGCAGACAGAAGGTGTGAAATGCATTCCATGCAGCAATTGTGAAGAATTTTATTTTGATCAAACAGGCAGAACTGTCGCCACTAGGAAAAAAATACGAGGCTTCAGTAAGTTTGCTGCATATTGAGAAATCATGATGATTGCTTCGAAAAGCTGCTCTCTCGGGACAGCCGCGTCGATGGCTCTCTCTCCTCTCCTCGCGACGTTTCGCCTCACACGTTGGAGGCATCCTCAGGCGTAGTGTGTGTACGTGGTTCCTATTGTCCCTTTATATGTGTGGGCGTGATGCATGTGTCCTTTGTTGTGTGAGTCCGCCTCTGAGTCACCTTGACACTAATTTCCTTATTCAATTTCCACCCCGGGAACTGTGATTGCCCCCTCCCTGCTTTGTCTGTGGCTAGTCCCCTAATTTACATCTCATGAAAAGATACCCCTCACACACTTAGACGATCCCCCTCTGATGTCCTGCATTCCTGACTTCAATAACTGGCCTCCAGGATTGGCTAAGTTTTATACGCATTTCTTGTTTTCGGTTCATGATGCTTTTAGTCTTCTGAATCTCAATTGCTTCACGAATTAATCTTGGACCTTTATGGCGGATGGCTGCTAGTATTCGTATTTTATCAAAATCGATTTTGTGTTGCTTATCTACACTATGCGCTGCTGTTGCTGATTTATCCGTGTGCCGCAGGCGCACTGCTGCCTCGTGTTCTCTTTTTCTGGTGGCTACCGTTCGTCCCGTCTGTCCGATGTAAATTTCCTCACAGTTGCTGCAAGGGATGCGATATCGTCAACGGAAACTCGCACTGCAGATAGACAATACACAATCGATTTTTTTTATATGCATGTACTAGCTGCAATCCACTACGAAGGTCAAAGATTAATGCATGAGACAATAGACATTTATAAGATAACAAAAACTATGATTCGAACAAACAAATGAGACTAAAACCTAGACAAACATGGTAGATTGCTTTAAAATGAACAGTAAACAGCCCTCAAAATTAGTTACAGATAACGGTATAAATAAGACTTTTAACAAATAACCTGTGCAGACATTAACTCGAAGACATGGATATGACTCTACCATACACACCTGACCCTAGCAAAAACACTCACCAAAGACTTGGAAACAAAGATGTTGTTAACATGCCGTGCCCTCCACAGCTCTGTACAGCGCTTTGTGACACTCGGGTGAAAAGCGCTCTAGAAGTACAACTATTATTACTGATGATTGCTTCGAAAAGCTGCTCTCTCAGGACAGCTGCGTCGTCCGCTTCCACTTCCCACATCGCAACGTTTCACCTCACACGACACATGCACACTGTGCCTGAAGATGCCTCTAACGTGTGAGGCGAAACGTCGCGAGGTGGGGAGAGGAAGCGGACGACGCGGCTGTCCCAAAAGAGGAGCTTTTCGAAGCAATCATCATGCATCGAGCCATGAAAACCAACATCAACAATTATTACTATTATTATAAACTCTCCAGCTATCCATGAAATGTTTATTCGAATTAATGGTAAATCAGGGGTGGGATTAAGAAACCTTGTATTTAAATATCGCGAGAAAGATGATTTCACAGCACGCCTTAGGATCTCCAACATGGGAGGCAAAATGTCGTGAAGGAGATGAGCGAAAGAGCAGCTTTCGAAAGTAAGAATCAGGCATCGAGCGGTAAAAACCTACATCATTACAATGCTGATTCCCACGAAAGATGAAACATTATCTCTCGTATTTAAGTCGAATGTCTCTAAATTGTGTCTGGACAGGAAATCGAAGTTTAAAACAAGTCTCTCCTTTCAGGTACTGGTTGTAACCGGCACTCAATTATTTTTACTTTCAAAGATAATGAATGAATATTTCTGTAAAGGCAAAGGATTTAGTTTCTTCCTAGATACTGCTAATGAATGCTAATAAACAAAATTTGCAGTCAATAAAAACATGTTTTGGAGAATTGATAGCATTTAAACACAACCGTACCAACCGTTTATGCTGAATGAAGGACTCCATACTCATTAACAGGTCCCTGAATCAGCATGTTAGCTGCCAGTGTAGAAAACTACATATTTTAACAACATATGATATAGTAAGGGCGGCGCGGTGGCCCAGTGGTTTAGCGCTGACGCCTCACAGCAAGAAGGTCCCGGGTTCGAATCTCTCGGCTCCGGTGCCTTTCTGTGTGGAGTTTGCATGCTCTCCCCGTGTCCGCGTGGGTTTTCGCCGGGTACTCCGGTTTCCTCCCACAGTCCAAAAGCATGCTCCTGGATAGGTTGATTGGCTCCCAGACTAAAATTGTCCCGCAATGCCCGGTGAAATGATGATAATTTCTGAAACGTGGTCATTAAGTGATATCATAAATAAGACATTTTATCCACTAAATGTGTTGATATAGATTCCACTAAAACGTTGTAGCTAATCATTCTAAATGTATAAAATTATCAAGATGCGGAAAGGCCCTTCGGTGTGACCTAGGCTTGGTAATTTTAATCCGTTGTCAAAGAGCCCAAGTGCTGAACAGTTGTGCTGACAGATAACGCCACTTAAATTCTGTACCTTGTTAGACTCTAGTGTCAAAGAAAAGTTTCCTGAATGCTAAAATAATAATGGTCTACTGCACGTGATGGGAATGTGTGCAAAAGTTATGATTCAACTATTGTATTGTCATCACATTTGCATGCGAATTATATCCACAATGTTTCTCATTGCAATGTTTCGGTGGATGTGACATTAAAATCACATTCCACAGAATTATCATTTGCATGTTTTTGGCATTGAAAATAAATAAATGCTTGATGAGTGGAGGGCATCGTGAAGCTGCATCGAATGGTGACTACATTAGCATGGGTTCACTTGTAGGTTGGGAGTGAATTACCTCAAATCAGTGCGTTTCCGCTATAGGACCTGGGATGGCAATAACATTCCCGCTCAGAGGCTCTCCGATTTATAGCGCCGCAGTCCCACTCCGTTACGTGCGCACCAGTAATAGCGCGTTTGTGATTTGTGGTATTTTAGGGAAAACATGCACATTACCCTTTTGTGTGTTACTCAATAAGCCAAATACGGTTTTTTTTTCTTGCTTAATAAAGTTGTAGCAAGGGCAGGATTTATGTTGCACACATTTACATTTGTAACTCAATTCTACATCTGTATTTTTTTTAAGTGTTATTTTTGCTGCATCGCACCGAATACTTAAAGCACTGGCGTGGCATGAATGACATAAAAAACACACATTAAGGGATCTTGTTTAAATATTGGTCAAAGGCAATGGTCCGTCGTGTTTTTCATTACAGCACTCGCCAGTTTGCATTGGGTAAGGTTACCTGTGTGTGCGAGTGACCTCAGTTACAATGGAGTGGCTAAATAATGAAGTATAACACAACACAATGGTTAATAACACTACCTTCATAGGAAGACTATATAATAGGCGATACGTGGGCAATGTTCCTTCATAGCACATCCAAACAAAGTGACTTAAAGCACCGCTAACGTGCTGGTTTCATTATAAGGAACATTCAGAGGCGCTTTTACCACCTTAGGGCCCTCATTTGTGTGGTATCATGTGCATGGTGTATGGTATTGATTTGAACCTCTAACTTTTGAATCAGCGTTAAGAAGAATCGCTATGTAGCTCAATAGGGTATTCACACTGTTCAGTACTATCATTCTTGATGTTACCCAACAAACGGTCCGTTCATTTTAACTACTTTTTGAGAATTGTACTCATGACTGGCATTCTGATGAGCACTGCAATAATGAAGAAGGCCTGTGTGTGTATAGAAAATGAATTGGTACACTCTACATATACAGTAAGAACCTACCACACATATACGTATTGCTAATAATACAATTACCTGGAAATAATTAATATAACATGCGTCTCTAGCCAAGATTTGTTCTGGTCACTATTGTTATGGCACTTACAAAATCCTGCATTTGCAGTCATTAGTGATCATTTATGTTAATTATTAGCAAATAGTAGTGTCTTTTTCTCTACTTAGCACGCATACATCAGTAGTAATAATAGCCACCATGAATGCTGCATTTGCATTATCGGTATAACCGGCAAATGTGTGCTTATATTGGGAAACGCACCATTAAGAAAAGTCGTTCTGCAGGCCTAATTATGACACAATCCTAAAATAATTTCCCCATGTGTTTATCGTATGTGTTGGCAAGGGAACTCTGTTATCTGTAAAATTATTTCATTTTTTTGCAAACCTCCTGCAAGATCACTGACGTGTGGATGGTACGAAAAATATTTTAAATACATTTTGCATTTGCAAATTATATATATATATATTTCGAACATTTACGTCTTAATTATTGGAAGCATTCTTGCCATAGCGCTTCGATGAAACTACGACAAATATTCTTCTGGTCTTTATCCCCGATTTCAGTGAACAAAGAGACAACAAGCTTAATGTTTAGGTTTGGTTGAAAGGCACCTTCTACACAAATACATGGCAATAAACCGCATAGGTGTCTATTATGAATATTTTTTATACTTTATGATCAGGCATTAAGTTTCTTGCGTTGCAATAATCAACACTCATATTTTCTAAGAGCCTTTCACCTGGTAAGAAATATACATTGAAGAAAAACATTCTGGTGATGCTGTTACACATATAATGAATCGATAAGAGATTTGAATAACCCATTAGACAGATGTGCATAAAAGTAGACCAATGGATGAAATTACAAACCGAATGAGGCCACTTATTGTTTGACATTTTACACGCACATAGACATTTTGGCTCTAAAATGTTAGTACCTTTGACCCCATATGCTTACTTGTAATCGTATTGCAACCATTATTCTGGCTTTTCCCCATTATTTGAAAAATATAACATACCTGGAGAATAAGATTGGTTACCTTGTTGGTTATCTTTGCCTAGTGAGATTATGTCTTTACATTTAAAATACTAGATTCTAAAGAAATGCATTTATTTTTTTACCCAATGAGGTTACATTTCATTTCAAATATAAACCGAATGTCAACAATGTTGGGATTTTATCACATTGCGATTTTTGCACGTAGCTTTTGAGACATAGTGGTGATGGTTATTAATTTCTTTTCGAGAAATTGATTGATAGTATATATTTGTGGAAGAAAAACCTTAATCCCGCTTGCTCTGGTTGTTAGTCGCTCTCGAAATTGTTAATTATTCTGTTCTGCGTGATTCACGTGGACACTGTAGATGCGTGTGAAAACAGGCTAATGGATTAGTAATCCTTGACATCTGTTTTGCCTTCTTATTAAAACTAAAAACCCATTATTTCACAAACAAAAAATTCACTTTTGTCTTAATGCTTGGTAACTAAATTATGTCAAACTGATCCAACAGCTGCTACCGCATTTTACACTCTGTCTACATCTGGTCTGAGAGCTATAAAAGTTTTTTTTGTGTGAAAGATAGTAACTACTATTCAAGCGTGACATTTGAAACATCTTCATGTATATTTTTTCCTGGGGTATTTTGTGCTGTGTCGATCTGCATACGTTCTCTGCAGTCGTTCTATGACTGTCTCTTTATCATGATTCATGACTCCATCTTGTGCTCCCTCTGGGCTACTATCTGTGATTTACCAATCATCAACCCTATGTTGGGGCGGCACGGTGGTCCAGTGGGTAGTGCTGTCGCCTCACAGCAAGAAGGTCCCGGGTTCGAATCTCGGCTCGGGTGCCTTTTTGTGTGGGGTTTGCATGTTCTCCCCGTGTCTGCGTGGGTTTTCGCCGGGTATTCCAGTTTCCTCCCACAGTCCTGCTGCATAGGTTAATTGGTGTGCAGACTACATTGCCCTCAGTGCCCGGTGATGGACTGGCGTCTTATCGTGGGTAAATCCCCGCCTTGCGCCCTGTGTTTGCCGGGATAGGCTCCGGCTCACCGTGACCCTCTACAGGACTAAGCAGTTTCTGACAATGAGATGAGATATTACAATGAGACCCTTGTCAAGCCTATATATTATATAGAAATTCATACATTTACTAAACATCATAGTAATGCTATAGTCATAGTTTACGACTAATTCTACATGTAATATACGATTGAAATTACTACATACAATGGGAATAATAATGACATGATGCGTTTCCCATACTTATCGTAACTATAATAGAATAGAACTTATCCTCTCTCATCTCTCTCTCTCCAGTTAACAGTCTCCACGCCAGCAACTAAGACTTTCTGTCAAAGCCAGCAATCAACCTTCAGTGATTAGGACTCCCATCCCCCCTGCCATCTGTCCTCCCAACTTCCTACTCTTTAAATCTCGCCTCCAGACCTCCCTCTTCTGTCGACTGCTTGCTGGTGTTTTGTTTACTTCTAAAAATATAAACATCCCGACGATTGCTGCACAGCGCCACGAGGAGCAGCCGCTTTAATAGAAGATATTCTTCCAAAGTGCATGTTGTGTTACTCTACAATTGTCACAGACTAACATATCGGACAGCCACTTTGCTAACGTGCCTCCTGCGCGCGTGGTTTTGTTCGTGAATCGCTGCGCGTGTCTCCTTCAGACATGCAGTGGTCAACAAACATTCAGCGACAACACAGCTTGCCATGTATTCTTGTCCTCCTGGACCTGAGTAGTGCCTTTGATACCGTTGATCACCGATCTTACTTATTGAGCGACTGGAGGATATAGGAGTCTCTGGCTGTGCCCTGCATTGGCTAATCTCGACCTGTCCGACCAGAAGCAGTTTGTCAGCCTCGGAGGACAAAACTCAGAGATCCATCCTGTTTGTCTGGTGTTCATCAGGGTTCAGTTCTCGGCAAACTCCTCTTAAGCATCTACATACAACCTCTTAGCCATATCCTGTGCAGCCTCAATATCAGCTGTCATTGCTATGCCGATGACATCCAAATCGATATCCACGCAAAGTCATCCATCAATGCGTCTGGTCTCTGCATGTCAACCTCACTGTCAACTGTGAAGGCCTGGCTCAATTCGAATTTCTAAAACTAAATAGCGACAAAACAGAAGTTTTGCTTGTCGGAAACCCGCACCAATTAGCCAAGGCTGAACCTATCCATTTGATGCTTGACGACCAGACCATTGAAGTTACGAAGGCAGTCCGGAGTCTGGGTGTGACTGACTCTTGATTCCTCACTCACCGTCGAGACACACATCAAGAAGGTGACGAAGGTAGCCTACTTCCATCTCAGAACTATAGCCAGACTGCGCAACATCTTGTCACCCGCTGATGCTGAAAAGCTAATACACATCTTTATCTCATCATGAATAGATTACTGCAATGCTCTGCTCCCTGGCACCACTGCCTACCTGATCAATCGTCTCTAACGTGTGACAGATCCTTCTCGCGTGCTGCTCCCAGACTCTGGAATGCCCTTCCATTGGAGAGCCATTCACATGAGTCCTTGGGCATCTTCAAATCTTGTCTCAAGACTTACTTGTTCCGTAGGGTTTTCAAGTCCTCTGGCTAGGAATGTTGATTCGGCTCAGTGTAGTCGTGCCGAGATGATGGCTTTTTTCCGACCTGCGCCTGCTCAGGTACATTTATTTCATCCTCCGGCAAGGATTGTTGATACGTCTCAGTGTTGTCGTGCCGGGATGATGGCTCTTTTCCGAACTGCGCATGCTTGGGAACATTTATTCCTTCCTTGTTTGTTACAGAATGTTTTTTTTGAATGGCTTATTTTATATCCTTCTATAATTTATTGCTGCTATTTGACTTTAAGTTGAACTGTCCTGATTTTGTTGACTTTCCGTTCTCTCCACAGCTCGAATTTGTAAAAAAAAAAAAGACTTAAAAGAAACGTTGTTGCTGATTTGCCGTACTTATCTCGTTATTTATGTGCCATTCTCTCCGCAGTTCTGTTCGGCGCTTGGTGGCCCTCGGGTGATGAGCGCTCGAAACGTGCAATTATCATTATTATATAAGTGTTACAGTAACCATTTCCCAATAAATGTATAATAAAGACTGATAATTTGGCATTTTTAATTTTTAGTTGAAAATCAGATCATTTTTTACATGTTGTTCTGTAACGACGTGTATATGTGTAAACCCATTCTTTTTCATTGTTGCTGATTTTTCCGTTCTAATGTCGTTGTTGTTGACGTGCCACTCTCTCTGCAGCTCTGTGCAGCGATTTGTGACCCTCGGGTGAAAAGCGCTCTATAAATGCAAATATTATTATTATTATTATGCGACATTATTGCTAAAGATACATTTGATCCAGTGTATCGAAGTTAATGGTTAAATAATTACACCGGATTAATAATAATAATTAATAATTATTATTGCACGTCTAGAGCACTTTTCACCCGAGGGTCACAAAGCGCTGCACGAAGCTGTGAAAAGAATGGCATGTCAGCAACAACAACGATATAGGAACAGCAAATCAGCAACAATAAAGATGTTTCTGGGGTTTTGCTGATACAACTCAGCTGTGGAAACAACGGCTTATACCGATGTAATTTTTATTGCCACAACAGCAATTGTTTAAATAACCACAATAAGGCTAACACGAGCATTGTAACAACACAGTACTGTTAATGTAACAATTATACCAGTGGGTGGTTAGAGCGCCACACTATGAACACAGCCACTTAAGTTGCATTCCCGGCCACGGTGAACATCAGGTGGCAAGTTCAACCACAGATAACCAAGCCCTAGTTTGGTCCGTATCGGCAACTGGCCAGCGTGGCTCGTCAAACCACAACACCCACGACTGACAATGGCGTGAAGGAAGGCTTTCTAACTCAGCGATGGCATACAAGGTGGTCACTCTTCCAAGTACTATCCAGGCCTCAACCTGCTTGCCTGCTGAGATCTGATGAAATCAAATACATTTTTGGATTTTGTCACAGACCTCAAGCAGCTGCAACAACGATGATGCTGCCCATGTGTTGGGATGTTTCCCCACGATTCCGTGTTGCTCAACACAGCATTACGGGAAAATCATGGCAAAACATCAGGACACGGTGGACTCCAGCGAAACTGAGCTGTCTGGCACCGAGCCTTCCGAATGAGAAAAATAACCCCAAGAGAAGCACAGTACTCGTGTAATGTTCGACACTTGTTCAAGGTGCCTTCCCGTTTGTCCAGGGTTTTGAAATGGATGATGTTTAAAATATGCATCTCACTAACAGAAGACGAATTACCCCAATCATTAAGGGATGAGCTAAATATCTGAATAATAATTAACACATTGGAAGAATTGTGGCCAACTACTGAGATGTGACTGAATATTTCTGTGACCATGAAGAGCTAACAACAAGATTTCACTGACCACTGATATAACACGGGCATATTTCTCCCATTACAGAGAGATCACAACACAGTATCTCCAACTACTCATAAACACCCATCACTGAGAGATTACCAAAATGATGCCTCTCACACTGGATTACAGCGCCACAACCACATCGAACAAAATGCAAATAACATTTTATTGCATGTGTTGCAGCTCATGGCTTTTCACTGAAGGTTAAAGATTTTTAATTTGATTTACTTTACGCAAGAATACATAATTGCAATGGACAATGCTAAAGTCGAACTAACCATTAAAATATCATTAGTGTGATGTTGCAATGTTTTATATGAATTGGCATAAGAGACATGTTACCTCCTAACTAGCTGTGTCACCTTGCTCCTCATATTAAATATAAGGATAGCACCTATATTCTAATTTATCTCCCTAACTATATGGTTTAAAATACTCGGATGTGTAAGGGAAAATGTGCCTATTATCCAGTGTCAGAAAGGTGGTGTATTGATTCATACAAATGACATGTTCTGTACAAAAGCCATTAAAAAGAATTGGCTATTGGGAAGAAATAAACATTACACGTTGTTAATTGGAGTCAAAAATCATGCGTATTTTGGAGGTCAGTATTGAAATTGCCATAGGAATATGTAGCACAGCCTTTAAGTTAAAATTTTGAATTTCCTCTCATTTAATCGAAAAAGCCTGTAAGTAGAGGCAATTCAAATACTGATTTTTTTTTCACAAACCAGTGTGGAAAAACAGACTTTTCATTTGCCAATATAGGGTAAACATCAAATGGTAGTAGGGTATTAAAAATATAAGTTTGGACATTAATCTTGGTACCGCAGATAGATTTTTATCACAATCCCCAGACTGCAAACGCCTTGCTTGGTATTGTGTTGCTGTGGCACTCAGTGGGACAATCAAATTTATGTTGCAATTAAATTCTACCCTCGTCCTCCTGGAAAAGCATAACATTAGTCTAAATTCATCAGTGTCGTATGCATTGTATATTTATTATTTGCACGTTTCAATGTTTGGAAAAAGAGCTGTGATTACAAGCGAATTTGATTGGTTTAGTGATTTAAACAAATTCAACCACGTCTGCCTTCAGAGCAAAATATAACAGAAGAACCAGAAAGTATTCCATGCAAGACTGGTCTTGCCGTTGAATATTTATGGTTTATGTAATTAAATGGCCAGCAATCCTCTATCAATGTCCGAAGTCACTCTTCCATAAATTGAATCATCGGTAAAAGCGCTGATGATGGAAATGTTTCATGTTCACAATAGACTGTGGCTAGAGGAGAAACTGCTTAAGGTGCCACTATCAGAGAAATTAAGCGCTTCTTGTGGGATGCACAGAGCAGCGAGTCCAGTGGTTGGAAACTGTCGCTGTTGTGTCCCACAATGGATTCAAGGTTATCCAAAGATTATCCAAGAAAGCACTTTCATGCTTTCTTGGATAATCGTGATTGTTTCTGCCCTTGAAGCATTACATAGCTTCTTCAAGTTTTATAAACCCCCATTCTCACGTAAAAAGGTAAAGGTGCAGCCCATTCATTGCTTGCTCACGCCGCTGCTGGCAGAATTGCCTCCACTAAAGCAAGCTCTACAGCGACCCTTTGGAGGGTATATGGCCTGTTCTTCCACGTTGCAAAGACATTTTGAAAGAGGTTGGAGAAGCCACACTTTGAACAACCATTCACAATCTGCTGTGGGGTACCGAGAGGTGAACGTGAACAGATTCCATTCTATACAGCGCATTGGTAACAGAGAGGCCAATGCATTCAGTACAGGTGAAAAGAGGGGTTGGGATATAATAATTTCAGTAAGAAGTCTAGTTTACCTGCCCGCCTGGGTTACTTCAAGTAACAGGGAGATCAAACCATTGACGTCTGGATTGCAGGTCCCCTGTGCTAAACATTATACCATAGCAACAACCCACCCATTGTAAAGTATGTAACTTCATATAATTTAGGTATACTAGACATAAAAACTAGGCACACTATTAGCAAAACATTAATGGAAAACATTATTATGTATTTGCAAAAAAAATCTACTTTTTAAAATTAAGATCAGCTGTTCATGATACAGTGTGCTTTACTTTGAGATATGGGGGATGCAATATTTATAGGATTGTCACAATTACATTATTTTGTTAATAGACATTCCCAAGTGAAAGTCAGCATCACAAGCGCGTATAAATATCTGGATTTCAAAGTAGTGCCAAAACAATTGCAAACAAACACTACTGTGATCAAACACAACTGCATCCTTTAAAGTTAATATTGCTCGTATTGGGAATATGGTACACCTCATCGGGAAAATGCATGTGATCTGAATTTATGAAAGTAACTTTCGGCGTTCAAAATGTATCATTTTAAACGAGTTTATAGAGGCTCTTGAGAGAAAGCAAGAATGCCTTTGAAAAGAATTCTCACACACATTCACGTGCTCACTTTCTTGTATTTTATGCATATCCGTGCTTGTGTCTATCAGGGATAGTATTGAAGACAGTATATTTTATCCTTGAATCTTTCCATCCATTTCATTAAACGCGTGTGATATAGATATCATCAATACGTCGCTATATGGAACCATTATAATTTGCAGAAGCAGGGGAACCGAAGCTCTAAGGAAGCTGCATCGGTTGGATTGATGATGATATATTTGAATTCGTGTTTGCATCACGGACGCTGCCACCATGGGATGGATCGGTGCATGAACTGCTGCAAAATAATTTATATGGCACTAAAGGCTCTGACAGTGGCTAATGCAATTTGCAGAAAGTCGCGCTAGGATTTATGGCTCTGGGGAGAGGGCTCTTGCATTGCTTCTCGGCAATCATTCAGACATCTGTACAGCTTGCACAGTATACAGTGATGCACATGAAACTTTACAGTGCTCTTTCTGTACAACTTTACTGCAAATTAAATAAATGGTCCGATAGTTTTTTTATTAATTTGTCTAGCTGAATTTCTACGGACATGTCATAAGTGAAAAATGTTCAGACGTATAAGATTGCATTGAGATGACATTTTTAAGACTGGGCGTTTGCTTTGTACGGTAATGAAATTTGGGACAGTTTCCTAATATTTTGAGTCATAACAAGGACGTTTGTCTTGGCTGGCTGGCTTAATATTTGTAAAGTAATTCATAACAACCATTTTGCTATTGTATCATGTATAGTTTGGCTGTGAATCACACTTGAGCAAAATAGTAAGGAATTACGAGACAAAAGATATTCGTACGAAGAATTCTGTGCATATATAGTGAAATATATCCGATAGTGCTACAAGATTAAAATGTTGAAAGCTTCCAAGGGCAAA
>JAZEWT010000003.1:30192568-30242628 GCA_036362905.1 Mordacia mordax | reverse complement strand
CCCCCCCCCCCCCGTGACCCTATACAGGATTAAGCGGGAATCCCGGATATCTTAATCTGACTTGACTATCAACGCAAAGATCATTAATTATCTAGCACCGTCAAACGAGTTAACTTCTATTGGAATGCGGAGTTCATTATTTGGTAAACGCGGAAACATGTAAAGCGATGGGTTGTGAGGACTGGTGTTGTTTAGTCATTCAGATATTTACACATCGTCCATGTCTGTCCAAACGTGGAAATCACCGTGCAGCCAGCATTGGTGCCGTCAATTTTAGGCAAACTCCTTTTAATGTAGTGACGACGGAGGCACCTCCGGGTGGTCAGCGAACGCCTCGTCAAAAACACTCAAACCCACTGAGCATGTACGAGGTGTCGTCAAAAAATGTGCGTTTATTGTGCCATAAATTCATAAAACTGTTCAGAAGCAACAAAGCAAATTGTACAATTTATATTTTATACAAAATTATTTACAGCTGTCGATGCTCTTTTGCGTCAGGCACAAGAAAGCTTTTAATTGTACAGTACAAGCTTACATCATCAATAACAGCCACGAATGCCACATCACCTCCCAGCCTGCCAAAACACACTCCACTTGCGTTCCACAATACAAGTTTAAGCGCTAAAAACAATGTTTTGTTGATACTGTTTTTCTGACAATATAATTCTGAGCTTATAGACCTTGTATTGTGATTACTCAATACGAAATCAATGCAACGTTATGCTTTGTTAGTTATTTGTTGTGTGGAGCGTGCACTGTTTTGTTTAAAAAAAAATATCAGTTGCTATACTTTAAAAATCAATTCGAAAATGCCTTGCACACCATAGATCAGTCGAATGCTCTCAGCAAGCGGTGAATTAGGACGTCTGTGCGGAGGCCTCCTTGGAAAAGCGCGAGTGGAATATTTGAACTTTTTGACCTATACGAATTCAAACACAACACTGCCAAATTTTACATTTAGCCCTCATTTAAAAATCTGAATTAGGTATACATCTGCAGTTCAAACTACATTGCACGCATATTTTACACATCAGGCTAATACGTGTCACGTGTTATGACTGGTAATTCAATACTAGCACAAGTTGTTTATACTTATACTGCTATGCAACTCCTGTGCACAACAGTTTGACTACACAGCATGGTTATGTTAAACATCTCCGTATTAAAACGGCCCAAGCATTGAATTGAGATATCTATACCTTGCCCAGGACCTGCAAATAAAGTCAACACTCCCTCCCCATCACTAACAACGTGGATCATTCCATGGGTAAGATGAAACTGTTATAACTAGGTGTTGAACATGTTGTTCAACCGAGGAAGATGGGTGGAATCAATGTATGGATGAGTGACTCCCAAGAGGATGGAATGATTGGCAGGCAAGTGAGACTCGAGATGCATTACAGGGCTTAGTGAATATGATTAACAGGTAGCCATATGGTTCTTTCAATGCTGGCGAAAGATCTGCCTGTTAAGCCAACTAGTGTATTTCTTCTTTTACATTTTAGACTTGTTAATTTTACCCTGCACAGGCATTATAGGATCTTGAGATGACTGAGTATTTAGATGGTGTATACATTAAAGAATATTAATGAAAATATAAATGATAGATTGCCTATTAATAGACCTATCAGAGTAAAAAATATATAACATATTTGGCAAACAAAACATTCAATTTCACAAACTTTGGGGAATTAGCACGACAAATCCAGAATAGTTGCACACACAGTAATGTAAAATGACCCCAAGGCAATATACATTTTAGGTTCACTAGTGTCCAAGGGGATGAGGTCACTGGTCGTGAGGGCGTACCAACAGGACACTGAACTCTGCTTCTACCACCAGCCTCCAAGCACCACAGCCTCTGCAGCGGTGAGCACCGATGTTACCATTAGCACAGATTAATCCAGCTCACACTCGTGTGCGAATTTTAAGCTGGCTGGGGAAATTGCAACACAAAAGGCAGAGTTAGTAAAAACTAATTTAGTTGATGTAGATATGCTGTTGAGATGCAGCTGTTCATTTCCCTTATAGCTTGGCAAGTTAGTAGTTCTCATTTGTACCGTTTGTAGTTGCCCATCGTACCACTGCATTATTACTTTCAATTGCGTCTGCATTTAAATCCAAATGTGTAGATTTAACAATGGTTCAAGTATTTACAGCTGTTGCCATACAAAATTTAATCAGGAACACAGGATGAATAAAAGCAAGAGTGTATTAACTAATCTGGCAGTAAAATTACCAATTAAACTAAATCAAAGCAAATATTCCGTGGCTACACATACCGAGGTTCAGGCACTAGGCGAGTCATTTGATAACTTTATTAAAGTCCACTTTCACTTTTGTTGCATCTGTAATTAGGGTGATATGCAAAAAAAGGCTTATTTACTACTAGAGGCAATTCTTACACATTTATAACAATGCCTTCAGGTACATTTGAGAAATTACATAAAACACCTGTTCAACCCATCCGTGAAAAAAGCACAACAGCACTTTCATGTAATACACAGTTAATATCCTTAGCAAGCGGGAAACAAGGCTGGTGTGAAGGGGGAGGTGGCAGGGTGTCAAACCTGGGGAGAGAAGAAACGAGAGTGGCTATGGCCAAAGGGTGATGTACACCAAAGCCATAAGGACCCCACAGTAGGTGGAAGGGGAGGAAATTGAGTCTGTGTTCATCAAATGAAGTACTCCTTCCTACTCTCATCGAGGCTGTCCGGGAAGTTTGGGTCTTCGCTCTGCAGCGCTGCGGAGGCAGCGGTTGCCTCCAGGCCTTTGGCTTCGTTTGTGCGGTAGGTGCCCTTGTGGCGGAACAGGTAGCGGCCGATGAGCGCAAGCACGCACAGGATCACCAGGATGGACATGGCAATGACTCCTTTGAGTAACAAACAGCAGAAGAAAAAAGTGAAAACGAATTGATGGCAGCAAACAGAAGCAGAAGATATTATTTCATTCATTATCAATGCCCGCTTAATTCTGCAGACGGGCCGCGGAGGGGGGGAAGACAAACATCTTCCGGTAGACAGAGGATGCAAGGCATGGGTGAGAATACCCAGGATGTAACGCCAGTACTTCGCAAGGCACACTTTTTGGGGTAATTTACTCAGCGGGCCAATTAAGCAGCAGCGCGTCTTTTGACGGTGTGAGGGAACCTGAGTACCCGGCTTAAAACCGACACAGGCATGGAGAGAACACACAACGTCCACACAGAAAGGCATCCAAGCTGGGAATCGAACCCGGGAATTTTTGCGGTGAAGCGACAGCGCTATCCACTGCATCATCGTACTGTCCCACAAGGCAGGCACCACTAATTGCTATGTGCACCTTAGACTAAGCTGCTTATGTGTGAGCGCCTCCTTAAATGTGTCAATTCAGGAGGGTTGGCAAAGACTTACCACCGATAATGGCAGTGTCACTGCTGATGGGGCTGCTCTGAGGAGTCCCATCTTCTCTTGACACTGGTGAAGGTGTCACTAGAATGTAAGGAACAGTGAAAGGACATGGTAAATTGACAATTGAAAAGGCATTAATATTTGGTACAGTTAGAAAGGATGCAAATAATGGCTCCTCCAACAGGCTATTGAGATACAGCAGACTAGATGCATAAGAAATTAACCAATTTCTAAGTGAGGGCTAAACACATGGCGAAGGACAGAGAGGACCAAATGGGACAGAACAGATAGGAGACGTGTTGACTTATAAAATGTATTAGACATAACAATTTGAAGGGATGATGCAAGAAACCGGTTATAGAACTGAAACTGAAAGAACATGCCCAAGATCTGGAAATGACGTAATGTGTGAAATAGATTGCGACATCGCATGAATGACTTGCAAGGATGTGAGGGCTTGGTCCAATTGTGAATTAATTTACTGAAAGAAAACTCGTTGGTGTTTGAACCATTCTAACTAATTAGATAGCTTTCATGTTATACAAATTTGGTCAACCAATAAATAAATACAAAAGTATAAATGCAACCAGAGTAGTCTGATTTTATTGTATTATACAGGTTTCATCGTTTATTATATATTACTCATCAAGGTCTCAAACAGCGTATAATTCATTAGCAATAGCGTAGAATATTGTAATTTTGCTTGATATACTTGTAAGTTTACGAATAAAATAAGGAGCATATAGGTTTTGAAGCAAATTGCAACCAAGACAAACATACCTCTATATGACAATAATCCCTACATGACTAAATCAGTGTAACCTTATACCAACATGCACATTTTCAGCACCTTTAACATCAACATATTCTTTTAACAGAAATCACTGTGATAGTTGCATTACAGTAGCCTAGCCATTTTGACAAATAAACATTTTATCATGACAGGTATCACCTATAAATGCAAAAGCTGGGATTGCACAATTTGTGCAACGTGGGATTTAAATTAATATTTTGTGGCTTATTAGTTGGGGGGGGGGTTGATATGGTCAAACAGTTTGACAAAGAGTCCTGTAATCTCACCAACGTTGCAGATCTCACAAGGTTGAGTGGGCTACACTAGCATTTTACACAGCATGACCAACATATGGAGATGTCGCTGCATTGTCAAAGACAACGGTGCCTACCTGGCAGAGACCAGATGTCCATGATGGTGGTGGTGGGGGGCACGGTGGTCATGGTTAATGCCACGCAGGTTGACTCCACCAGCCGCCCTTGAACCAACACTGGGGGGGTGATGGCGGTGGGCGAGGAGGACTTCTGCTGCTCGACGTGCAGCGATCGCTGCCTCAGCGCAGCTTTGAGTGGTGCAGCAGAGTTAAACTGAACGTGAGACAGGCAGCCGACAAATCCCTGCACATTGGCCTGATGCACCTCGGGATCGCTCACGTCCAGGTCTGCAGTGACGACAAAACACAAAGATGACCACGTAATGTCTGCCAATACCCACCTGGAATGTTGCATTCTATGCGCTAGGCAATTCCATCCTCATTTGCCACTTTCATAAGTTCTTATAAACCTTGCTGAGCACAGACCTCAAAAATGCCAAGTAGCCGCTGTCTTAATATTTTAAGCATTTAAGGCACTGGGATAGAGTCTATTACAGGCACTGCAATAGAGTCCGCCTCTTTTCAGATGCCAGTTTGAACATTCTTCTGTAATTCCATGCGACATTCAGTGACAGCAAACATTAGCTCTTACAGTTATTTTTTTTTCAATTTGTATGTCGAAAAATTGCAATTGCTACAGCAAGTAGTAATACAAGGTCTGCATATATACAGTAACATGGCTCAAAGTGGGTGCTACTGGTTTACAGTGACACTGCATATTTAATTTGGCATCACTTGAACCACCACTTATACCAAGCTAGAGACATCTGGCCACATGTGCTATGTAGTACATAAGAAACTGTATAAAAATCAAATTGCTTTAAAGCCACAACGTAGATGAGGCTCAAACCATGTGTCAGAGCCTCACTATCTCGTGTCTCTTAAGAACAAAACGTTAAATAATGGTTGTAAAGGTGGTTCCAATGGGGAAAATAATTGACCAGACGTTGAAGTATTAATTTATTAAAAGTGACGTGACTTCCAGACTACGCTGAATTAAGTAAGCATCAGATGTATGATACTAACATGCATTTAAAACTATGTGAAGAAATTTTCGTCCAGCAAAACGTTAGCTTGAATGCTCTCAGCTACATTATTGAAAGCACATGTTCTTGATAACAGCTAAATAATTGTGCAGCACGTGTATTTAACTTGTGGTCTTGCATTATAAAAGTAATTACGTCATCTTAGATGGCATAATGTGCAATGCATTGCTTTTAGATTAAGTATTAACAAAAAATATTTACACATGGCCCTACGTTATAGTACGTTGATGAGGATGGTGTTGACAGAACTATGATTTGATCATTTGCACGTATGCGTCACGGTCAATGCAGTCTCACATTGTTTTTCACAGGGAATCTACATTTAAGTTATTATTACGCTATTATTGATAAGTTAATTCTCAATGAGATGTAGAAAGAAGGTGATAAATTACATTAGAAAGTGACAGTCGAAGTTTCTCGGGCATATTATGAGGAAAGAGGGAATTGAAAATCAGGTTACGACGGGAAATAATAAAGGAGAGTTCGTGGATGACAAAGATTGACATGTCAAATCTCTCGAGATGAATGAACATATCAACAATGGACATTCTTAGAAGTTCAAACAGCAGAGACTTGGTCACCAACGTCCTGTAGGATATGGTACCTAGCAGAAGAATTCTTAAAATATTGTCAAGCCACACATTTGAACTTATTCCCAAAAAATAAGTTCAGAAAGGTACCTTACTGTACCACAACTGTAATTCAGTATTGTGATGGAAATCCTATTGTATTGTAACTTATCGCATAGGCTTTAATGTTTAAGATGTTTTCATTACAGCAGTAAATACCCATATCAAAAATTTAAATAAACTCACAGTACCAGTTTGTGACAAAAAGCGTTGCACTACTTTGCTGAATAAGAGCCAAGGAAGAAATGACAATGTTTTAAAGTGTTATTGTAATGAGCAGATGTAAAAATATAAGCATACAAATGTTAGTAGAATTTTTCCTTACGGTAATATGCGTTTGCAGATTGTATTCTCAAAAACATAAAGTACAAATTATCAGTACAAACATCGAATATATCATACTAATGTACATTGAGAAAAACGAAGTAGATATATTGTAGTCACGCAGTATAAAATAGTAGCGTAGAAGTTAAACTGTACAATAATACTTAAAACTGCAGTGCTGTCTCACAAGACTGAACGCCACGTTGCCAGCTATTTTAGGCTCTGGCATTTGCATTCCATCCTCCACATGCTATGGATTCTCTTCTCTGATCAAGACACGAGAATGTGTGATGGTGACACCGACATACCCGTAGACCAGAAGCTGAAAAGGAAATAAGCTCAACACTCGTAAACACGATCCTAAGGAGGAGAAAAATAACTAAAAAGGTGGCGTCTTGGATATTGGCACGTTTCAGCGCAGGAATTAATCAGAGCGATTACACTCAAAACGTCCTCATATACCAAAACCACGTTAGAAGTATAAGATTACAATAGGTTTTACCGTATCTGGCGATTATGCAGGTGTTAAGATCTTAACACCCGCATAATTGCCAGGCATACCTGCATAATTGCCGGCAATTACGCAGGTGTTAAGATCTTAACACCTGCATAATTGCCAGGCATACCTGCATAATTGCCGGCAATTATGCAGGTGTTAAGATCTTAACACCTGCATAATCGCCAGATACGGTAAAACCTATTGTAATCTTATATTTGTATACTGGCAAAAAAGTACCCATCACGTTAGAAGTGTTATTTATATATCGACTAGGCAATGTTTCTGGAAATATCCCTTTTTGATAATACAACGTAAAGTCGCCAATGACAGTACAGTATCATGGTATGTTTTCCTCTATAGCGCAGTTATTTCTGAATGTTGAGTGGTAATGTTCGTTGGCGTACCTACCATTAGCGGTATCACAATGTCCTTGTTTATCCCAGGAGAAAGCTACAGCCACTTGAGCACACAACAAGAGCACTTTTACCAGTATTTCTCTGAACAGCCATGCCTCGGGACCACGCACACGTCAGTGCAATGGTTCCGTGTGAATTGTAATGAAATAAATGATAACAACGGTATCCTGGGTAACACTGTCAGTGGGGTGGGTGTCCATTACAACACAAAGCGGGGAACCAAAAGAGGCCCTTCCCAGGTGCCCTAAACGCCATCATCACTGCGCCTGTGCCCCATTGATCACCGCAACGCAACGCTCTGCAACAAGGCAGTACTAAATAATAAACATAATTGCATTTGTATAGCGCCTTTCACCCGAGGGTCACAAAGCGCTGCACAGAGCTGCGGAGAGAACGGCACATCAGCGAGATAAGAACGGCAAACCAGCAATAATGTTTATTTTAGGTTTTTTTTTACAATACTTTACAGTATTTATTTACCGTTCGGTTTTCTATAGTTCTAAATCACAAGATGCCTGATCGCATTGTAGAAGTAGATTTGTAGGTTACATTCAGTGATTGTGTGGTATTACTACACTAATCGTTTACAAATCTCATCTCATCTCATTGTCTGAAACCGCTTAGTCCTATACAGGGTCACGGTGAAGCCGGAGCCTATCCCGGCAGACAGGGCGCAAGGCAAGGATATACCGACGATGGGACGCCAGTCCATCGCCGGGCACTGCGGGGCAATTTAGCCTGCGAGCCAATCAACCTATGCAGCAGCATGCTTTTTGGACTGTGGGAGGAAACCGGAGTGCCCGGCGAAAACCCACGCGGACACGGGGAGAGCATGCAAACTCCACACAGAAAGGCACCCGAGCCGAGAGATTCGAACCCGGGACCTTCTTGCTGTGAGGCGACAGCGCTAACCACTGGGCCACCGCGCCGCCCCCGTTTACAAATGGTGGTTGGCAAATACGTGGCGTCTCAGGCGCATTTACTTCACAATTTAAGTACACTGGTTACACGTGCTGCTCATTTAATTAACTTATCTCCCGTAGTGGCTATCGAGCCCAACTGTTAACGCGGTGGTTAGCAGCAATTAGTTACTGAATCTATTGGAAACTGTTCAACGCGCAGTGCTCTTGAATGACG
The DNA here is from genome assembly GCA_036362905.1 of Mordacia mordax. NCBI lineage: Eukaryota > Metazoa > Chordata > Hyperoartia > Petromyzontiformes > Petromyzontidae > Mordacia > Mordacia mordax. The sequence continues at coordinate 30,234,022 of JAZEWT010000003.1, read as the reverse complement.
GTGCAGGCACACACGTGAAGCGTGCAGTGTGGTCACGACACGCGGAAATAAGAACACTTTCCCACCTGGTTTATATCAATACGCGATACGTATTCACAGTGTAACTGCACAGAAATAACAAAGCGTACAAGCACTGCTATGCACATGGGCACGCGTACTGATGCCGCAGACCATCGGCAGGTCTTCACCACCAGAGACGTTGGGACACCAGTCGGAGGTGGGTGAATGTCTCGTACCAGCCATCACCCTGGTTTTGTCTTCTCTTATCGAGCTACGACAGTATGCAGAGGTACGCCACTGTATGTAGGACACGCGATCTCCCCCTACTTGTCGTCGGACCTGTTTCTCTATTCCCAAACATTCGCACGAACCCGCCACAAACACCCGAACAATTGGTCGATTGGCTTATACTCGACGACTCTCTTTGCCTGGGGCCCCATCATCATCACCACCATCACCACCACATTGCCAATAAACAGAGGCGCGCACACAAAGAGTGGGCATTTAGAAAATAGACCCAAGCAAATCAACGCTCAGCTCGACTAAAGATATCTCTCTCTCTCTCAAAGGGAAAGCACGCATTCGTACTTACCAGGAACCCGTGCTCGATGATTAACTGTGAGGGGTACGCTCAAGAACTCCTCGTGGTAATCGAATGCCTCGAAACCAAACCACTGACGGTTGACTGCAGCGTTCAAGTCTCTACTTTATTTTTTTTTACAAACGTGCCGCGAACAAAGCAACCACTTCTTTCCAGAACACGCCTTGCCTATCACAAGAGGACGTTTGTGAAGCGGGGACGCTGCCTTGTGACTTCAGCCGCCGTTGGGGACGACCATCAGCTGCCTCTTCCCCCCCCCCTCGTGATCTTTGGTGCCGCGTGTCCCGACTGCCGGGGGGAAGCCCCGAGCTCCTCCTTGTGCTGTCAATCAAGAGGCACCGCCCCGCATGATCCACCACGGAGTGCACGGGGGGTTGAGGGTGACTAACGTGATTGGCATGCGACTTAAACTTACGTTTCTGTCCGGCACCCGACTTTGTTTTGCCGAGTTTCCTCTAAGAGGACGTTAACGAGAATTAACTGACAGAGGGCGAACCGTCTTAATGAAGACCCTATTTTATTATCGATTCTGACAACACTCCAATTATCCATCGCCATATGATACCTATTATATACAATTATCTGCATTTTTTGGGGCGGGGGCGGGGGACGAGCGTGAGCGATGTGGAGTAGATTTGTAAAAAAAACCTTGCGGAAAATAGGATCTGTGATGTCCACCCCCACATCACTGAGAGCTTCTACTGTACGTGATCATGTTCACCTCTGTCAGAGCATTGCTTGATGCAATATGATATATAGGTGCACATACGTGTATTACGGCCGATAAAAGCACCACGGTATTAAAGTGCGCTGCAAGCACATTTTTTTTAAAAACATGTACCATTCTGGACTTTAAAATACAAGAAATAAAATGAAATAGGGGCCCTTCACACATCTTAGTGTTACAATTATTTTAATAAGGCACACTTGTAAGTTTTGCAAATGCTACAAAAAGTTATTAGCAAACTGGCTTACAAGCTGCATTTGTGCATTAAGATAATGATAATCCTACATCTCTATCAATACCCAGCTTGAAGTGTGACCCATTTATGTTCATTAACACACGAATCACAACGTTGCAACAAGCGATGAATATATTGGCTGAGACAGTGTCAAACAAATGTATACCTTTAGGAATCTTCAGTAATGTGAGAAATTAAGGCTCTGTGTATATGAAGCTGTATAGACACTTTAGAATGCTGATGCTGTATGTCATGTTATTTCACTGCTCCTATAAAGATAAATCACACTTCACAATTTAATACCGCCTAACATGATTAACATTCCCCTTTTCGAGACCTTTGTTTTCACGCTGCTAAATAGCTACACGTCTGGCAGAATCATTCTTTCATGCTAATGTCTCTTGCAGCCACTTTTAAAATATTACTGGTGAGTTTTTACACCCGACTTGAGATCACACCCATTACATAAACACATTTTCCACGAGAATTTGCTATTAGTCACAATTTAAGATTATTACTGTGAGCCTTACAAACAATCTTTTATTTCTCGGTTAAATGATGTGACATTTTACGAGTTGTGAATCCACAATATATTATAGCCTCTGTTATAAAAGTATCTACATTGCTTAGCAGTGTACTTAATGCATACTTTAAGTTACTAGAAGAAGTAATTCTCTGTGTGAATGTGTATTTTACATAACTATGCCACTCCTCTATGTGCTCTGAATAAGGGCCATTGCCCAAAACGTCTCCTAATAAATAACTTTGCTTTTTATTGCAATGTGAAGTATTAACAAATGCTTTCTCTTTGCTATAATAATAATATTATTTGCACTTCCAGAGAGCTTTTCACCCGAGGGTCACAAAGCGCTGCACAGAGCTATGGAGAGAAAGGCATGTCATGCCTTTAGATACTATTATAGAATAAGCTATGAAAGCGAAAATCCGAATTGTTTGATTTTTGTTCTACAACTCACCTCAATAATATGCAGCATTTAATATTTTCAAAAGATCCATATTTATCACCTACAGTAGTGTATTTGCTTTAATCTCGCACATCATTCTCTATATATTTACTGCAAGTCAAGGGACTTAGACGAGCTATTCCTGTCTCGGATGAGGTGATTAAGTATACAGTATTTTAGCCGAAGATAATCTTTGTCAACATGACTGGAAATCGTTAAGAGACTTTATATCTTGATGGAGGTATATCAGGCTTAGGGCCAAATTTGCCTAATGGGAGGATCTGGATCGAATGGATCACCATCGATCCGCAGCAATGCATGGTGTTCGTCGATTTGTTCCAACCACAACCCAAAAAGCACAGTAACTAGATTACAGCTTGCCCTGGAATGACTTTCAAATATATGTTTTGCAGACATATGTACAATGTATAATAAAAGAAATGTAATACCTTACAAAATGCATTTACCTTCCTCATACAAAGTGGTTATGGAATAAAATAAAACCTAGCTGGAAGTGAGAGACGTTAATTGAGCATGATTCTTTAAGCACCAACTTTAAAATGCAGGATAAACACTATTTTAAGTACACACATCGTGTATAAATTATATACAAAAAAACAGACAGGTCATGCACCAATTATAGACAAAGTTATTCATTCATTATCAATGACCGATTAATCCTGTACAGGGTCGTGGGGAGGCGGAACCTATCCCGGCCGACGGAGGGCGCAAGGCGGGGGAATACCCTGGATAATAATAATTGCACTTCTATAGCGCTTTTCACCCGAGGGTCTGGATGTAACGCATCGCAGGGCACGCTTTTTGGGGCAATTTACTCAGTAGGCCAACTAACCTAAGCAGCCGCGCGTCTTTGGACGGTGGGAGAAAACCGGAATAACCGGCGAAAAGCCACGCGGCTATTCAAAAACAAATCTGCATAGCCATTACACGCCCTGCAAAGTCTTACACAATGTCCTTGAAAGAGACAGGTCGTGATATAATTAACCAGTGGGAAGATGAGATTGACAAACTCATTCTTGGCAGCCAACCAGAAGAGGACGTGGCCTTCTAAAATTTTTTTTTCAACAACGAATGTGTGTTCCTACGTCTCTACAGCACTCGGTGTGTAATGATCAGCAGCGATTTCATTGAGCAAGTGTACACTATTAACTGTGCAAACAAATGCAACGTTTTTATCATGAAAGTTTGGCAGTGGACTCGGTTATGTACAGTTCTTCCACCCTTTAACACCGACTCGTCGATTATGTGTCACACGAGCCGCGCAGCCGAATGAAGGCTGCTCGTGGGAGGAAAGCAAGCAGCTGCTTCAATCTTTCTCCCTCGCCTCTTGAATGACTCGACACAGGTGCCACGGACGGCATGCAGGTCACACGTTAACAATGTACACCTGAAGCTCATTGTGCTTTATTATTCCCAAAACGTTCAACAGCTGCAACTTAAGTGAAGAAAAATAGGGTTTCATATCCATCACCGAAGTGTAGCGTGTGGGACTCTCCCTCGAACAGATGTGTTTTTAAAGTTTAAACGCACTAATGGAGCGTGTAAACCACAACAATCTAATGGGTTCGTCTGAAAATTCTGCCAATGGCCAACCCAGAGAAAATCCATTAAGGACAAGAGTAAAGATTTCCTGTACAACGCTGCATATAAATTAAACATGAATTTCTTAGGCGTCTAGTAGCATACCTAGGACTAAGAAGTGCTATAGAAGTGCAATTATTATTATTCATCACCTCATCTCATATCATTGTCAGAAACCGCTTAGTCCTGTATATGGTCGCGGTGAGCTGGAGCCTATCCCGGCAGACACAGGGCGCAAGGCAGGGATACACCCACGATTGGACGCCAGTCCATCATCGGGCACTGCGGGCAATTTAGTCTGCAAGCCAATTAACCTATGCAGCAGCATGTTTTTTGGACTATGGGAGGAAACCGGAGTGCCCGGCGAAAAACCACGCGGACACGGGGAGAACATGCAAACTCCACACAGAAAGACACTCGAACCGAGAATCGAACCCGGGCTCTTCTTGCTGTGAGGCGACAGCGCTACCCACTAGGCAACCGTGTTGCCCAATTATTATTATTAACTACTATGCTATTGGGAGCATCTCCTCGCTAGTCTGATACGCATGCGATTTAAATGACAATCCGGTGAAGTCGACCGTTTTCAAATGAGCATAGAGAGAACAAGCACATGAATTCACTTGGTGTCGGTAGTCTCAGCGACGTTGCATCTTATAACTGAGCAAGTTTGTTAAGTATAAAGTAGAAATGTATCCACATCTTTAATGTAAATAAGACACTTTCAGGAGCATTTAATTTCCAGAAATTTTGACACCAACGGATTAAATGAAACAAATCCAGCACATTGCTTACCCATTAAAAGAATCAATAATACAATATAACACTCAGGTTATGGTGTACTGTGTAAGCACTAAGCACATGTTAAGCTTCTTCGCACATTTATTTTTTTATGTTATATTGGAGAGCACCCAATCATTAACACGTTTATCTATCCTCTAGTATGCAAATGTTATAGTTATTAAGTGAATAATAACATACACTGTTATTTAGAGTTCTTGCACACAGTGAGACATCACACTCACTACCGGGTTGTTATTAATGATATTAGATAGTTACTGTAGAAGGTTCTGCTATGTTGAATCTTATATGTGAAAAGGGTTATATGTTGGGAGTAGCTGTCGATATTGCCATGAGCGTCGGAACATCGGGCGGTAAATGCGATGCGCTACAAACCACGACTAACATCAGGGACGATATTCTGAACCGGTTCTGGGTCCCCTCTGGATCGATTCGGCCTCAAATTAGTCTCTTACGCAATGTGTAAACATCGCCACTACGGAGACAAGGGCGGTCGGGCGTTGTGCTGTACAGGCCATTATAGGTGCTCGCTAAGAGCCTTTAACCCCAATGTATGTTAGGACTATCTCATCTCATCTCATTATCTGAAACCGCTTAATCCTATATAGGGTCACGGTGAAGCCGGAGCCTATCCCGGAAACACAGGGCGTAAGGCAGGAATACACCCGACGACGGGACGCCGGTACATCGCCGGGCATTGCGGGACAATTTTTTTTAGTCTCCGAGCCAATCAACCTATCCAGGAGCATGCTTTTGGACTGTGGGAGGAAACCGGAGTACCCGGCGAAAACCCACGCGGACACGGGGAGAGCATGCAAACTCCACACAGAAAGGCCCCGGAGCCGAGAGACTCGAACCCGGGACCTTCTTGCTGTGAGGCGTCAGCGCTAACCACTGCGCCACCGCGCCGCCCTGTTAGGGCTATACGGGGAATATTTCAATTTGTAGCAACGTATGGGAGTAGGGGAGGAAGCTCTACAACAACTTTCGGACACGGCACGCAATCGATGTGCCGTTGCCACTAATTAGCTTAGATTCCCCCCCCCTCCCGTGACTACGTGCCCAGTTTATTCCACACACCTGGCTCTTGGTGACTAATTTAATCTCAATTAAAGTCGGTAATTATTTATTGACTTCCAACGTTGAGCGGGTTCCACTGATCTTTAAACATTAAGATATCAAACATCGGTTCTGAAGTTGTCTCAAAGGACACTATGCTTTGTGGCCTAAGACAGTGTTTTGAAGTCTTTAATCCTACAGCCCTTGACATATATAGAACATCGCACGTCTATCTCCCGAGAGCAATGAGTATTTACACTTCGTCCTGCATATAAAGCACCTAGACTTCCCGTGGATTCCCCAGTCCCACACACACAACAGACGTAGTTTCAAATGCGGCACCACCTATGATCTTAATATCCGCAGCTGGAAGTGAGGATCAGGGCTGTGACAAGTTAGCCATTTTGTTACGGTTACAAAGAAGCTCTGTAATCGATACTGTCTCACAATGCCTGAGTAAATCTGCTTTTTCCAGGGACTTTGATCACTGGCCCTGGATCGATGCTGGTTGATGGGTTAATACACCCTCAGCAGGCAGATGTAATTTTACCACTGCCGGTTACATGCCAAAATGCTCTTTGGAGAGTATGCATCCAACTGCATTATGTTGCTGTTTTTGCAGGATTTAAAGAAGGAGTATGTATCATTTTCTTTACTTAAAGCCATGTGCACGCCTACACATTATTACAGCATTGCTTTAAAATATTGAAGTTTATCATTACAGGTGGTGGAGTTTTGGACAGTTTCAAGTTGTGTAAGTATGTGATTATACTACTTATTGTAAAAAAACCTGGCTTTATTGAACATATATTATTATTATGTGGAGTGACAACAAATTTTGTTTTTTCTTTATAGATTATGAACTGTATCCTTATTGTTGAAGGGGGTGGAATATGTCCTTCCTATAAAACAAAATCTGTAAGCTGCAATAAAGTAAACTATTGGTGACATAAATATGGGATTACCTGGCACCTTGCCTAGGAAAAGTGTCGAAGGCGTGAAGTAAGTCTGGCCACTCCACAGACGGTACTTGACTGCTGGGTAATGATCCAACTGCCACACGGTGAGGTAATAAAACAAAACAAGAATATTAAACGTTCAAAACGAATATATCGTAGAAGTGGATAAGGAGAGCGGTGTCGTTGCACTGTCAAAATTCCACGTCCGTGAAAAAATGCCCATGAAGAGTTGAGCTGTTTTGAATAGTTCATTACAAACGCTGTCAAATGGACCGTCATGATGCAGGTTCTCTGACAGGTATGAACATGTGCAAGTGTTCACCTGTACGGAGACGAAGCTGCCCTGGCGGGTGATGTTCAGGCTGTGTAGCTGCCCATCTGCCAGGCTGTTGTGTGGATCAGGATGCATGACTCTGGTTCTCTGTCCACCTCTGTGTGAGTATGTGATCTGCAAGCTGCCTGCAGCACAAACATTCGTGGAGTCGCTCCTCCATGACACGGCGAGCTGTATGGCAGATTTAAAAAATCTTCTTTCCCAAATGGCAAATGAAGCCATTTAGATAAGTGCTCCAATTTTTATATTCTATTGGTAACCCAAGCTAGCTTCTTTGGGCAATTTCTGGGATTTTAATTGCTTTGCTCAATTGGAGAGTCATTACAGCAACTGACAGTAATTATCTAAAACGTTCAAAACGTGTTTGCATGTTGCATAACATGTATTTGTAAAAAGAACAAGAGTAAGCAGATTAGAGATTTTCTTCTCCATAAAAAATAATATGACAGATCCATCGTAATCTCTCATGTTGGATCAACATCACACATTTCTCCTGGTGAAACACAGCATCACCGTTATGCAATAGTTTAACATACATCCACAACTCCGTATCAATGCTGGATCACAAAAGATTAACCAAGCTAATATAACGTCTCCACAATGGCATTGTCGCGCTGTCACATGGTGAGAGGCTCGTTTGGGAAAAAAAACTCCATTTAGGCCACACGAAACAAACACGAGCATTTTCACTCTGACGTAGCAATTCAGGGCTTTCACAGTCTCAGCTCTTAATTATTGCTCTTGTATATTAATTGGTGTCTGTGGATTTCACGTTAAAATGCTCGCAGCTACAACAAACGGCACAAACAGCGATGACAGCAGCGGTTCAATACGATGGCCTGCCCGCGGTGGTCGCACTCACCGTTGCTCTGCAGCGTGACCGTCAGGCTGCTCCCTGACTCTGAGCTCACGTACAGAAGCATCGCTGGGGCTGTGCTGGTGCTGAAGCCAAGCATCACCGTCTCTCTGGACTCGCCATCGCCCATAGACTCTCCGAGGCTTACGGGTGCCTTCGGGGATAGGAGATCGCCGCTGGAGTCCCTGACCGGCATGTCAGGCAGTCTCTCGAACGGCAAGGTGTCTTCGGCACTTTTTGTGGAAGCCAAGAGCTTGTGAGGATTCTGGAACTCGTACTTCACCCAGGTTCCTCTTTCGAAAAATCCACCAACCTCTGAGAAGTAAAAAATGGAATCTAAATATCAAGGTTGAAACAATTCGCAATATTTGTATTTATTTATTCGTGAATGCTAATTAAGATTCACCAAGCTTATTGAACAGCTATGTCAGGATAAAGTGTGCCTTTTTAATGTACAGATATAGTATGCTGACGACAATGCGTGCATCTACATTTACAGGCCTTCGTCAATTCACTGCAAGATGAGTACCTCCCCATGTCATTTAAGTTAGTAATAATAATTGCACTTCTCGAGCGCTTTTCACCCGGGGGTCATAAAGCACTGCCACAGCTGTGGCGAGAACGGCATGTCAGCAACAACAACGTTATATGAACGGTAAATCAACAATAATGACGTGTTTTCGTTTTTTGTTACAAATCTGAGCTGTGAAGAGGACAGCATGTCAACAACAACAACATCAGAGGAGTTCAATGGAAAGTCAAATAATGACTATTTTAGAGGGTATAAAATAAACAAAAATAATAATTGTTAAACAAAGGAAGGAAGGAGGGCGGCACTATGGCCCAGTGGGTAGCGCTGTCGCCTCACAGCAAGATGGTCCCGGGTTCGAATCTCGGCTCGGGTGCCTTTCTGTGTGGAGTTTGCATGCTCTCCCCGTGTCCGCGTGGGTTTTCGCTGGGGACTCCGGTTTCCTCCCACAGTCCAAAAAAACATGCTTCTGCATAGGTTAATTGGCTTGCAGACTACATTTCCCTTCTCAGTGCCCGGTGATAGACTGGCGCCCCATCGTGGGTATATCCCTGTCTTGCGCCCTGTGTCTGCCGGGATAGGCTCCGGGTGACCGCAACTTTGTACAGGACTAAGTGGTTTCTGAAAATGAGATGAGATGAGGAAGGAAGGAATAAGTGTTCTCGAGCAGACATAGTTCGGCAGCGAGCCATCATCCCAGCACGCCAACAGTTATTTATTTAAGTTAATTTAGCTTAATTTTTTGTTAAAGTTAATTAATTCGACTTAATAAGCTGACCAGAGTGGATCGGTGTGGAGCATGTATGTAGGGGCATCGTGATACAGTACAACTATATTTTCCTGCACTGCCCTCCGGTGCCCATCACGTAGCCCCATGACCTAGCACATCGGAAATCACCCATCTTATCAGATCACACGAGTAAAGCAGAATCGAGCCTACGGTGTAGCTTGGCTTACATGAGCGATCACGTGCCTACGCAGCATTGTGCTGGGACATGGTTGTTATAACCGCCATGCACAACACAACAACAAGAGTCCTTTATTAATCTCACCTCATCTCATTGTCAGAAACCGCTTAGTCCTGTACAGGGTCGCGGTGATCCGGAGCCTATCCCGGCTGACACAGGGCGCAAGGCAGGGATACACCCACGATGGGACGCCAGTCCATCACCGGGCATTGCGGGCAATTTAATTTGCAAGCCAATTAACCAATGCAGCAGCATGTTTTTTGGACTGTGGGAGGAAACCGGAGTGCCCGGCGAAAAACCCACGTGGACACGGGGAGAGAACATGCAAACTCCACACAGAAAGGCACCCGAGCCGAGATTCAAACTCGGGACCTTCTTGCTGCGAGGTGACAGCGCTACCCACTGGGCCACCGTGCCGCCCGTTATTAAATAGTCTCAAGATTAATTTTCCAGAGGGTGTTGCTTGAAAATCACCTTACAATATTTATTTCATATAGGAAGTAGCCAAAATTATACATACAATGATCCACAACTCCTATATGCGCTACGGTCCACCGTGAGCGCATGCAGGTCAGGGCTTCACACACGCGAGAATTGCTGAGCAGCAATTCATCTACACCGATTATAAAGCACGCTCCACGACACCCTGCATTCCTTACGGGAACATATGGTACTTTGCCAGTACTCCGTTGCTGTCTCATGTGTTTTTAATGCAATAGTTGTGTTAGACCATTGGAGGGGGGGGACTTTGAGCAGAAACCATATGTGGGGGGGCCCCCTTTTCGAATCATAAGATCTTACCGAGAGACAGAGCAACGGTGAGATGTGAGAAGAGATGAGATAAAACTTGTTGGTAAGCGAGAGATTAAATACATTATTTTATTAGCTTATTACATCTATTCGGATTTGAACTTGAGGCGAAATATTGACGCAGCCATCATCTCATCTTATTGTCAGAACCACTTAATCCTGTACAGTGTCGCGATGAGCCAGAGCCTATCCCGGCAGACACAGGGCGCAAGGCAGGGATATACCCACGATGGGACGCCAGTGCATCACCGGGTACTGCGGGCAATTTAGTTTGCAAGCCAGTTAACCTATGCAGCAGCATGTTTTTTGGACTGTGGGAGGAAACCGGAGTGCCCGGCGAAAACCCACGCGGACACGAGGAGAACTTGCAAACCCCACACAGAAAGGCACCCGAGCCGAGATTCGAACCCGGGAACCTCTTGCTGCGAGGCGACAGCGCTACCCGCTGGGCCACCGTGCCGCGCCCTATTGCTATGTTGCAGCTGTTATATCGTAGGTTGAAGAGCACGCTTCATTCTCGTCGACTGAAGCAGTCTGCCTCGTGCGTCACCTACCGGAGGTGCAGAAGGGTCCGTCGTACGGCGACAATGAGCAGTCGCACGAGTATCCCACCGAGTGCTCCACGCAGCGGCCCCCGTTGCGGCACAGCGCCCCGTAGCTGCGGCAGTGACCCGAGCAGCCGGGGTTGACCCCCGGCGTGACGCGTGCCCGCTCCTCCAGGTCCAGCGTGGCGCCGTTCACGCGCAGCGAGCGGATGCAGCCGAGGAAGCCGCTGTGGCCGGATATGGAGGAGCCTAGGCAAGGATCGGCTGCTCAGCACAGCGGCTTGAATCGTAGGTGCCGGATCACACGACCGTTTGCATTCATTGCGTTTGCTTCCAGACAAAGATCCCCCGTATAGGCTTAACAAACTGTCGCGTGCAGTGCCATTAGCGAGCACCTATGAAGGTCGACACGATGCACGAGGAGCGTGACCAGCATGACGCCCGGCCGCCTTTGTCTCCCAAGTGGCTTTGTTTACACACCGCACTAGGTACTCGTTTGAGGCTCAGCCGACCTAAGGGAGGCCCATGACCGGTTCAAAAAAATCGTCACTGGTGTTGTCCGTGAGCGGGATTCGAACTGGGGATTCCAGGTTTATAGCCCAGCGTTGCTAACCGCTGAGCCACCGCTCCCCACAAGGACACACACACACACAACGCATATTCACACAAGTCATGGACAAAATATGCCGAATAACTAAATTACATGCAAATAACTTAATTGAAATGTATAAAATTATCGCTCTCCAACTGCGACAACTTGGCAGCCCACTTCATAAAAACAATCCTGAGGCTTTTCTGCATAACACAAGTACTCTTATACGAAATTTGCATTTTGAAGCGCCTTCACCCGAGGGTCACAAAGCTGCTTTCAATAACAAATATGTATAATGGAGCAAGTGTATATATGTGTCTCCGCATTGAGGGACTCGGGTTCTAATCCTTTATAAGTGCAACTATTATCTGCACAAGGCGCTGGTGACTGCAGCGGCATCGTGAACTTTGTCCTCGCTCAGGTGAGGTTATCGATCTACAAGAGAAGTAAGGAGCTGCTGCAGGATGACCCGGGTGAAATATATGCACTGACGATGACATAGGGCACAATCACGGCGCGGCTCCGTGCGGAGCCGCCTTCTACAAAGATGCCGGGGAGCTGCCCCCACTTTCCTGAAGCGCGGGGGCAGCGCTCTGTGCACGGACACTCATATGATCCTCCAGTTCACGTTTTAATTTGCACTAATTTCTTGAGGGTCTTACCGTCTCTTTTTCAGACCCTATCATTCTCTCACACTCTCTATAAACAGTTGTATATATTGTATACAGTCTTGATCATATACATTGTGTCGTGCCACTGCTGCTAATAATTTGCTATCATTCTCAGTATGGGTATGTATATGTCACTTGATAGACAATGTCACAATGATCAAGCAATGGCACACGAGTTGCCTTTATCAAGTCTAAGCAAAACTTTTTTGGCATGCAATGTTCAAAAAAGTTATTGTTGCTGATTTGCTGTTCTTATGTCGCTATTGTCGCTCACATGCCGTTTCCCGCAGGTTTGTGCAGCGCTTTGTGACCTTCGGGTGAAAAGCGCTCTGGAAGTGCAATTATTATATTATATATTCGAATCGAATTTAATGTGTGCGAGTTATAAATTACAAATTGTATTGAATGCAATGTGGGTCACGGGGTTTAAATGGTTGTATACACTGTATATTATATTTATTGTATATTTTTTTGTTGGAAAATTTGCTTGGAAGAGAAATAGTTATAATTACTCTGCGAAACTTTAGAGAGCAATAATTATTTTTGATAGGCAATCAGCTATTAATAGAAAGCGTCATTAACAGGAGACGGCAGAAAAAAAACGAGTCACACTCTTGGAACAAGAACGTCCACAGGGAGGGTACTCTGCTCGCAACATCAATAATGCTGCACGCAGTACCGATGTAGAGCTGGCTGCTGAGCTGCAGATGGGCATGGCCGCGGCTGGGCGCCCTCGCCACCGCCCGGGGCAGGTGGTCGACGCGCACGTTCGCCTCCTTGAGGCTGCGCTCGATGCTCACGGAGTGCCACTCGTCGTCGTTGAACGGCCGCGCCGAGTGCACGATCATCTCCACGGGCCCGTTCCCAACGTCGAAGGCGAAGTTCACCTCGTACGGCGCTGCGGCGGCGAGACGCCAATCAGTCGCGCCGGGGCACGAGCACACAGAGAACGGGCGGGTGAGGGTGACGGCTGCCCCAATCGGTTTCGAGACGACAGCTGGAATTCCGACTGTGGTACGCGGTGGACCGTGTTCTACGACGATTAGTTCTTCCAAAGGCTGCCCTTTCGAGAGATCCGTGTCGAACGCTCCTCTCTCGACACGGCTACAGCGAAACAGCAGCTTTGGGAAGCAATCATCATGCATGCAGCCGTGAACACCCACATCAATGCATTGCTGTTTTAAAATTTGAACATTCCTGTTGAAAACCTGTATTTTATTTTGGCAATTTATAATCTACAGCAATGATACCACATTGGAGACAATTTCTTAATGAATGCTGGGCACGAAGTTTTGAGCATGTTTGTTATTTGATATTGGTCTCATGTGAATAAAATTAAATAAGATATTCCTCATATTCATTTTAGGGCCAAGTAAATAGCAAACATATGACATCATATGCATTCAGTTTCGACTGTCACTGCGTTGTGTATCCAATGTGTGTATGTTTTTTTAAATCTATAAATGTATTTGCAAAATACATTTGCCAAGCACATGTTCCAAATTATGAATAATCTGGCAACAAACAGCATAATCAAAAATGCCACAAAGTTACTTCTTTGTGGCAACTTTGATTGTATTTGGGTTGAAGTCCAAAGTATTGCCTTACACGATCGACTTTGGTTGAATGTGAAACAGTGTGCAGAAGGACACCGCCGCTTTTCACACATCAAACATAGTTTAGGCATAAATTAGGCTTGTTGTAACAGGCACATTACCAGTCAATAGCATCATGGTCTGAACCAGCTCAATCTTGTACAGAGTTGTTGTGAACCAAAGTCTATCTCGGCAGACACAGGGGTGCATCAGTCCATTGCAGGGAACCGCGGCCGATTTATTCACCAGTCCAATTAACCTATGCAGCTGCATGTCTTTGGACTGCGGGAGGAAAGCGGAGTACCCAGCGAAAACCCGCGTGGACACGATGAGAACTTGCAAACTCCACAGAGAAAGGCACCCTTGCCGTGAACGGAACCCGAGCGCCTCTTGTTGTAAGGCGGCAGCGCTGCTCACCGCACAACGTGTCACCCACACATTACAAATGTACAAAATCATCACAATTACTATAATCACGTGCAAGGCTCACACTTGAGCTGCACGCGGATGAGATCACGAGTTCCCACGTTCTCCAGAAAGACTCCGGATTGCGCAGACGTTTTGAATAAGAACGTGATGTCAAGGCTCGTCTCTGCACGGACCGGCGGGAAGTGCAAATAGGACCTGTGGGTGCCGAAGGACGCCGCGTTCCAGAAGTGTCCTGTCACAGAGCCACAAACACAGAGCTGATCATTATTACTCCACCGGGTGATAAGTAACCGTGACATATCACACATCTCTAGCAACACGGCTCACCCAGAGGATGTTTTTTTTAAAGGTGACCTACCCTGCAGTTTCACAATTAAAGTCTTCACAGTGAGTCGTGAAATTATGAATGCAACGGTGATTGTGCATTAGTGGCTGTCAGATAACATTCACCACACACGTAGCAGAGAGGGCAGTATTCTATTCTATAATACCTAAATATAGGGCGTAGTTTATGCATATAGCGTGCTCTGAATGCAAAGTATCTGCAATAATGTTTCATATCAATCACAATCACTGATAATAAAAGTTCAGTTCTGTATGCCATTGCGGTATTACGGTATTTATAAATGCAAGTAGCTGTTTTTAAAGACAAAATTGAGAATTCATAATAAAAATTATCGTAGCTGTTTTTTTATGTGGCTGCTACGGTGATACATTAAACGCCTATGTAAAAATACTCATGCATATTATATAAACAAAATACTCTGTGCAGGGTTAACGTAAGCAGGGATACATACGAGCTCTCATATCACATTAACTATAAAGCACAGATGACTTCTTTTGACGCATAATCAAAGACCCTACAGAACATTAGGAAGAAATGTTGAGAATTTTCACGTCATGAATCACAGGCGTTCAAATATAAGCCGATTTTAAATGGCTTTGCGTCGAACAGAACACGCCGGGGTTTTGGTTCAGTGCGTTCAGGTATTTTAACCTGCAGCTAAAACGGCTCAACGTTTTCGAGCAGCGCACATGCCCTCCCCGTGCCGCCCCACAGTGTGCTCGATGGGCAGCGATGCCGCAGCGGTTAGCGCCACTGCTCGACGAACCCATCCAACCGAGGTCAATTCTCACTCACGACCGCTAACGGAGGGGGGACATCAGAGCCAGCCCTAGGTTCACTCAGCATTAACTAAATATTCCCGTGATATGTAAGCAGCAGCATTGGTGAGACAAAAGCATCATCGGCGCGGTGCCGGCTACCCAGCCTTCATGTGCGGTGCCGGCCTTCGTGGATGCTCGTTAACAGCATTTGGCCGTACGGGGTATCCTTGTGTTTGCGAGCGCGTGCGGCGGGTTCATCGGAAGGTGGCCACGAATGCCAACGCTCACTGTCCCCGTGACAGCGCAGTGGTCCCACGCGGTAGGCGGCTTCCGAATCGCTCCTGTTCGTATCACCGACGATGAGTTGCAAAACAGGCAAATGGGGTTTATACCCCAAAAGCCCCGAGTCTTCTTTCCTGGAATTAAAAAGACAGCTTTACAAACCGTGTTGTGTGTTTCAGAGTTATATGTAAACAAAGCATGTAACATTGTTACATTGATTGCCATACCTATATTTGCAATTTCAATAGTCATTGAACAATATGACATGGTTTCAGGTTCGTTTTAATAGTCAGTTACATTTAACCTTTCTCCAAAGCTCATCGATTATATTTTTCTTGCATGCAGTGGAACGAAAGCGCCTGTACGCGTTTGTTGTTGTAATTCGCTGAGAGCGTTTACAATACAATATATTGCAGAAGGATAATAGGATCCCTGCCGACACAAACATGACACGACCTTTTGCAAGCCGTGCAGTTTACCTGACGACATCGGAGCGGAAATTAACGCGGTGGGAGATGCAGCTCACACTAGAGCACTTGGCAAAAAACCCTATTGCGGTTTGCTTTAGTACAGGGCGAAAAGAAACAATGATACTAATTTACAATTTTATCGAGTGGCCGATAATTCAGTTATAAACAATAATTATATCAAACACAATGAGACTCGGTTTGTTTTTTTCTTAGTCCCCTTGCACGACTATCTACTGTATTGTCGCAAGTGAAGCGTTCTCTGCAGTGTAAAGGTATAAAGACATATTTTGAAATTATACAAAAAAATTTCCCAATGGAATTTTACTTTATGGAATATTTTGATGTCATATCTAATGCAGAAGTGGTCCCGCTGAGGCTGTTTTAAGGACCGCAACGAAAAACAACTATTGGAAAAATAAAACCATAACGTAAAATATAGATAAGACGTTTTCGGAGGATATACATTGCCGTGTCATTTTTTTCACAGTTCACTAAATGCGTAATAATACACGTGATGGTCTTGTCGTTGATTTACCATACATTACATGAATTGCCTTACTGTAAACTAAATAAGAATATACACGAATGGATGGATAGGACTGGATGAGAACATTGCAGAGCCTCCTAGTGCATTGTCAAACTAATACAATGTACGAACCACGCACATCAGTGTACGTTTGCAATTTTTAAACACTATCCTATGCCACAACACAGTTTAACAAGGGCACATGATATCTGTGCTCAAGACAGATTTTCTGGCCAACAGAAATGTCTGAGAATAACAAAGGGAGTGCAACTGTACACTTAGGGGGAGTGAGAAAATGTTATAACCGCGTGTCTGGCGAAATCATTATGAAACTCGCCACTTATCATAGCATATACTTAGGGATTGTATAGATATTACCACATTGTTGATAGTAAAGCTGCGACCTGATAATGAGCCCATAATTAGACACAATGAAGCCTCGATGATTCTAGTGAGTCTCATAAACATCACAGGTGCAAAAGCCGTTGCTCGTTTGGACGAAATGGCTGTCAGTGGAGCCTCCGTGATTTGGTCCAAACTAAAGCAACGATTATCTAAGCCTGCATCAGAGGCATGCCTCGTTAACGAGGCCTGCCTGGAATGCTGAGATGATCATAATGGGACTTGGGTCCCTAGAGATGCATCTGAAAGCGAGGTAAAAAAAAAGTAGACCATTCCCATAACAAAAGCCTATATTTTAGGACTGTTTTTCGCACAGATTGCAATTAAAGCATTCCAATGCAAATGAACAATGCTATTAATAAATTAAATCGTTCAGCTAGCCCGCTGACAGTGGAAATATAATGCCAGAAATGTGGGAAAAATCAGGATCAAGGTTAGTGGGAACAATTTGCAAAAAAAAGCAATAAACTGTAACAACTCTGCGCATTACGTGCATGCACACACACTTATGGCATCTGACTTGTTGATCAACAATGTGCTCATTGCAAAGGTTCAAACATAATCCACAGAGAAAAGCCAATATAAACAGCAAACTACTATACACTGCTATGAATCCTCTGATAAAATGAAGGCTTTAGGCTATGTGATGCATCGCTGGTTTGTGTAGGGCATTTATTGCCCAAGACAAGGTGATTTAATACATGCTCGTTTTCTGGCTTTTATTTGACACTTTCATACAGAGCAGACGTAAGTTGTCAAACCATTAATTTACTGAGGCTTTAAACCATGAAGCGAACAGATAACATTTCACTTTTAAAAAATAACTAAACCTCTAAACATGTCGAAGTCAGATATTTTACAGTAGTCCATGGAAAAGGTGAATATGCCTTTCAAATGCATTATTCCAGAGATGTGTTGACAACACGGGTATTATCCTTTCTGGGAAGGATGCAATAAGAGATCAGGGTTAAGACAGGTCTGCTGGTAAAATTATGTGCTAGAACAGAAGTAGTTACAATCACATACATGTACACTGCATGAAGCTACATGCACATGGTATTTTATGCGTAACACATTTTTTTCTTACGTTGTCCATTTACCTTGCCAGGTGTCAAAGTTCACATATTGTCCAAATATATTCACTGTCACAAATACTAAATGAAAATATATCCTTGTTGAAAGGTATCTATTTCGTATGGCTGGAGGGGAAAAAATATAAAAATGTTTAAACGTGTTGGCATTCAATAACAAGCTTATCCCATTGCAGTATATTGTAATGTCGAAGGATTGTGAGAGGTGGCAGTAGCATGCTGAGAGCCCCATCCAGCAGTGGATTAACTAAAGCCAAAGGTAATGATGATGATGACAGCCAGTATTTGTCACGTCAACATTATGCGGGCAAGCTCGTTTGTGGGAAGCTGAATCAAATTTAGGGTAAAATATTCACAGCGTTTTCCATCAGAACGTGCAAGAGCTGTTTTGAAGTGTCACGAAGTTAACACTTCTCCATCTCTAGACACGCGTTAATTAGGGTTAGTGTTTAGATTCTGTTCTGCTTGAACAAATGCTTTTTCCAAATATGTTAAATCCACTGCAATATTTAACTATTGGCACCTTTTGACCGCATATTGTTTCTATGTTTTTACCACAAACAAACGTATTTTTTTGCAAACTTGATGTCTGATTAGATGAGGATACATAACTGCTCTTAAAGAACGATTTCAAGAACTTCCAGAGGAATAAAATACGCTGAAATGGGAAATTCGAATTTTGAGCGGGATACTTCCATGCTCGGAAAACATTCTTGACCAAATTCTTGGCAAAATTCTTGGCCGAGCATGCGTTTATGTTAAAAAAAACATCTCATCTCATCTTATTGTCAGAAACCACTTAATCCTGTACAGGGTGAGCCGGAGCCTATCCCGGCAGACACAGGGCGCAAGGCAGGGATACACCCACGATAGGACGCCAGTCCATCACCGGGCACTGCGGGCAATTTAGTCTGCAAGCCAATGAATTTATGCAGCAGCATGTTTTTTTAGACTGCGGGAGGAAACCGGAGTGCCCAGCGAAAACCCACGCGGACACGGGGAGAACATGCAAACTCCACACAGACAGGCACCCGAGCCGAGATTCGAACCCGGGAACTTCTTGCTGTGAGGCGACAGCGCTACCCACTGGGCCACCACGCCGCCCGTAGGTAACAAGTACGTGTATTTTTTAAATAGTTGGTTAGACAGAGACAGACCTTTGATGTGTTTTTTTTTCTGTTTTCCCTGTGCTGTTCGACACAACGTCCAAAGTTTCGCTGCACCTGCTGGGCGCCGCATCGTGCCGAACAGCACGTGGTACGACCCGCAAGCACATCACAGACCTCTACAGCACGGCAACGTGCTACGCTGTAGTAATACAAAGGGAGAACTGGATAAACAATTCGACCCGTGTTTAAAGAGGCATCCTCGTTACGTCCATCGGCAGTTCACACGTGACTGGGTAAGAAGACGTGTGGCCAGCAGCAAGCGGCAGGCCTAATTCATTCTGGAGGGGTTCTCTGGACCACCTTCTCGTGGAGGCTCTTCCGCAAGCAGTGGCACGGATTAATAATTGCAGGGCTGCTACTTTACCCACCAGAGGTCTAGATCTCCATCACAGTTGCAGGAGAACTTGGGGTCGGAGCAGTTCTTTGCGATGCCACACGCGCACTTCTGCACCCCGGGGGAGGCACCGCCCCAGTAGCGCTGCTTCTCGTGAGTGCGTCCCACCCACCAGGTGTGCGGCTCCCCATCTGTGGGGACACCGAGCCCACACAGCTGTGATTGTGCCCTCCGCATTACGGGCTTTGACACCCACGCACAGCTATAGACTGCCCATCCCCACCGCGTACTTATATTGTTATGCTTGCTTCACCCAGAGTACTTTTCAGGAGGAGGATCTTGCAAATGTTCACATTTTGTGGGTGAATATATTTTTGTCTGGCATATGGCAGTATAGTGTTTGGGAGCTAAGTCATAATGTCGAGGTCTACTAGCAATGAGAGGGCCTCATGAGACAGTTTGTGTGGTTTGGCTATAACTCCACTTAAAGAACGTAGACGTAGACTATGGTGCTTTAGTTTACGTTGCATGGTCACAATTGTGCAGTGACTTGCCTTTCGTTTTCCGTTTGTGATGATTGATATGCATTAACCCAATCGAGCAATTTTTTGGATAAGTTTGGCAAATTTATACCGTGACGCCAATGCACAATGGCATACTTTTGCAAATGAAATTATGTGATCACTAACGTCCCCTGTGAAGAGAAGACAGTACGTATTTTTACAGCTAATAACTCGGAGAGCCACTTGTTTGAACTGTTAACCGCTGTAATAGGTAGCGAGAGCGCTACTGCAAGACCACGTCACCATGGGTTGAAGACGTTTATGGTAAAGTATGGTATCTACATTACATACTATGGATGTGCTCGTGATGTTTGAGACACATTTTCGATTATCAAAACGTTTCTTTTGTTGCTACATGAGCCACAACCAGAATTCATTTCACCGGGTTCCACATTTTTCCTGCCAACGATGTTGTAACATGGCATCAGTAACATTTTGTTAGAATGCAGACGTCTATATATATATTAGTGTAAATGATTCAAAAATCTGTGATGAAAAATAATGTTTGAAAATCTAGACAATGTTTAAAATCCAAAACTCATCCCGATACTATTCATGTTGTGCTAGTATGCCAGTAATGATACCCAAAGCTGTATTGAAACCATAATTATGTTAAACCATTGAAGACCTAACTTAATTTTAATATTTTGTCAATTATTTGGGTCAATTTAAGTAATTTTATTAAATCCAGTGACCTATGTTTAATCAACTAAATGATTCACTAATACTCATTTTTGTAATAAAATAGTATAAAAATAAAAAATTTAAATGACCCGCTTTTACTGCACTCCAAAGTAGAAACTAAAATTTTTTTAACACAAAATCAATCTAGGAATACAGACAAAGTGGGGGGCAAACACTGACAATATGTGACTTACGATTGATTGATAAGACAGTGAGATTTACATTTTAATTATTTAGTCATAAATACGTGTTTTTCTAATGTTTTGCAATAGGAACAACAATCAGTTATCACTTAATATTAGTATGGTTTAAAGGTTTTCATTAAAGGAAAAGATTATTGTAGTCTTATATGGTCAGTGTTTGGCCACCCGTATTTAGTCTGTATCCCTAGATAGATTGATTTTGTGTTCAAAAAAATTATTTTCTACTTTGAAGTGCGGTAAAAACGGGTCATTTGCATTTTTAACTTTTATCCTATTTTATGTTCTACTTTTTTAGTCTTAGCCATTAATTGTTTGATGCATACTTGCAAATCAAGTCAAGCGCTTTGAACTGTTAATCAACAAAACAGAATTCTTGCATTCAGCAATTTTTGATGGGCAAGAACACGATTAATTTATAGAAACCGTTAAGGTGTAAAGTTGTGGACTGGTTCACCCCTAACTAGGCATTGCCCCCTACAGACGGAAAAATGTCTAGTCCGCTTTAGTGCGTCTGGCATTGGGAAAATGTTGCTCCCATCAGACTGAATAAATAAATTGCAATTTGAAAGGATCGTTTCTATGGCGGGTCCAGGATCGACTTGTCACCGGTCTTCAAACTTTTCACTAGATTGCATTGTCATCCGAGTTATGCCTGCGTGCAAAATTTCAGCTCTCTGGCTTTATCGGAAATGCTCTAATTTTGTGCTCAAAGATTTCAACCATTACATCCCCCAATGTAAGTTAAATAAAAGTGGGTAAAAAATAAGACTCAGAGAAATTGTAATTATCAGCACAGAAAACTGGGGTAGCTTTTTGTTCTAATAATGTTGGCTATATGAAGCAAGTGTTTGAAAAATCTCAAGTTAATGAGAAACGAAACAGCAAAGTGCGATAAACTGTTATGGTAGTCCAGCTATTACAGACACATTTTGAAGGCAGCACATTAATACAAGCGAATGTGCAATGTGTATTTGATCAATACTAATTTAACACGTGCGGGAAGCTGAACGTATAATTACATTAACATGCTAACTAACCCAACATGCCATTCAACAAAGCCAATGTAGCACGCACATTCCCCCATTCGCTTCATCTTTGGATCTGTCCGCTGATGTAAATACTTCAACCATTAATTCAACGCTTCAAAAAAAAACCACACTCCTAGTTTAACGCCACACTTCCAGCTATTATTCGCTTTATAATGCGACCGCGTCGTGCGGCGCGCAGGTTCTGCGTGGTACCTGGGGCATTGAGGAGCCGGGAGCGCTTGCAGTAATAAGCCACTTCCTGCTGGCAGTGCTCTGCCGAGGCCACGATGGCTGACAGCTGCTCTCCGGTGGCGCCGTAGTTGAACGTAACGAGAAGCGGCTGTGTGGCGGTGGCGCCCTGTATCGCCGTCTTCTCCATGTTCTCGTGGGTCACGGTGGTCCACACCTTGTCCTCTGAAGGCAAAAATCCCCCCGTATAGCCTTAACAGACCACATATGAAGGCCGGCATGGCACAACAAGGGGGTGGGTAGCCAGCGCCAAGCCCGATCGCCTTTGTTTCCCGACAGACGACCCGTACACAATGCACAAGATACTCTCATATGAGGTTGAGTCAACCTAGGGGGAAGCCCAGGATTGGCTCAGAAAATCGTCACTAGTGCTGGACGTGAGGTGGAATCGGGTTCGTAGCGAAGCGTGCTAATCGCTCCTCCTCCAACGCGCGCACACAGATGCGTCACATCTCATTTCTGACGTGGCAAGGGGACTTTAAAAATATATATATATTACTCGCCAACATTTTTCTCAGATTTGCTCTTAAGAAGTACTCTTTTGGGATAGCCATGTCGAGCATTCCTACTGTGTGCGATGTTTTGCCTCCTACGTTGGTGGCATCATTAGGTGAAATGTCATGACGCGCGGAGAAGCACTCGATGTGGCTATCCCGAAAGAGCAACTCTGGAGGTCAACTCTCATAGCTGTGAAATTTTCAATGAAGACATCCCTTTTGTTTATTTGTACAACATTTAATAAAGTGGTCGACTTCCAAATTGGAAACGCGAGCAATATATAGTACGTTGGCGACACCAACGTCACTGGCTGCCATATTGACATTAACACGGTCGCTGGGGGTTGTCGTTTCTTTGGCAGCTGCTGACACACTTTGCAAAGAAACACAGTTAATCTTTTTCGTGGCTAATGTCCACAAAAAAATAATGCGCGATTGCCGCCCTTCACAGCAGCATGCTGCACGCAAGATGTTTTTTGATTGGTTTTCATGTTGGTGATATATAAACTTGTCATTTAATCTCGCAGGTTTTAAACTTTACAGGTCGAAAAGTTAATGCTCAAATCGTGGATGCTTTTGAAAAATTTTGCGCCATGCCCTGAAGAAATACAACAAACGATGCTATTACGGTCCCACATTGAAAAAGTGGCCCAGCTTTGTTCTATCATGGGCTCCATACGCTCTCACACAAGAGGAGGGAGAATCGTCAGAGCATAACTGTTGCCCCAAGTCCCTCATCTTATCTCATTGTCAGAAACCGCTTAGTCCTGTACAGGGTCGCGGAGAGGTGGAGCCTATCCCGGCAGATACAGAGCGCAAGGCAGGGATATACCCACGATGGGACGCCAGTCCATCACTGGGCACTGCGGGGAATTTAGTCTGCAAGCCAATAAACCTATGCAGCAGCATGGGTTTTTTTGGACTGTGGGAGGGAACCGGAGTGCCAGGCGAAAACTCACGCGGACACGGGGAGAGCATGCAAACTCTACACAGAAAGGCCACCCGAGCCGAAATTCGAACCCGGGATCTTCTTGCTGTCAGGCGACAGCGCGACCCACTGGGCCACCGCGCCGCCCGGCTTACTGGTTTAGTTTTGAATAAATCTCTTCTCTCTTTCTCACACCCTTGGCAATGAAATGGAAAAGATGCGACATACGGAGTGCATGCGAAACCTTGCCTGTCATGTTGCAAAACACCAGAAGGGCTCCAAGGGGACCACTGCCGTCGGGGTCTACCCAGTAGTGCCCAGATGCTCGGCCCAGGTGTTTGTACGCCTCACACGACAGCTCGTAGGCGGCTGGGTAAACAAAACGCAAATACAAATGTGATTCGCATCGTTACCGAGTTGATTCTTAACTTCCTCCCGTCGTCGCCGGTGGAAACTACTCATCTCGGCCGAATGGCTGAATGTATATGTACATATGTGAACACTTTTTTAGCTATCTTCATCTCCTCCGCAAGTATTAGATAATATGTTATTACACTAAAGCAAAGAACCACGTACTGTTAAAAACAATAATCTATTTTCAGTTTTTCACGAAAACACGTATATAAGTAAATGTACAGAGTGATGGAAGTAATACAAAATTTGAGCAATGTTGTGATTAAATAGTTTACCGTGATGAGTTTCAAAAGTTATAATTGTTTTTAAATTTTTATATTGAAATGACTATGTACAGAAAAATATTTAATATTTTCATTTACAAATAAACATATCGTGATTTTCAGTACCCACTTCATCCTGTCCAGTATCATGGAGACCAGAGCCTATCCAGCAGATACAGGGTGCTGGGCAGGGCTATACCCAGGATAGAAGGCAAGTCCATAGCAGGGCACTGGGGGCTATTTAGTTAGCAGGCCAATTAACCCAAAGAGGAGCATGTATTTGGACTGTGGGGGAAAACCGGAGTACTAGGAAAAAATCCATCTGGACAGGGGGAGAGCATGCAAATTCCACACAGAAACGCATCCAAGCCAGAAATCAAGCCGAATACCTTTTTTTCTGTAATGGGCGGTGCTACTCACTGCACTACCGTGCCACCGCAAGTATACATAACATCTATCAGAGATGTTTATCTATAAGTAGGCTTGAAAAGGTCATTTAGCAAGAAAGGATGATCGCTGGTGGTGGAGACTAACGGTGACGTAAGTGGCTTCCAGAGGAGGTAACAGGGCCGAGAGGACATCCACACTGGAGATGAAGCAATGAAAAGCTGGAACGCATACTTTTGTATTCTACAGAACCGTGCAATGTTCTATGGAAGAGCATTAATGGGCACAGATAAGAACTCATCTTCATTATTTTAGTCTTGTTGCAAATTATGTTAACAGTGCCTTTGTCTCAGACCTTCATTTATAAATCATTCAAATTTGTCAATATACGGGCATGTTGCAGTGAGTTAACAGTTATACAGCAGATATATTAATTACCACTATGCTGAGTGTATATTGAACATAATGCACTTCTTTTTACAAAAACATTTAGTTGTATATAGTTTTACTAGGGGCGGCGTGGTGGCCCAGTGGTTAGCGCTGTCGTCTCACAGCAAGAAGGTCCCGGGTTCGAATCTCTCGGCTCGGGTGCCTTTCTGTGTGGAGTTTGCATGCTCTCCCCGTGTCCACGTGGGTTGTCGCTGGGCACTCCGGTTTCCTCCCACAGTCCAAAAAGCATGCTGCTACATAGGTTAATTGGCTCGCAGGCTAAATTGCCCCGCAGTGCCCGGCGATGGACTGGCGTCCCATCGTCGGGATATCCTTGCCTTGCGCCCTGTGTCTGCCGGGATAGGCTCCGGCTTCACCGTGACCCTGTATAGGACTAAGCGGTTTCAGACAATGAGATGAGATGAGATATTTTTACTACAAATAATTAAGGAGCGCATGCTTCCTTCCGAGTGCACATGTTGCTTTTATTATATGAATCTAAGATTTTGTTTAAGAACACCAGGAAAAAGTTTTGAAAACCTAAACATACTTAAACGTATATGTCTAGCTGATAACGACATTTGAAGTGTAAAATTCGTTCGTGATATTTACTTTTTTCCTTCCGTGTTAATTTATCCATAACAATAAAAAAATACACTTCAGTTCATCCATACAGTATTGACTTTGACTACAGTTTTGCTGGAGAAAAAAAATAATTGGTGGCCAAACAATAGCGTGGCAATTTAAAAAAATCTATTGTGATTTTAATCACGAGACTGAGACCATGATGGTATTCCATTAGCACTGAGGTTCTGTCGTACTTTTGAAAATGTTCAATGGAAAGTCAGTTATCCATGATATACATTCCGTTCAATTTATCACTAATGTCTCTTTATTTCGTAAGGCTTTATTGAAAACGAAATTTGAAGGACTGCTGTCCAATGACTTAGATGTAGAGCTGTTTGACAGCAGTGCTGTAGAGCAGCAAATTGGTGTTCTCCCACTGGATGCATGGGATTTTTAGAGCTAATCCAATTCCCTGCCACAAAAAAATGAAATATCAGCCAAACATTGGCGTGTAAGGTCCTCCTGAAGATGAGTCTTGAGAACGAGTGAAACTGTGCTGAAACATTATCACCATAAGCCTTGGTAAATCAAAGGATGAAATCCTACCCAAGCCATGACCACCTATCATCATCCTGTTATGTAACAACATGCTTAACACCTGCATATATTTTCTTTGCTCCATCTCCCCAACGGAAAGTTTGTTTGAACAAATAATTAATAGCAATTATATAATTTATAACGCGCCGCGCACATTCCGTGGCTGGTTATGGACGAGACACGGATACGGAGGTGCGAGAAAACCGCAGAGAGGTGGTCGGAAGGCAGACACGCAGTCAGCCGGTGCCAACATTTGCCAGACGGGGAGGGGTAGGGGAGAGAACACACACACATCACACGGAAAGGCGCCCGAGGCGAGAATTGAATTCCCTCGGGCGCGACTTTCTCTCTGTGAGGCGTGGATGTTACCGCCGCTACGACCCCACTTGCTCCCCGAACAGAGCACGCGGCGGCGGACTGCGTGTCTGCCGCCGTGTCGCAGGACACTGACGCGTGTGGCAGGTGCTCCCCGTGTAGCTGGTGCCTTGGCAGTCACAGGAGAAGCCACCCCACGTCTGCATGCAGCGCCCTCCGTGCTCGCAGTGGTTGGGGAGGCACCTGCGCAGTCACTCACCACCCGCCGACACCCGTAAGGCGGCTAACAGCCAGCAGTGCTAACGTCCACCTAGTCATGCACTGTCCTAAAATCAGCACTAATGTCACAGCTGCGACATAATGATGGGATGATAAAGACATCTGCGGACTGTATTCTAATACACTTGACCACACATGCTCTTTTAAAGACCTTTTCAAGCGGTGATAGATTTAGCTTCCATTTCCTGCAAGATTCAAATGTGCTTTTTGTACATTTCATCTACTTTTTTAAGAGTTTGTCTTGACATCACACGCTTTGCTAGATAGCTAAATGACATGGATCATAATAGTAAGGCATTCAGTAGACCAATCTCAAACAACACATGCAAATGAACGAAAGTATTAAATCCGTGCTATACAGCAAAAAGGTTTATCGGGAAAATGAGACCACCTGTGTACTGCACAAATCTATGTCCTAAGTGGTGTTTTTTTATTCCAAGGCAAAAAAATTACATTTCAGTCTCACGTCGTCGCATTATTCACAGAGAGTAAGCTGACCTGTCCGTAAGTCCGCACATATCGAAGTGCACGTTGATATAGTTCCCCAGCAGGCCCTGCTGGAGCAGCGTGAGATCGACAAGCTGGTTGTCCATGTGAATGAGACGCATGCAGCCCAGGAACGGAGCCACGGCAGTCTGCGGGTACCCTATGAGACACAGGGTAGCAGTGGCCTGACGTCGTGACGAATAAGGGAGCAACATCGATATTAGCGCTCACACGTGCGACGGTTGGGTTATGCAGCGCCGCATGGTCAAGCGGCTCTTTGTTTGGCCGGAGGGAGGGGGGTAAATGTGCACGGCATGGGCTAGAGAAAACGTGGGCTGATGCGGTACAACAGGATGCGGAGCTGAGTGGATCTGCAGATGGCTGGCACCAGCGGCATCAGGATCAATGAAAACATTCTGTTTTTGAAAGCAAGGTGGCATTATTTTAACTGAAACTGCATTATGGTTATAAATTTAAAGCAGTATTGTCAGTCAATCAGTATCAGAACCCGCTTAAGCCTGTACAGGGTCGTGTCACCTTAGCATTATTAAATTATTACTAAATATATTGTGTTCTACTTCATTCTGCATAATTGGCTTGCTGTTACATATTTTTATTCTGTTCTTTAGCAAATCTGCTGTATTTTAGTTTAACGTTTTTTGGGAAATTCGCATTGCTTTTTCAAAATTAAATTCTCTCTTGAAAAACGTAACTATTCCCAGGGACGTCTCACCTTTAAAAAAATAAACGATTGATAGTTCATCCAAATGCAGATAAGTGTGCCAAGTAGCAACGCGCTAGGCTTCTCGCTGTCTCAAATACACTTGGCCTGCTCCTAGCCAAGCTGGAACATGAAGTAGTGACTTGCGACCTCGGCCAAGTGCAACCCATGGCTCTCATCTCATCTCATTGTCTGAAACCGCTTAGTCCTATACAGGGTCACGGTGAAGCCGAAGCCTATCCCGGCAGACACAGGGCGCAAGGCAAGGATATCCCGACGATGGGACGCCAGTCCATCGCCGCGCACTGCGGGGCAATTTAGCCTGCGAGCCAATTAACCTATGCAGCAGCATGCTTTTTGGACTGTGGGAGGAAACCGGAGTGCCCGGCGAAAACCCACGCGGACACGGGGAGAGCATGCAAACTCCACACAGAAAGGCACCCGAGCCGAGAGATTCGAACCCGGGACCTTCTTGCTGTGAGGCAACAGCGCTAACCACTGGGCCACCGTGCCGCCCCGCAACCCATGGCTCACATCGGCAATTACTGGCCCACACAAGTCTTCGCAGGAGGTATAGATGGAATCAAATAATTCATTTGGCCGCCCCAGACGCCAATGAAGGGTTGTTGTTTTTTTAACTCAACGTACAGATGTTATAAAAATCAACCGTGGACTTTTCAAATTGCGTACAGTACGTACGTGCGAAGAACGATAAGAAGACTAAAGAGGCATAAATATACAGAGAGAGAGGGAGAGAGGGAGACGTAAAGACCGGGTAAGCAGCGTTCGTACCACCAAAATAGTAGGTTTTTCCTGCGATGAGGTGCAGCGGTGGAGACAGCGCGACCGCACGCTCGCTGCCATCCACGGCGACGAGCAGGGAGTCGTCGCGCACCTGGAGCACGATGCTGTGCCACTCCCCGTCGTTCAGCGAGGAACCTTGCGGCAGAGCAGAGCAGAAGACTCGCGTGAAGTGCCGGGCACATGCACGGGCACGCAGATGAAGCGTTCGGTGGGGCAATCAGAGCATTTGCGTTCCGCTCTCTGTGCATTGTTCCGTGCGTCACGATGCATGGCGGTGCGGCCGTACATCCACGCGTGCACCGGGTCGGGTGTTAAAACCTGCCACTTTGCAATGCACGAATGACCACACGCATACAAATTCTGCAGCGGACTACACAATCGCAATTTCTACGTCGTGCTGTATTGTATTCACGTCAACGCATTTAAATGTTCCACAGTAACAAAAACGAACACGTTGGCTGCGCTCACGGAGCAGGGTACAACAGGTGTTTTTTGGTCGAGATGTATTTTGAAAACATCTGTCGCGTAGTTATGAGAGCAATCATATGAGAGCACAGTCTTCATTATGATGGGGCCTTCAAATTGCACTGCATTAGCAATCACTCGAACAGACTGCTCTTAAAACAAGACTGGTTCAATTGACAAACGCCCTTAACAACCGATGACCTGATAATGGAAATATGGACTGTCAATGATCGCTGCAAGAAATCGTTTTAAAAAGGGTTTTTTTTTTCAATCACTTGATATATTATGGGAAAAATTACGTTTAATTTATCGTTTTAAAACCGAGATAACTGACAAGTTCACATTTTCACACAAGAGGAAATTTACTTCGATTGAAGTGCATTTTACACAAGAATAACAAAAACTGAAATTTGTCGAGCAATGAACACGCACGTAACAAATTATGACACTAAATGGTATGCACATTCTATCATCAAATACATGAAGTGTCAGCAACAGTTATATGTAGGCCCATGGGTTAACCATTTTAACGTGAACACCTGTCTGCTGAAAACAAAACTTCACCTCAAGAATCGTAAGTTCCAGTTCCCCTGTGTACGAAGCAAAATAGGGCATATTGTACAACACAACTGCATGATTAAATGAATCATATTTAATTAAGATGTTTGCTTTTTATACGGGGCGGCGCGGTGGCCCAGTGGGTAGCGCTGTCGCCTCACAGCAAGAAGGTCCCGGGTTCGAATCTCTCGGCTCGGGTGCCTTTCTGTGTGGAGTTTGCATGCTCTCCCCGTGTCCGCGTGGGTTTTCGCCGGGCACTCCGGTTTCCTCCCACAGTCCAAAAAGCATGCTGCTACATAGGTTGATTGGCTCGCAGGCTAAATTGCCCCGCAGTGCCCGGCGATGGACTGGCGCCCCATCGTCGGTATATCCTTGCCTTGCGCCCTGTGTCTGCCGGGATAGGCTCCGGCTTCACCGTGACCCTGCATAGGACTAAGCGGTTTCAGACAATGAGGATGAGGTCTCTCATCTCATTATGAGGTCTCTCATCTCATTATCTGAAACCGCTTAATCCTATATAGGGTCACGGTGAAGCCAGAGCCTATCCCGGAAACATAGGGCGTAAGGCAGGAATACACCCGACGACGGGACGCCGGTCCATCGCCGGGCATTGCGGGACAATTTTAGTCTGCGAGCCAATCAACCTATCCAGGAGCATGCTTTTGGACTGTGGGAGGAAACCGGAGTACCCGGCGAAAACCCACGCGGACACGGGGAGAGCATGCAAACTCCACACAGAAAGGCACCGGAGCCGAGAGACTCGAACCCGGGACCTTCTTGCTGTGAGGCGTCAGCGCTAACCACTGCGCCACCGAGGTTCTGAAATCTGCCTTTGTCTACTTGAGTTGTAAATATGAAGGTCGAACATTTTCACTGTTGCTATCACTGTTGTTGCCATTGTTGTTCCTGTGTTCATCTCCGTATCTATTTCTGTTTCTTTCATCCGTGTCCGTCCCAGCCCTTGCTGTGTTCTTAGTATTTGCGCTCTCTCTCTCTCTCTCACACACACAAAATCCGCTAACTTCACCACAATCTAACTTCTGGGCTCGCTGCCAAGCCACCCACAAGCTAGGGAATCGGCAAAAAATATTTCTATCAGCTTCGGCTCGTGGATACGTCTAAAAAATGTTACTGTTGCTGATTATCCATTCTCATGTTGTTGTTGTTGTTGACATGCCATTCTCTCCACAGTTCTGTGCAGTGCTTTGTGACCCTCGTGTATAAATGCAATTATTATTATTATCTCATCTCATCTCATTATCTGAAACCGCTTAATCCTATATAGGGTCACGGTGAAGCCGGAGCCTATCCCGGAAACATAGGGCGTAAGGCAGGAATACACCCGACGACGGGACGCCGGTCCATCGCCGGGTATTATTATTATTAAGGTATGAAATGAGTTAATGTATCCGCCTGGCTGATGCTGTTGCCTACAGCAAAGCAGCATTGTTGGGTCTCGCTGGCCACTCCGCCCTTGTTGCACCACCATCAAGTAACCTCCGGCAAAAAAAAACATCGGCTGCAAAAAAAAATATCTGGCCCGTGTCATGCGTAGCGTTGTGTGTAGTGCTGCTGCCTCACAGTAATGGGGTAACTTGCTTACCACTCCCCAGTGGGAAACTGTTCAAATGACATACATTTCAGATTAAATAAACATTAGAATGTTCGAGATTCCATTTCCAGCTGGAGGACCTTTTTCATATGGCGTTTGCATTGTTCTCCCTATGTCTGCCTCGGTGTTCAGCAGGTACTCCGGTTTCCTCCCACAGGCCAAGAAATGCTGCTCATATTAATTGTCCTGACTAAATTGCCTCCGGTGTTCTGAGTTGTTGAGACTTCTTTACCCCTCAATGTTGGACGCCAGTTAAAAGAGCGCAAAGGTTCTTTTGCGCAGCCTCAATACCAGCTACCATTGCTATGCCAATGACACCCAAATCCAATTCCACGCAAAACCATTCTTCAATGCGTCTGGTCTTTCCATGTCATCCTCACTGTCAACTGTGCTGGCCTGGCTCAATTCAAATTTCCTTAAACTAAATGGCGACAAAACAGAAGTTTTGCTTGTGGGAACCCCGCACCAATTATCCAAGGCTCATCTCATCTCATTGTCTGAAACCGCTTAGTCCTATACAGGGTCACGGTGAAGCCGGAGCCTATCCCGGCAGACACAGGGCGCAAGGTTAAGGATATACCGACAATGGGACGCCAGTCCTTCGCCAGGCACTGCGGGGCGATTTAGCCTGCGAGCCAATCAACCTATGTAGCAGCATGCTTTTTGGACTGTGGGAGGAAACCGGAGTGCCCGGCGAAAACCCACGCGGACACGGGGAGAGCATGCAAACTCCACACAGAAAAGCACCCGAGCCGAGAGATTCGAACCCGGGACCTTCTTGCTGTGAGGCGACAGTGCTAACCACTGGGCCACCGCGCCGCCCTTATCCAAGGCTAAACCTATCCAATTGATGCTTTACGTCCAAACCATTGAAGTTGTTAAGGCAATCCGGAGTATTGGTGTGACTTTTGATTTCCCACTCAGCTTTTGAGACACATATCGACAATGTGACGAAAGTCGCCTATTTCCATCTCAGATATATAGCCAGACTGTGCAACATCCT
Organism: Mordacia mordax; assembly: GCA_036362905.1. Lineage (NCBI taxonomy): Eukaryota > Metazoa > Chordata > Hyperoartia > Petromyzontiformes > Petromyzontidae > Mordacia > Mordacia mordax. Next base: position 30,201,311 of record JAZEWT010000003.1, on the reverse strand, counting down.
GTTATCCTCTGATTCTGAGAAGCTAATACAGATCTGCATCTCCTTAAGAATCAATTAGGGTAATGCACTGCTCTCTGGAATCCCTGCCTACCTGATCAATCGTCTCCAACGCCTGCAGAATGTGGTTGCTCGAGTCCTCACCCGCACACCCATCCACGATCACATATCCCCAGTACAGTTGTCTCTCCACTGGTTACCGGTTAAATACAGGATTTAAATCAAGATCCTCCTCCTCACCTAAAGGGCTCTCACTGGCGCTGCTCCGACATACATCAGTGGCCTACTTCAGGCATCCTCCTCATCCCGACCACTCCGATCCTCCAATACGGGCTTGCTTCATGTGCTCAGATCGCACCCCCATTCGATGGGTGACGGAGCCTTCTCGCACACTGCTCCAAGACTCTGGAACGCGCTTCCATTGGAGATTCCATCAGCCGAGTCCCTGGGCATCTTCAAATCTCGTCTCAAGACTCACTTGTTTATAAGGCTTTCAAACCCTCTGGCTAGGATTGTTGATACGGCTCAATGTCGTTGTGCCGGAATTATGGCTCTCTGCCGACCCACGCCGGCTCGGGAACTATTGTTCCTTTCTTGTTTGATGATTGCTTCGAAAATCTGCTCTCTCGGGAGAGCCGCGTCAATTGCTTCCTCTCTCCAATCGACGCGGCTGTCCCGAGAGAGCAGCTTTTCTAAGCAATCAATCATCATGCATCGAGCCGTGAAAACCTAGATCATTACCTTCCTTGTTGGTTAATGATTTTTTTTTAATTTTGCTTATTTTATGTCCTAGAAGTTATTGCTACTATTTGACTCTCAGTTAAGCTGTCCTGATGTTGTTGTTGACATGCCGTTCTGTCCACAGCTCATGTTTGTAAAAAAAAAGCCCCAAAAAAAGTTATTGTTGCTGATTTGCCATTTTGATGTCGTTGTTGTTGACGTGCCGTTCTCTCCGCAGCTCTGTGCAGCGCTTTGTGACCTTGGGGTGAAAAGCGCTCTGGAAGTGCAATCATTACTATTCTTAAATACAACACTGACTGATCCTCGGGTACATGCCCTCACCTCCCTCTGCTCCCGCCGCTGGCTTCCCACGATCACCAGCGACGACAGCCAATCGTTCCTGTCTCTCTGCACTCGAGCCCACGGTAGGACTGCCTGCACCGTGACTCATAACCTCTTCTCTCTACCATGGACTAGGACCATCACTCCCACGTGTCGTTTCTTCGTGGAAGCCCCCCACCGTCTGCAACGCCGCAAACCCCGCCGCTCGTTCGCAGCAGCGCTCAATCTACACAGACGTTAAGGAGACGTCTGGGGCACTGAGCTTGGCTCCATGCTGCAGAGCCATGGCCATTTATGTCTGTGAACTATTGTTTGTTATAAATTGCACGATTATTATTTAAATCCAAATTCACATCCGTATGCACATTTCTTGTGCAGCAGTGCCAACACGAAAGCCGTCTGCCTAACTCAGCAATAAATAATGCCATGTTCTTAGTTGTTGTCTCAACTAGTTTAATAAAACGTTCATCTTGCCTGTTTATGTGACAGAGAATTGGAAACTTGGGAAATTTTAATTCCCAAGTTTTAAGGCAAGTGAACAAACTGCCCTGCCAGCATCTTACCTCATGTAAACACTCTGATGGAAATGGCCATATTGGGCTCTTAAATGTTTGTTTTCGATGTAAACTAAGCAGCATTAACCTTTATTTTCACCAGTAAACCTTTGAACATTTATTAGACTAACGGGAAAAACAAGAAAATATGCTTATCTGACCATTTTCAGTTTCAGGATACAGTTAATATGATCAGAATTAACATGTTAGTCTGATGTTGATTATCCCGGATATATAAAGGTTAATGAAAACAAGACCAAGGAACTAGAGGGAAAACAAAAGATCAAGTTAAAATTCGACAGATAAAAATCTCGTCGTGTAAACAACTCTGCAGACATTCATGACAAAGGAAAGCAATTTAAAACTAATGTTAAGAAACATACCACATCAGAGTCACGCATAGATCGCTCAGTTACAGTACGCATGACGATAACTCCAACGTGAGAGGTGACACGTCACGAAGGAGAGAGGGAGCACGCTCGACACGGCTATCCCGAACGAAGAGCTTTGATTAGTAACCTTCATGCATCGTGCTATGAAAACCTACATCGGGAAAATTGTGAATTTACTCATGCTCCTGAATGGTGAAAGGCATAATTATGTCATGAAGAGAGTGCATTATTAAATGTTCGCGATGTTTACACGTGCAAATATTGGAGTTCGACTTCTGCAAGCGAGGATAAGGTACAGTCCTATTTTATATTCTATATTGACTTTTAATCTCGTTCATTTTTACTATATTATTACTGTGACTGTTGAGACATTTGCATTAAACATTCGATGCGATGAAACACTGCTGTACGTATGACACGGCTTCTGAATGTATTTACACGCTCAGATCATTTTCCCGGCATGCTCGATTTAATTTCTTTTGGATCGGTAAAAAAAATGAACATTGTTGAGCTGATCTTCCCAAGTTGCAATATCTGATCATGATCCGATCTGACGGTGTACACCCACGTATTTTAGAAACTGAATGGATGATCACTGTGGCACATCAAGGATTCAACTCGTTATTTTTGCATAATATAATATTTTGTCTTCTTCAAAATTCCATGAACAAAGAACTTTTAAGACCATTTCTGTATATTACCCAAGGTCTCCTTTGCAGACAATGTATTTTGTCTACATATTCACACCTTATTTAAATATATTCATCATTCATTACTTCACTGGCAAAAAAGGTTATATTTTTACTCGCTGCCAGGGACCATAGTGACGATAAATCATGCCTAATGTTTGTGAAATCTGCAGAAGGATGTAATTTACTTAAATCAAGCAAGGTTAAAATTATTATACCGATAGAGTGCTGGTTAATGCATAATAGCCATGCAGATGATTGCACAGAACTCAAAGAATAACTTAAGGAATATGTGTTACAGACAAGTTGCATTAATGCACGTTTGTGAACAGCGTTATATATCCATACGATATTACCAACAAGACACCCTCTTCATATCTGCACAGTCTTCCTCTCACAATTATATTCATCCAAACATGTCACTGAGATCATATAATTTTGCATTTTAAAATTATAGTTGAAAGTCTGATCATATTTTACTTATTGTTCTGCAACGATGTGCATATTTAAAAAATCCCAAAAATGTTATTGTTGCTGATGTTCCGTTCTAGTGCCATTGTTGTTGGCATACCGTTTTCTCCGCAGCTTTGTGCAGCGCTTTGTGGCCCTCGGGTGAAAAGCGCTCTATAAATGCTATTATTATTATTGAGGAAATTCTCTTCTATTCCATGCAATAGCTGCATGCTGAAGTACTATAATAACTGGGTACTGTAGCCTCTATAGTTAATAATAAGAACAACAATTTATAACGAGGACAGCATGGTGGCCCAGTGGGTAACGCTGTCGCCTCACAGCAAGAAATCCCGGGTTCGAATATCGGCTCGGGTACCTTTCTGTGTGGAGTTTGCATGTTGTATCCCCATGTCCGCATGGGTTTTCGCCGGGTACTCCAGCATCGTTCCACCGTTCAAGAACACACTGCTTGCCCAGGTGAATAAATTTCTCCAAGTGCCCTGCGATGCACTGGCGTCAGATCCGAGGTATAACCCCGCCTTGCACCCTCTGTCTGCGGAGATGCTCTCATCTCATCTCATTGTCAGAACGGCTTAATCCTGTACAAGGTCGTGATGAGCCGGAGCCTATCCCGGCAGACACAGGGCGTAAGGCAGGGATACACCCACGATGGGACGCCAGCCCATCACCAGGTACTGCGGGCAAATTAGCCTGCGAGCCAATTAACCTATGCAGCAGCATGCTTTTTGGACTGTGGGAGGAAACCCGAGTGCCCGGCGAAAACCCACGCGGACACGGGGAGAGCATGCAAACTCCACATAGAAAGGCATCCGAGCCGAGATTCGAACCCGGGTCCTTCTTGCTGTGAGGTGATAGCGCTTACCCACTGGGCCACCGTGCCGCCCTGCAGAGATCTTGTATAGGAATAAGCGTGTATTGATAACAATGATGACAGCCATCACGCATCATTTTATCCCAGAATATATAAACCTTTCTGTAGTACTGGAGGAACACAGGGGACTATATGATTATTATGGACAGGTGGACCTTGTACTAAAGCGGCAGTCCTTATGCAATTCATCCTTGCTTTGACACAGCCTAACAGCTTCCCGCATAACATTGTGGACAGCGTTGCAACCGCTGCAGCAACACAATCGTGAACTCACCGGCGACCAGGAGCAGCTCAGTGCGCCCTCCGGGTTGAAGAGTGGAGGCGATCTGCAGCTTCCCCTCGCTCAGAGCCAAGAGCAGAGTTCCGCCGCTGTGGCCTCGCTCCGACACCACGTGCAGCAAAAGCCCCGCGGCGTCCCACGTGCGAAACTGCAGTCCCAGGGACTGCAACTGCAGCTGTGCGTGGTCCGGCCACAGCGAATGCCCGACCAGCGCCAGGAAGCCGCCCGGGCTTGGGAAGGTGACGGGCACGAGTGGGACCTCCGCCGAGCAGCCGAACGTCACGTTGCCCTATCGTGTGTCCCCGTGGAGACACGCAGAGACACGGATTGCCCATGAAGTCGATTACAGACTTATTGGGCGGGAGCATTTTTAAGCAAGAACCAACTTTATTCGATTCGTCTGTTTTTATTTAAACTGGAAGAGACCGTTGAGAAGTGTAGTTATTTGTTTTTAACAGTTGTCCAGTGGGGAGCAGTAACTAGGTTACAATATCTCAGGGAGCGGGGGGGGGGTAATTATTCAGGACAATTAACCAAGGCAGCGAAATGTTTTTTGAACGGAGACTGGCATGACACACGAGGCGATGGCATGGCCAGAAACACACCCAGCTGCATTTATCTGTGCAGTACGGATGTTTACTGCACCAAATACGAGTTTAAAGTAGAGTTGATCCATGCCCATAACCAGAAATGCATCAGGAATTTGTCGCTGACATCGCCCCGGATAAGGGCGTCTGGTAAGTATTATTCATTTATTATTATTAATCGTGAGTGGGAATCAAGTTCGGATTGTAGGGTTTGTGTTCGACACAAAGTACACCTGTCTTGTGACTTGGATATAGTGGCTGCGCTAACAACCGAGCCCTAACGCATGGCACTTTATACAAATGTATTGCTGCGATGGCCGAATTACCAGGAATGCGCCCGTATCATATCGGGCATGAAAAGACAACCAAGATCGAGCCTGCCAAGTGCTCGAATGAGTGACCATACGTAAACAAACACAAGTGTAGTTGGCGGCGTGGGTAAGAGATGACGGTGTCGCGAAATCATCCATCGTTCTGCATTAAAATAATAAAAAAAACGATTGCAGGTGGAAGTATGGTTGAATAACCGTTAGCGACTGCAAGCAGCAGGAAAGCGGTGCCGTTGTAACACGCTGATGCCAAAGCCAGTCCCGTGTACCGCAACATATACACAAGTGGTTGTAATAAGCCTTTGTTGTGACCGGGTTATTTGTATCTCTCGCAAAAAAATACAATCTAAATTCATAGCTGTTTTAGAAGCACTTTCAGAAACCGATTTCATTAAATCTGATTACATTACGCAAATACGTTCCAAGTGATGATATGGCTACATCAACATGCATTTATGCACTGCACAGCTGCATGTCTGGCTGGGAAAATTAATAACAATAATCACCTGACACTCTGCTGGCTTTAATTGAAGAAAATAGATTTTCTAGAATAGATAGAGCATATGCAAGCCCATTTAACCTCATGATCTGGCCGGAATGCTATGGTAAGTTTGTGTTTACTATAAACATTGGCCACTGGCAGAAGTGTTACTTATTACATTTATTTAAAGCTGCAGTGTTTTTGAAAGAATGTATTGAATTTTTTTAAATTTTATCTCTGCTTGTGCGCCACTACCAAATGGAGTATTATCACCAACGTCTGCTTTATTGTAACTGGCCTGCAAAACAAAACTCTAAATGACAGATGGGCCCAGTGCCGCTCCCTCAAGCCGCCCCATTAGGAGCTCGTTAGTGTGGTTTTAGTGTCCAACTGGTGGTCTAGTGAATCGTAATTATCCCACCATTGCAGGTACGGTAACTCTTGGTAATGGGCTGAGCTGGAAGGCATTGACAGGAGCGGAAGTATGTAAGAGAGGTAAAAAAAAACTGGAATAAATAATATTTTTATGAAATGGTGAGCGAGAGTCCATGGGGTATATGAGGCATATTCCTTTTTAGTGTTGTTGCTGACTGCTCTGAAGCAGTGTTTTTATTTTATTATAACGAATGCATAATTGATCTATAAAGTTCTGTGTTGTGAATAGAGCATCATTATTGACTTGAAGGAAACACCGTAATGTTTACTTGGACTTCGAACTGTCAGACTTTGACTTAAAATACGTTGGTCGTTGAAGGACGTTAGCATTCTAGCAACACGCATGCCTTGCCTTCGCCTTTCTGTAGCTTCCTCACATCTCTATAATGATGTAAGTCACCCTGGATAAGGACATCTGCAAAATAATAAATAAAACGTAATCATTAATTAATTAATTTGCATCACAAGAGACTGATACTCAGCCAAAACCTCACGGCCTTCATAGCTTCACATCAGACAAACATGTGTTTTATTTTAGTAATCAGTTACAAATACAGGGCGGCACGGTGGCCCAGTGGTTAGCGCTGTCGCCTCACAGCAAGAAGGTCCCGGGTTCGAATCTCTCGGCTCGGGTGCCTTTCTGTGTGGAGTTTGCATGCTCTCCCCGTGTCCGCGTGGGTTTTCGCCGGGCACTCCAGTTTCCTCCCACAGTCCAAAAAGCATGCTGCTGCATAGGTTGATTGGCTCGCAGGCTAAATTGCCCCGCAGTGCCCGGCGATGGACTGGCGTCCCATCGTCGGTATATCCTTGCCTTGCGCCCTGTGTCTGCCGGGATAGGCTCCGGCTTCACCGTGACCCTGTATAGGACTAAGCGGTTTCAGACAATGAGATGAGAGAACATTGTGAACAACGAGTCTGTTGACATTTAAGGACCTCCCGAATGGGCTTATTGGCTCCCAGCGCTACTGCAGCTGAGTGAGAGCGTATCGTTCGCGTTGCAAAGTGAATGTCGCAGCGAGGCGCGGCGCTCACAGCGATGTGGATCTGGGGCTTGGCACGACGTGCAAGGTCCGTCACGTCCTCGCCGTTGTAGTACACGTTCTCCATGCAGCCTAGGAAGTTGGGGTGAGACCCGCTCCCCGGCTTGCCTCCGAATGGGAGCCCGCCAAAGCTCAGCTTGTGTCAAGTGACGCACAGCGAGATGAGCGAGTGACGTGCGGGGGGGGGGCAGAGGGCGACCAGGAGAATTATTCCAGTGCCTCTTGAACCGGCGAAAAGTCACGCGCGCTCTGGGCGTGGGCGGATTTTAACAGGAGCGGTAATGTGGCCGTTTGTTGCGCCCTCGCTCGTAGGTCAACGCATGAATTCCGTTTGAGTTTATGGTTTGTTTGATTAATAAATTTAAAAAAGTCCGTGAATGTTTTATACCCTGTTGAATGAATGCATGATAGATTGTTTTCTTATGCAATAGGCACGGCATTTTAAAATACTTCTTGTCCTCCATACGCGGGGTTCCCCTGTGAAAGAGGCAGTGCAGAGAGCTATTGTTAAAGATATTTCACTGTTATTTAATGCAGCCATACAATTTGCACCGGACAAACACCAAAATTACATGATCACCACCACTGTTTAAAAACTATCAGTATCACGATAAATATCTGTGATGCAAAAGGCCGTTAAGAATCACCGATACAACTTAAGACGCAGTGTTGTTTGTTATGTTTCTCGATCGTTCCACAGCTGTCAGAATGTGAGTTAGTTGTCAGGTTTTATGTATGTTCAAGGCGATTTTTAACATAATTCTGACACCTCCTATACATTTTTCAATAGCCTTCCTTTTGGCATCTTCCCATACACGCATGAATTATTAACAAACCCTGAGCAACTTATTTTCGCAGCTTTATAATGCCCTTCCCGACTTTTTCAAACCCTCCTTCAAATGCAACCTTCTTCCAATCATGATAATTCTACACGTGCTTTTGTTTTACGTACTGTGTATACTGTATTTGTTTAACTTCACATAATAACCACAACGAAACTAGCAAGCTGAAGGTACATATAGATGCTTGCAAACCTTATACAATACGCCGTCCAGATAACTGAATGTTATTTATAAATGTCATTATTATACACAAATACATGGATGAACTTTCATATGAGTCAGTCATATCTGCACATTGTTTTCCATTGGCAAATTCAGAATAATAATAATTATATTTGTATTTCTAAAGCGCCTTTCATCCGAGGTTTACCAAGCATCATAATATTAGCATCACACAAAACTGCATAATCTTATTTGGATTTGTTTTCAGGAACATTAGATTCTCTAAGATCGACTTCACAACAGTAATTTTGTCCATGCCAGAGGCAAGACTGTAACCAAGCAGATATATTTATAAACAACGACAATGTCAAAGAACCTCTTTACGCATAAAATCAACAGAGCACTATACAAATAAGTTACCCCGTGTGTCTAACGCACAGTCAGGGGTGGAAGTCTCATCTCATCTCATTATCTGAAACCGCTTAATCCTATATAGGGTCACGGTGAAGCCGGAGCCTATCCCGGAAACACAGGGCGTAAGGCAGGAA
>JAZEWT010000003.1:30176286-30188127 GCA_036362905.1 Mordacia mordax | reverse complement strand
GAGGAAGTGTCTGGGGTGAATGAAGTCTGGGCATCGCTGCTTAGACTGCTGCCCCCGCGACCCGGCATCGGATAAAGCGGATGAAGATGGATGGATGGATGAATAGTTTATTCCAATTTGCATTGAGTAAAACAATATACGATGCAAATTCTGGTCATTCTCCCAAAAGGGTGTTACTTTTGAGAGCTAATGTTTAAAATTCTCACGACACGACTTTTTAAGTGTGACTCCATGCCACAACGAAATTTAAATTTCCAGACATCATTTCCATACTGTGGGCGGCGCGGTGGCCCAGTGGTTAGCGCTGTCGCCTCACAGCAAGAAGGTCCCGGGTTCGAATCTCTCGGCTCGGGTGCCTTTCTGTGTGGAGTTTGCATGCTCTCCCCGTGTCCGCGTGGGTTTTCGCCGGGCCTGCTGCTACATAGGTTAATTGGCTCGTAGGCTAAATTGCCCCGCAGTGCCCGGCGATGGACTGGCGTCCCATCGTCGGTATATATCTGCCTTGCGCCCTGTGTCTGCCGGGATAGGCTCCGCTTCACCGTGACCCTATATAGGATTAAGCGGTTTCAGATAATGAGATGAGATGAGGTTTCAGACAATGAGATGAGATGAGACTTCCATACTGTGCAGATTTGAACAAAGGCTTGATGAGTTGAACATTTAAGATCAAATGGTTTTATTGAAAACGTATTTTCAAACGTTGGGGTTCTGCAGCAAACCACAAAAAACCTTTAAAAAAATGAACGTTACAACATATGACCAGGGTGTCGTCTGAAGAAAAAAAAAAGAAAAGTTTTTATTTTTTTATTTGTAACGTCTATCTCGCCAATACCACCTCGTTAATTTATTTTGTTGGTTTCAACCATTGCCCTGGAGGAATCTTCTTGATAAAATTAATAAGAACTAAAAGCAGCAGATTTCCACCTGCACGATTCATTGCACGTATCATGAGCCTGTAAGACTTTTAAATCTACGAATCGATTGTTCCACACTTAACGGCTCATAAAATGTGGAGTTATGTTTTTGTAAAAAAAAAATAATCACTAAATAAGTTTAAATGCACAGTACACAACAATGCTTATAACAGTCTGCATGAACACTTATAAAAACATGGGGAATTTGCGATATATATTTATGGCTTAACATTAGCCATATGCTTTCAATTAACTCCAAATGATGGTATGATTGCTACAATTATTTCTGATAACAAAAAAAATCTTGAAAAGCTCCCAGCTGATACATTTAATGTCTTTCTTGCTTGTGAAATTTCCAGTTTAATTAGCCCTCAATTATCACTGTGGGAATAACTTGCAGGCATATAATGCAATTACAACTGAATATTTCCTCAAGCACACACAGCCAAATCAAAAGTTGATTCAAATAGTGCGTACATCTGGAAATCAATAATTCAAGAATGCAGCTAGTTAGATAAATGTAAATTGGAAGGAATGCAGCTAAAAACCAAGCTTCAATATGAGACTTGCAATTGTAAATACATAATCGTTATGTAATAGCGCACTTTTAGAAAGCTTCAATTCAATATTTGCAATTAAAGATGAAGATGTAGTTACAGCTCACATCTGAACAAAAGCAAAGTGACATGATGTGGTGGAGGTCTCCCCTCATCTCATTGTAAGAAACGCTTAGTCCTGTATGGGGTTGCGGTGAGCCGGAGCCTCTCCCGGCAGACACATGGCGCAAGGCAGGTATATACCCACGATGGGACGCCAGTCCATCACCGGGCACTGCGGGCAATTTAGTCTGCAAGCCAATCAACCTATGCAGCAGCATGTTTTTTAGACTGTGGGAGGAAACCGGAGTGCCCGGCGAAAACCGATGCGGACACGGGGAGAAAACATGCAAACTCCACACAGAAAGGCACCCGAGCCGAGATTCGATCCCGGGTGTTCTTGCTGTGAGGCGACAGCGCTACCCACTGGGCCACCGTGCCGATGTGGCGGAGGTGACAGCAGGAAATCCATTGATCCGTGGACAATTGACACTCTCTGCTGTGATGGCTAAATGGAAGTCACCTCAGTCTACAGACATAAGGATGCACATGGCCCCAGTATGAGATGAAAAGACATTTCTTCCCATTGTGCTCAATGCATGGTTTCCCCCCCACGTACAGCGACGGCACGCACATGGTGGGTTCACGATCTGTAACCCGTGACTTGCCGCATCCTCCTGCTAGCGAGCTGGTGTCGACCAGTAGCAGGAGCGGGGAAATAATGAGAACATTTACTCATGCAAGACAACATTGAGCAGATGTTGAGGGGCGCTAAGTGCAAAAAGTAAAACGTGGGTTCACGAGGTATGACTCGTCTTTCCGAGCCTTTGTTTCCATTGTTAGCTATCCCCCCAGACAATTACGGCTCCGAGATAAAGTAAGATACTATATTGTGTTTACTTAGCAGCTTTCTTACGTTTTGGTTGTGTAACAAAGTACACTTTCAATATAAAATAAAAATATATATGAAACTTAAAATCTCGAACATTTGTAAACACCCATTCTCCCGAGACATTATTTCTTAATTGTCTTCTATAGGAACTCATCACGTATAAGTTAATGTTAGGTATCATAAACTGCTTTTCTGATAATATATCTTTCTCCTGAATAAACGCACAATTGAAAACACGTTTCTAAACTGAAACAGCTGTAAGATTACAATAGGTTTTACCGTATCTGGCGATTATGCAGTTGTTAAAGATCTTATATTTGTATACTGGCAAAAAAGTACCCATAGTGGAAACAGCTGCCCTACACTGTGAGAAAATGGTGATCTGCTCCGGAGCGCTGCTGAATGAATCACACCGTATGACGCCTGACAAGGTCAGTGTTGTTTAAGCGACGCGGTGCTACCTGGTAATCAAGGTCCAGAGATTCGTAGTCACCCCTGACCCGAAAGCGCTGCATGTGGCGGTCCACCGTCAGGTTTCCGTGGCGACCACTTCTCGTGATGGCGACATCGTGCCAGTGCTGATCGTCCAGGAGGCTCCCAGCGCTCACTGTTATGTGACCCGTGCCCTCGCCCGCATCTCCTTCCATTCCGATGAGGTCTCGCCCTTAGCCGGAGCAAAACAGGCGAGAGCGCGGGGCCATGAAAAGACTGTCAAATTTCATTTCCCAAACGCCGCGGAATTCAGCAAAGATGGAAAATAAAAACCACGACCATCCATCCGCTCATTTCGCACCGTGCGCGAGTGCCCGTTCTGTTTGTTCGTGAAATTGCCCGTTGCGGATCGTCCCGACGGGCGGCGACGCGAGACGCCGCGGGGCGATTTACCGAGACTCAGGTGCAGTCGCAGTCGGCCGCCGCGCAGCTCGAGGGTGAGCGCGTCTCCCCGCTGTCCCTCCCCGTGCAGCAGCACTCCCCCGCTGCGCGTCGTGCGGAGCCGCATTGACACCACGTCCTTGCGAGTCCGCCGCACCTTGTGCTCGAAGCGGTACGCCAGCATGCTCCGTCCGTCAAAGTAAGCCGCCGACGACCCTACCGGAGTTGCACGCGAACACGCAGCTCTGCTAATCCCTTGCCGTGGTCAGCCCACTCGATATTCCACTGCTGAAAGAAGCACTTTCTGCTTTTTTACTCAAACCACTCGATCTTTACAATGTCATCCAATCAGCTGTTTTCTCCTTCTTTACGTATATGTATATGCTCAACTGACGAATAATATTAATTTGCTTTTATTAAGCCATTAATAGTGCTGTTTGTTGCCGGCTTCTTGGAGTTTTGGGCCCTACCCAGCAACTGTGATTTATTTAAAGGCATAATGTTAATAATAATACGCATGTATAAACCGCCTCTCACTCGAGGATCACAAAGCGCTGCACAAAGCCGTGGAGAGAACGGCATGTCAACAACCACATTAGATTACGTCAATTAAGTAAATAATGAATTTAAATCAATAGCGCTCATAAAAAAAGCAGAATAAGTGTTCCTGAGTAGGCAAGATCAACAGCACGCTATAAAAAATAGTTCATTGTCTGTGCATCTTTAGTGTTTGTATCTATGTGCGAATTTGGGAAAACCCATGTCATCGTTTGGAGTAACTCATTGCTTTCTCTGAATTATAATGTGCCTCTTAAACATTTACAACATTGCTCCCTTTGCGTGGAAACATAACTTTTCCTCTTCTCACATTGTTTAATATGGAAGCAAGGCATATTTCTTTCTAAACAAAGTTTTACAACATTAATATATTGTTAAAGGGTAAAGTTGTACATTGAACAGATTCTTAAGAGACTGCGCATGGAGGAAAATATTTTTATAACATAGAAACAAATATGAGTGAACAATTTTTTTTTATAACAACAACAAGATTGTCTATGAATTTGATCCACGTGAACAAGATAAGATGAGATTACAATAGGTTTTACCGTATCTGGCGATTATGCAGGTGTTAAGATCTTACAATAGGTTTTACCGTATCTGGCGATTATGCAGGTGTTAAGATCTTAAGATCTTAACACCTGCATTATTTGTATACTGGCAAAAAAGTATATTTGTATACTGGCAAAAAAGTACCCATAAAGATAAGATGAGATAAGATGACTATCAACCTGGATCAGAAATCTTATATTTGTATACTGGCAAAAAAGTACCCATAAAGATAAGATGAGATAAGATGACTATCAACCTGGATCAGAAATGTACCAGGCACAGAGTTGATTTCATTGTGATTTGTAAATGTTATTGACATCATCGCGCGGTACGGTGGCCCAGTGGGTGGCGCTGTCGCCTCACAGCAAGAAGGGCCCGGGTTCGAATCTCGGCTCAGGTGCCTTCCTGTGTGGAGTTTGCATGTTCTCCCGTGTACGCGTGAGTTTTCGCCGAGCACTCCGGTTTCCTCCCACAGTCCAAAAAACATGCTGCTGCATAGGTTAATAGGCTTGCAGACTAAATTTCCCGCAGTGCCCGGTGATAGACTGGCGTTCCATCGTCGGTATATCCCTGCCTTGTGCCCTGTGTCCGCCGGGAGAGGCTCCGGCTCACCGCGATCCTGTACAAGACTAAGCGGCTTCTGACAATGAGATGAGATTAACATCATCTCGGACCGATACAAATGCTGGACGAATTTGAAGTATAATATGAGGTCCTTTAATACCATTTCCAAACATATACTAGTGGCATTTGACATTTGAACCTATTTTAGAATAAATGTACAGAGACAGACAAAAAATATCGGACAAAAATATCCTTATGTTCAATTACCTGCTATGCCGATAGCATAGATCCCATTACAATAATGTTCTAGAAGGATAAGCTAATCGCATAAGCAACTTGACAGCACAGCTGGGTGAATGAATGTGAAATTCTTTACATGTTCCCCCTTGTCACGGGATGTAAAGTGCGGGACACATGTATAACGTTCTATTCTCAGACATAGCGGGGTTTGCCTTGGCTAAACTTTGACAATATATGAGGGCAAACATTTGGCCTTTTACTTTAAACTACCAATGTTATCACATAAGGAGCTATTTGCTGCCTAGGTACAAGTTGATATACTCACGTTTTAAGCGCTGAGAATGGCCATGTCATTTTCCTGGCTATACCAACAGGTTTACTGGGCCAGCAGCCACAACGACTGAGCCAGTTTATGGGAAGAAAAATGAGTTCAGGGCTAGCACGGAAATTTCATATATATATTTTTTTTTTTTAAAGCTGCGTGGGTACTGTAACTGCATGTTGAGTATCATGAACATTTTATACTCGTAATAAAGAGATGGAGACGACAATTTATCATATTTACTTCGGTGCTTTTTTTTCTTCCTGCACAGTCAAAAGGTAACGCCCATAACACTAAAATGTTGATTTCCATATTTGCAAGAAATGTGGGATTTGCTTGTGCAAAAAAATGGGAGTACAGTTGTGCATGAAAACAAACTGCGAACGAAGGGGTGGAGAGAAAGAAAAATATGCCTGATGGAAAAGACGTCTGATGCTCGCTAAGTCGAATTTTCAGTGATGTAAACTTTCAAATGAGGATAATTATGGGAAATGGTGTGTATAACGCTTGACACGGCTATCGTGCAAGAGCAGCACTTAAGCGGGAATCTCAAACACCGGGCCATAAAAAACTTGCTCCAACACAATCGTTTTCACACCTCAAAGAATTATGAGCAGTGTAAATCAATGAAATACTGACCTAAAACAAATATAATAACTTGACATTCACGCTGAATAAATCTTATTTATGGCACGCAGAAAGAATACATATTTGTATGTGTATAGAAATGATGAGGTTTGCAGGTACAGTGGGAAGCATTACAGAATAAAAAAAAACATAATAAAATTGGGCCATTTTAACATATTGTACTACTGTTACTATATAAAATTTGCATATATGTTCAGGAAAACCCGATGCAATTAACTACAGGGCGTCACAGTGACTAATCATTGTGTCGTATACATTGACATTAGAGGGTTACGGGTTGCCGGAGCCAATCCCAGCAGACAGAGGGCGCAAGGCAGGGCTATTTAAAAAAAAACCCAAAAAAGTTCTTGTTCTTGATTTGCTGTTCTTATGTCGTGCAGTTCTGTGTAACCCTCGAGTGAAAAACGCCTGAAAGTGCAATTATTATTATTGTTGTACCCAGCATGTGACGCCTTTACATCGCAGGGTATCGGAGGCAATTTACTCAGCAGGCCAATTAACCTCGGCAGCAGCGCATCTTTGGACAATGGGAAGCAACCAGAGTACCCGACGAAAACCCACGCTGACACGGGGAGAACATGCAAACTCCACACAGAAAGGCACCCAAGCTGGAAACCGAACCCGGGTATTTTTTTGCTGTGTCGCAACGGCGCTTCCCACAGTGCCACCGCGCCGCCATAAATATAGCAATTGCATCACATAAATGCAGAAGGGGATAAATTAGCATGTGTATGAAGTCGCACTCAAGCACAGGACACGTGAAACCGGATGATAATGCTTAACGGGGAAGGCTCTAATTAAGGCATGGGGGAATATGTGTCTCCCGGTGGGGCGAGCCACGCTGTTGTGTGTGATTGAGGCTAGAGCCTGGGCTCCGCAAATCCTGGCAGGTCACTCGTGCAAGCCGTGTGACCTCCCCGTGTGGGGAGAGACGCACAAGGCAGATGGCAAAAAGCAGGGCTGGGCACGTGGGAACGGACACCGTTACACATCCGTAATACGTGCTAAAGATACTGACGTTCGGCTCCTCTGACGATGCGCCAATATAAATATTGTCCGCAACTTTATAATGGATACAGTGTTATGCACCTTCCTTATACAAGTTCACCGGAAACACATCTATTGCTGCAACAAAATCCACTTGGCGTTTGCAATACCTGTTGGCATGCGCATCGTCACCAACTTTAACGTAATTAATGGGTAGACTGTCAATTGGAGGGCAATTAAAAGACGCAGCAATGCCAGCTATTTGAAAGAACCAACGCAAAATCTTCAGGATTATTGTACAGTGAGTTTTTGTACGGCAATACATTTACGAACTAATAACGTGAATTATCCTTGCTAAGCAACAGTAAGCCCGATCATATAAAACGTATCAATCGATATACTTTTAAATGCGTTAACATTATTTTCATGGGGGGCGGCACGATGGCCCAGTGGTTAGCGCTGACGCCTCACAGCAAGAAGGTCCCAGGTTCGAATCTCTCGGCTCGGGTGCCTTTCTGTGTGGAGTTTGCATGCTCTCCCCGTGTCCGCGTAGGTTTTCGCCAGGTACTCCGGTTTCCTCCCACAGTCCAAAAGCATGCTCCTGGATAGGTTGATTGGCTCGCAGACTAAAATTGTCCCGCAATGCCCGGCGATGGACTGGCGTCCCGTCGTCGGGTGTATTCCTGCCTTACGCCCTGTGTTTCCGGGATAGGCTCCGGCTCACCGTGACCCTATATAGGATTCAGCGGTTTCAGATAATGAGATGAGATGAGACTCCGGTTTCCTCCCACAGTCCAAAAAGCATGCTGCTGCATAGGTTAATTGGCTCGCAGGCTAAATTGCCCCGCAGTGCCCGGCGATGGACTGGCGTCCCATCGTCAGTATATCCTTGCCTTGCGCCCTGTGCCTGCCGGGATAGGCTCCGGCTCACCGTGACCCTGTATAGGACTAAGCGGTTTCAGACAATGAGATGAGATGAGATTATTTTCATGGGCACTTTTTTGCAAGTATAGAGATGTAAAAAAACGAAGGGGCTTTACCCTTTTTTTCTGGCAAAAATACAGGCGTTAAGGTTTTAAAAACACGAAATATATACCTTTCGTAAGGTGTAAAGTGTGCAAAAACCACACCCATTTGTGGCAAAAGAATGATAATATATGCATTGTTCTTGAAACTGATTGGTCCACACCAGAGAGTGTTTCCTTTCCAACCTAGTCTCAGTGCTTAGCCAAATATAGCTGTTTCTGGTGTGGGTCAATCAGTTTCAAGTTCGCAAATGTGATAGACTGACCTCTGTGGATGTTTTGCTAACAACTTTTTATGTGCATGGGCAATACGTAATGCATTAGCAAATGGTATCAACAAAGAGAGGAGGCGTAACAGTCGTGACAGGGGCGTGCGTTCACAACAGTGATTGCACTTGTGGCGCTCTGTAAACCAACCAGCGATTCCATTTCGCCGTCTAATAATATCCCAAACAAACTAATTACTTCAAAGCTTCAAATTGGCTGACTCCAGTTTTGTATACAATAATTGTTGCAGCATTGTTCTATTATTTAGCAATTACTTCAATTTGTAAGCATTTAGTAAATAAGACCACGAGTTTTGTGTTAATAACTGGGTCCCACTTTTGTGATGAGCACAGTTAAAACCTATGGTCTTCGAGATGTTTCCTACTTCATGATTTTAAATGGCAATGGTTGTTTCTGCAAGTGTAACATTTGGAACCTCTTAATGTAAAAAAAATACCTTTTCATAAGGCAATGTATTAATCATCAACATCCATTGTTATACTTTCATGCTATTATTTACACCCAGATATATTCAATCAATTTGGTGTTTTCTTCACTAATTTATCGATATACCATTTATAGAGAGTTGTGTATTTTGTCCTTTATTTTGCACTTTCATTCCTGTTCATATCTCAATTTATTCATCACGCTTATTGGTCAATGAAATCCATTTTTGGGTCAGGTCACGTAGAAAAATTATAAATTATAAAACACACCGCCCCGGTGTGTTGAGATAGTAAAGGAATTGGCGCGTCCTCTGTTCGACGTGACAACCCCTTGCTGATTGGCCGTGTCGGGTGGTGGAGGGTTAAACGACACTATTTTATAATTTATAATTTTTCGACGTGACCTGACCCAAAAAATGGATTTCATTGATAATATTGGTCACGAAAGCCTTCGAATTAAAGTAACGCTTATTGGTGTATATATTGCTAACCCACGTTCAACACACTCTTACAGTGACAGCTCGTTTACTCTGTGTATTGGGTGACATCCATATCAGAAATGTGCTTCTCTAATTTGAATCTGATGTTGAGAATCAATCAAAGTGTCCTTACTTCCTGAACTCTTGGTCGGCACATGATAAAACAGGCAAATAGATAAGGCTCTTTAAGAAATGATGGTAAGATATATTGTACGTTATTAACGTTGCAATAAATCATATTTTTTAAAAAATTCAACAAGTCTTTTTGTATTTGCTCTACATACATTCCCGTGGATATTAGGTTTGGTGGTTAGAGATGCCCAGAAATTCATGAACCATTGGTGTCCTAATGAAAATTGTAGTCATATTTATCATAACTGAGGGTCTCCTATTTAACATTTCAGTATTTTAAATAATGTTGCCATTAATTTATCTGCCGTAATTATTCATTCCTATTTCTAGGGACAACTGCACAAACATTAATATCAGTGGTAGAGCATGCACCAAAAAAAGGTCAAACATGACGTAAAAACATGCTTTCTAAAGCAGACGCGTATTCATGGCATGTGATTCTGTGATGATAATTCCAGCACCTTGCGGCAGGCCATTCATTTCCATCGAGCCGTACTAATCAATTTGAAATAGCCTTTGTTAAGCAGTAGACAGCAGCAAGCGACGGCGTATCGGGGGTGAGAGGCATTCAGTGGAATTCGGCCCCTCTTGTGGAATAGGTCATCAAACGCTCACTGTAGGAACAGCCGTACAACTCGACGCGGAGCCCAATGCGGCCCTCGGGATTCCACTCGAGCGGCACAAAGCGAAGAAACAGCGTGACGACGGAGCTCTGCAGTTCGTGCCGCACGACCTCGTCGGAGTTCTTGTTACCTGGGAACACCTGGAAGGTACACAATCGCAACACGGCATCCCACAAATAAAGACAGTCTCGCACCAACGCTGCGGTGAAAAAGAAAAGGCGTGTGAATAAGTATTAAGCGCAATCAATATCGTCAGATGGAAAACAAACGCCTGCAATTTGTTTGATCAAAACAGGGATGTCAAAACATGTGATACCTACATGCAGAGCTGTTTAAACGTTGGCTTAGTTTAGAACCGCATTCTGCACAAGCAGTCTTAGGTATCTCAGCTTGGGTGAATTTGGCATTTTTTCCAAATTAGCAAAGGCACATTACATATTCGGATGATAACAGGCAAAGGCCTTATATCTCTTTGAAATACGTTGCATTCATTCCTCATCCTTGGAGAAAAAAAATCACATTTCGTTATATATCAGCATGTAAAACATGAACCATGAAAAGCAATGAAAATCTTATTAAAATGAAAACAGCATAATTGATGAAAGTCACGTGTTTTTCTCTACAAAAATATAGCTATTTTAACTTGCAATTTAAGGCATAAATTGAACAAATTGATGTTACATTTTACTGTATTAAACGTACATCATTGTTAACGGGGTGGTGGCCAGGTAATGAAGTGGTGACATCGTCGCCTCACAGAAAGAAAGTCCTGTCTGAGGCGGTTCAATGCCTGCCTCGGGCGCCTTTCTGTGTGGAGTTTGTGTGTGTGTGTGTCCCCCTCCAGTTTTTTTGTGGATTTCCTCTGAGTTCTCAATTTTCCTCCCACAACAAAAACAAAAAAACACTCATTAATTGGCCTATAAACTCATCAAACAGAGAGAGCAGTGCTTGGCGAGTTGGCGCCGACTCACTGCCTAGACGACTCCCCCCACTCTCCCTGCGATTTCCTC
Organism: Mordacia mordax; assembly: GCA_036362905.1. Lineage (NCBI taxonomy): Eukaryota > Metazoa > Chordata > Hyperoartia > Petromyzontiformes > Petromyzontidae > Mordacia > Mordacia mordax. Next base: position 30,176,999 of record JAZEWT010000003.1, on the reverse strand, counting down.
GCACCTGCGTATCGGTCCCTCGTCCATGTACGGGCCTCGAATTCGCGCGCGTTGCAAATCGTTGTATTAACTATGGACTACCAGCATGTTGTTCATTGGAAGCATACGTCTGCTCACATAAAGGTGAGCGAGTTTGCAAACGGAATGCGAACAATGGCATGTGTCCGACCTCTGTGCTTACGACAAGGTTCAATAACAGGAACGCAGAATGCACGAATAAGGCAAGAGAAGTCGGGCACATTGTGGACATCTTTCTGCAAGTGGGGGTCTTTTCCTTTTTGAGGAAGGTACACATGTTAATTATAGTATGTGCGTGTATGTGTAGTTGCGTGCAAATGCAATATCACAGTGGCACTGAGCGCCCCACCAACCATTTTTCTTCATTTACGACACGGGTGATTGCTTAAGATGGGAAATAAATTGAAAAGGACCGCAGGGTTGGGGCAGTTAATTTCCGTTTAAACAGCGTATGTCAGCATTAAATATTGCACTCATGTGTTTAACCCCTTGCTTGTCTGAGCACAACTGCGTAATCGCTGTGAAGAACTCCAGGCGGTCTTTGTCAACAGGTGCTACATTATATCAACATAAGTAACACTATGAATGAGCAAATATCTCGTCTCATCTCATTATCTGAAACCGCTTAATCCTATATAGGGTCACGGTGAGCCGGAGCCTATCCCGGAAACACAGGGCGTAAGGCAGGAATACAC
>JAZEWT010000003.1:30154257-30171909 GCA_036362905.1 Mordacia mordax | reverse complement strand
GATGAAGCCAACAGGACAACATCATCTGCAAAAAGCAGAGATGAAATCCTGTGGTTCCCAAACTGGACTCCCTCCGGCCCCTGGCTTCGCCGAGAGATCCTACCAAACAATCAAGATTATTGAAAAAACAGTTTGACCGGAGTTTAGCAGAGCTGGCGAAGGTATGACTCACAATAAATTATTTCAAGTTCGACAGGGAGTTTTACCAACAAAAAGAGGGTACAGCAATGACATCACCAGTCTCACCCACAGCAGCAAGCGGTTTTGACGAGGAAGCCATACACTCATCTATACTGAAACCCACCCACTGGTATCGATACATTGATGACACATTCATTGTACAGCCATGCGGAAGACAGAAGCTAGAGGAATTCCTTGGTCATTTAAACTCCAAACACCCGAACATCAACTTCACCATGGAAACAGAAGAAAACGGCTAAATCCCATTCCTGGATGTACTAGCGAAGAGAAACACAGAGGGAACGCTCAGCCACACTGTATACAGAAAGACAACACACACGGAGAGGTATTTACACGCGGAGTCTCAACATCACCCGAAACAAACGGGATACTGCACACCTTAGTCCACCAGTCATAAACAATATCAGACAAACAACGTCTAAGAGACGAGCTACAACATCCACAGCATGCACTAGTGAGCAATGGATACACGAAAACAGAATCCAACGTGCCATAAGGAGAAAACCTGGACAGAAAGAACATGAAAATGAGGAGGAAGATACCAAAACCTGTGCTTTTCTGCCATATATGAAAGGCACCACAGACAAAATCAGTAAATATCTGAAAAATATAGAATGAAAACAGTTTTCACAACCCATCAGAAGACATAAAATGCACTCAAATCACTCAAAGACCGACTGCTGTTAGAGAATAAGGCATATATTGCATTCCTTGCAGCTTCTGTGAAGAAGTGTACATCGGGCAAAGAGGAAGAACAATAGCCACAAGAAAGGAAGAGCACGAGGCAGCAGTGTATTTGCTGCATACAGATAAATCAGCAACGGCAGTACACAGTGCAGACAAACAACACAGAATCCATGTTGACAAGATGCGAGTACTAGCAGCCATGCGCCAAAAGGTCCCAGATTAATTCACAAAGCAATAGAGATGCACAAGACAGAAAAGAATATGAATTCCAAACAAGAAATGAGAATAAAGCTCAGCCAAACCTGTAGGCCAGTTATTGAAATCAGCAGTATACAGATATAGAGCTCTGAAATGTGGACATCAGAGATAAATCACCAAGTGTCTGAAGAACTAGGCATGCTTTAATGAGATGACAACTAGGAAGTGAGTCACAGGTGGAACAGGATTGGTTTGATGTGATTCCGTTGTGTGAGCGAGACAATGAAACCCTTTCAAGTGGACCCTGACCTTTGTCCATTGATCTTGGAATAGAGCAACTCTATATAAGAGACTTAACACATACATAGTACTTACATATAAAAAGGAGTCACACACGACACGCACAAAGCACCTGAGGATGCCTCTAATCTAACGTGTGAGGCGAAATGCCTCAATGGGGGAAGAGGGAGCGATTGACGCGGCTATCCCGAGAGAGCAGCTTTTTAAAGCAATCGTCATGCATTGAGCCGTGAAAACCTACATCACCACTTCTGGTTTTAAAACCATGAGCAGTAGCCGACAATTAATATTTTCTATTGGACGAAAGTAACCCCAAGCCATCACTGTGGCTATCATTTTGAGTACATTCGCACCTATTGGCTACCACTCCATTTTTATTCTCCACCACTAGTCATCATCCAATTCTAGTCAAATTACAATAGGTTTTACCGTATCTGGCGATTATGCAGGTGTTAAGATCTTACACCTGCATAATTGCCAGGCAATTATGCAGGTGTTAAAATCCCAAACACCAAAATAGACACATTTTACAATGTGTCCAGTTTACAAAAGCCACACATACTAGTGGCAAAGTATGCAAGCAGGTAGCTTTGATAACCTATGCATTGTCCTTCAACTGACCGACCTTCACCTGGCAGTGGCTTCCTTTTGAGCCTATTTGCCGGTGTCAGTCGCTGCCAAAAGGCAGTCAGCTCCAGACAATGCAGTATCAATGCTTTATAGCTTAGGTGGGGCTGTTAACGCTATGGGTACTTTTTTGCCAGTATACAAATTTAAAATTACAATAGGTTTTACCGTATCTGGCGATTATGCGGGTGTTAAGATCTTAACACCTGCATAATCGCCAAATACGCCAGATACGGTAAAACCTATTGTAATTTTATATTTGTATACTGGCAAAAAAGTACCCATAGCAATTCTAGTCAGTTTTCTTGCCCAAGTCCACATCATTTTATTATGTTCAACAAGATATCTCTGAAATGTGTAAATATTCTCTGCTCCATTTGTTCCTCTGTCTGGTCTCAGTGTAATTTCAAGCATGCTTCGTTATGAATTTATCTCAATAAATCAAGCTGAGATGTGTAGTTAATAAACATTTGTCCCAATCAACTATTTCTGAACCGTTTACACTGCTATATTATAGTTCTGCCTATTCTAAATCTACAATTCATTACATGATTATTATATTGGGAAAAAATATCGAAAACAAGTTATTCACCAGAATATAGATATGGTATATCAAAATAACTACGAGTAAAAAGCACTGATGTAATTTCAAGCACATAAGAGTGTCTAGATCAATGTCAGCAGACATTGACATAACATAAACATATTTTTTCAAAGATGATATCAATACTTCTAAAACATATTTTATCTGAAAAAAATCCCCCAAGAATAGATTATAGGATTTGCTAGGATGTCCAGACCATAATGTATGAGTGATATTTGAAAATACATACATTTAATGCGTATAAAATACAACATATTAATTTATGCCTAAGAGGAAAGTAATAAAATATCATAAAAGACAGAATATTCATTCACTTGTGCTGAATATTATATATAGCCTCAAGTAGTACTTTAATCTTAACAGCAACTAAATGTTCACTCTGTCACCCTGGCCCAATTTATTGCGTTTCCCAGGTACGGTAAATCTATGTGTGACAAAGGCATAACCTCACTGCCCTTTGGCTAATTAAAACGGTGAAATGTAGCCGATAAAAAGTCTAGACGCTCGTCATTTCACTTTTCGCTCTATTTGTGTTAACTGCACCCCTGAGCTGGTATGTATGTCCATCCGTCTGGATAACTAGGTCAAGCACCAAGATGGTCTCAGAATGTTAAAAATATAGTCAAAACTAATTTTACAATAGCTTCTGACAGTGCCATTGTTTTCGGCATTAAACGTTAGAGAAATGCTAACAAATTCAATGATCGTTGGTTTAACGACATCAGCTAGTCAAAGGAAAACTCATTACAGCCCTGTGGATTTTTCATTACCTTAAATGAACAAAGACGTGCAAGTTTATCTTTTTAAAGCATGGAATAAAAATGGAAGAGCTTGATGCACTCCCTTTTAATAAATGAGAGAAACACTTAACATAGTGTGTTAAGAATAAACTTTGACATTATTGCAGCCTTCTTATTAAACCCATTCAATAATAACGTAGTTTAAAATACAAATTCCCCAAGACAAAATTGAAAATTAATTGATAATAAGGCATTAAAATGAAATCATGCCCATATAGAACAATTTTCCTCAGTGACAAAATAGTAATTCTGATATTACAGACAAGATCCTTACAGTGTTCTAACAAACAAAGCAGGATAATAACTGCTTTGAGATACTGTTTTATAATAATAATAATTGCACTTCCAGAGCGCTTTTCATCCGAGGGTCACAAAGCGCTGCACAGAGCTGTGGAGAGAACGGCGCGTCAGCAACAACAACCACAACGTATGGACGGCAAATCAACAACAATAACATTTTTTAAGCTATAAGAACTTTTGCCAGTGTACATTTGTGAAGAGCAGAAAAAGTTTTTACCATATCTGGGAATAATATAGGTGATAAGATTAAAACAAAAAACAAATAGACACCTTTTTACAAAGTGTCTAATTTGCAAAAGCCACACATACTTGTGGCGAAATATGCACAACGGTATCAAAGGAAGAGCTCAAGTGAGACAATGTGAGCATAAAAAATAAATAAATCTCACATTATATCTAAATATAAATATAACATATTTAAAATATATATTTAAGGCATTGCAGAAATATATAGTTAAATTTTTGTATAGTTTTTCACATAATACGATTCATAGTGAGCACGCTTATGAAATTCAGCAATATGATGTACCTTCCTGTGTTGTGTTCTCCCCATGTCGGCGTGGGTTTTTCGCCAGGTACTCAGTTTTTCTCCCACCGTTCAAAAAACAGGCTGCCGTCTAGGTTAATTGGCCTGCTGAGTAAATTGCCCCCAGTGCTCTGAGACGTAATGGCGTCACATCCCGGGTATATAGCCCGCCTTGTGCCCTCTGTCTGCCGGGATAGGCCCTGTCCCCACCTCCCCCCGTGACCCTGTTCACGATTAAGCGGTTATTGATAAAATGATGATTTTTTAAAGTCCAAACGTCTACAGTCCGCAACCAAGAGAGGCGCGGTGCCCATGCCCATTAGTGGACAACAGCAAGTGGTACAAATGACCAATGTCACACAAAATGTGCGATTAAAATGACATTCTTGATTAACGGCTAGACATAAAATTTAAAAAGGATTTAGACATATACACTTGTTTGAGTAATAGTCTATAATCGCTCAATGAAGCCTCATAATAAGGCAAAATGACACTTTACAAACTGTGGAAGTGTCACGTCATCCAATGACCAGTGGCTACTGACATGGTTTGGTTATTTATTAAAATTGATGTAAATCGAGCCAGACTTTCTCTGATTATGTATTAAAACCATATAATTGGATTTCACTCAAGGTTATTACAAATCCACAGGGCTGCGATGATTTTCGGTTGACCAGTTGATGTCATTAAAATCAGTTTATTATTGGTGAATTTATTTCATGTAATTATAGCGAGCTACGAAGCAAGCGATTTCTAGACATTATTCTTCATACTAAGATGTCCTCCATGATGCTAAATGACTCCTTGAAGGCCGAATATTCTCTGGCTCATCGTGTAAGCGACATGCGCATTAGGGATTTTCCGCACATGTACATGAAAGTCTAATCTCATCTCATTTTCTGAAACCGCTTAATCCTATATAGGGTCACGGTGAAGCCGGAGCCTATCCCGGAAACACAGGGCGTAAGGCAGGAATACACCCGACGACGGGACGCCAGTCTATCGCCGGTGTACATGAAAGTGTCTACAACAAAGCAACGCTCATCCTCAAGGTGACGCGCCAGCCAATCGTATTGTATACCAATCACATTAAACGTTGACAAACATATCACAGCGATTAGCAATACATCTTAAATCGGCATCCAGTACCAGCAGCTATATCGATTTAAAAAATCCACGTCTATATTTAAATGTATTGTTTTACACTTAATTACAATGTGTAGCAGTTATACAGTATTTACACACTTGACATTCATAGATATCATAATATTATGGAAATGTTTGTTATTTTTAGAATGCCAATTGCATTCGATTTGCGCACTCATATTTCTGGTTAAGAGATTCACAGCAGGTTTTTTTTGTATTACATTTTTTCACGGTATATTTTGCCATGTCTCCATTTCAAAAGGGAGATCTCAACTGGCTCTCACTTGGTAATAAAGTTGAACCCCCAATTTCATTTAAAGACCGTGTATAAATTCATAGATTTATTCATGAAAGTAATCATTAACAACTGTGATCAATCAACTGCTGGATGAAGGCCTCTCCAAGCCATCCTCGCACACCCACCCACGATCACTTATCCTCAGTACTGGTGTCTTTCCACTGGCTACCGGTTATTATTATTAAATATAGGATCGAATTAAAGATCCTCCTTCTCATCTACAAGGCACTCACTGGCATTGCCCCAACATACATCCGTGACCTGCTTCAGGCACCCTCCTCTACAGGACAACCTCGATCTTCCAGTAAGGGCTTGCTGCATGTGCCCAGATCGCACGTCAAGTCGATGGGTGACAGAGCCTTCTTGCGCACTGCTCCCAGAGTCTGGAATGCCTTTCCACTGGAGATTCAGTCAGCTGAGTCCCTGGGCATCTTCAAATCTCGTCTCAAGACTCACCTGTTCCATAAGGTTTTGAAGGCCTCTTACTAGGACTATTGATGCGGCTCACAGTTGTCAAACTGGGATTATGGTTCGCTGCTAACCTGCGCCTGCTCGGGAACATTTTATTCATTCCTTCGTTTTATCGCATATTTTACGCCCTTCTCTAAATTCTATCCATTATTTGTCTGTTAATTAAACTCTTCTCATGTTTTTGTTGTTGTTGCTGACGTGCCGTTATCTCCACAGCTCTGTGCAGCGCTTTGTGACCCCCGGGTGAAAAGCGTTCTGGAAGTGCAATTATTATTATTATCGCCTTTAGCCACAATCCTTCAATGTCATAATCCGCTGAGCACCTGCACATGAATTAATTTCATTGCTCCATCTCCCCACGCTCACGTCACATCCTGTCATTGTGAAAATATATATATATTTGCGCAAAAATAGCCTTCGTGTTAACGTTGCCCAAACAAAACATAAAAACTCCACAAAGTCATAATTATAACGGACGACATTTAAGGCAATTACCCTTTTTCATAGCTCACGAAGAAGGCCCATTACCCAATTACGTTGCCAATTACATAGTTTTAATTCTAAGGCCACAGTATTATTGACGAATGTGTCGAGCTTCGTATTATTTGTGCCTGTTACACCAATGCCGACGCAGTGTCACCAGATGCCACTTTCAGTCTGACCAGAGTGGTTCTGCCCTGTTGCACAAACCCAAGCGTTGCCATCCTCCTGGTACTGCCGCCAGTTCCCTGCCGTGTCTCCGTAGAGCAGCAGATAGCTGGACGCCCAGTCCGAGCTGCCGTACATGCCCTGAGTGGCGAGCGCCGTCACCTCCATCCGGCCGGACAGCTCCAGCTGCAACCATGGCGCTTGGTCGCTGTGTGCGGGGGACCAGCCGCCTGCGCCTGTGGAATCGTGACGCGCATGTAACGTGCGTGTGAATGCTTGTTTGGTCGATGGCACGGTAGCGAGCACAGGTGGTGCATCTGCCAATCATCTCAGTCAGGTAACCCCTGACACCTAGGTCTGTCCTATTCACCTTTCGTCGGCGAGCCTTCGACACTTCACGTGGTTTCAAAGTGCACATGGCCTGGCACAGGCGCCGTGGTGACGTCGCTACCACTTGGTGGTGAATGGTGGTTGTTGTTGATATTGGTATTGTTGTTGTTGATGGCTCAGCGTGTTAGCGCGCCGGGCTACCAACCAAGCACCTTCGTTCGAATCCCGCTCACGGCCAACACCGGTGACGATTTTTTTAAACCGACACTGGGCCTCTCCTCCGTCGGCTCAGCCTCAAAAGAGTACCTAGCGCAGTTGGTAAACATTGTCAATAGGGAGACAAAGGCGGCCGGACGTGTAGCTGGTTATCCACCTTCTCGTATGCCGTCTCAACCTTCATAGGTGCTCGCTAACAGCACTTGATCCTACAGCCAGTTAAAGTTATACGGAGGATCTTTAGAATATATGCGTTATCGGGAGGGGTAGCATAAAGGTTAGTGCACTGCCGTACTAACCAGTCAACCTGAGTTTCATTACAAGCCATCGACGCCATCAGTAGAGATTATTTTAACCGGTCCTGGGCTTCCCCTACGTCAACTCAGCCGTAAAAAAATGTGCACAGAAATGTCGCTGGCCCCACAACCCTTTTGTGTGCCATTCCAGCTGTAACATGCGCTCACTAACAACGCTTATCAATATATAAGATGTTTGTCGTTATGTGTGAGACTGCGTGTATTTCTATGTCTTTTGAGACTTATGAGATGAACACATTTGCATCAGAGTAAATTCCGTCCAGCAGTAGCTTAATTGTCAGTCAAAGCACTAAAGGTTTGATCACATTCATTCTAAGTTTTGCATTTGGCAATTTATAAATAAGTCACCTCCAAGCTTTATGTTTTTTTGCAGATTAAGATGGAAATAGCTGATGATAAAACGAGATAATGTGACAGATTATACAAGCTTTCCCCATTCAACATCTTCATGAAAGAGATACAACACATTACTCGGCTCGCTTGAGATGCACACATCCTCTCATGTGTGCGGCAGCACTTCTGAGATTGCAATCTAAGATGTGCACGAACAGCTGTATATGAGACTGAGCTTCCTCTATGTGTAAGGGTCGGCAGCGCGACGAATAAGTGGATCCTGTTGTGCGGTGACGATAGCAGGAGGCGAGCAGCAACTATGGTACAAACAGCTCTCTTTATTAAGAGTGCGGAGAGACAACCGAGTGGAGCAGTACACGGGCGTGCGATAGCGCTGAGTGAGGTGAAGTTCCGGCCCCACTCCTATGGCGTGGGCCGGTTTATATAGGAGCCGTAATTGCCCTGATTGGGTGCCCGTGCATAGGTAAGTGGATTATTATGCACCTGTGCACGGGTAAGTGAATTATTAGGCAGGTGTCCCAATTAGGGCAGAAAGGACCGCCATACAACCCTTACACTATGAAGCAGTGCATGACAATCTCCCAAGTATATCTTGGCTGCCAAACAGATATTCGAGTTTAAAAGCAAAGCGTGTTTTATGGATGAAAAACATGGGCACGAATTTGTTGATGCATATGCAAAAGAGATTTTTGGAAAAAGTTTGGTAATCTAAAGCTCAGTCACCCTATCACTACCAATTTGTGCGCTGTGGTGTTATTGCCAACTGGGCAATGTTGTGCGTGCAGAAATAATCTGTCCGCATGAGTGAGGCTCTTGGAATGCCACGTTTTCTCCTGAAGATCGAGTTGGTTATATATTTCCTACAAACCCTGCGTGTATGTGTGTACTTGACTAGCGCACACACGATGCACACAGGGAATGTAATTATAAACGTCTTAAGATGTCAATGTGAAATGGCCTTTCTCAAAGACGTCAGCATTACATTTATCTCAGTCCATAATATTAGTTGAGGATGTTGCATTAGCTGCTCCCAGTTGCTTCCAAATGTTTAAATTAGTCATGCACTTAATTCACATCCTTCCCCAGTTTATTGTTATACATAGAAATTTCACACTTAAAACATATATTTAGTGCCTGGTTTTCTCATTACATGTCCAAGAAATCTAAATTGCCCGTCTCTAATTTCTCATTAATTCTCTGTTGTGTTGCCATCTGTAGAATGCGTGACTCTCTGTCCGTGGAATGTTTAACATCCTTCTGCTTGTAGACACCATATCCTGCAGGACAATGGTGACAATCATTTTCCACAAATCTCTGCTTTTTGATGTTCTAATAATATCCACTACTGACATATTCATCCATTTCGATAAACTCTTGCCATAAGTCCATCTCAACATCCATCTTAAATAGTACATTACCGTTGATTTTAACTTGCTTTGTGGACTCTGCAAAGAAAAGTATAGCACTGTATATCGCATAGCATTGTCAGAAACCGCTTAGTCCTGTAGAGGATCGTGGTGAGCCAGAGCCTATCCCAGCAGACACAGGGGGCAAGGCAGGGATATACCCACGATAGGACGCCAGTCCATCGCCTAGCACTGAGGGTAATTTAGTCTGAAAGCCAATTAACCTATGCAGCAGCATGTTTTTTGGACTGTGGGAGGAAACCGGAGTACCCGGCGAAAACCCACGCGGACACGGGGAGAGAGCATGCAAACTCCACACAGAAAGGCACCCGAGCCGAGAATCGAATCCGGGACAATCTTGCTGTGAGGCGACAGTGCTACCCACTGCGCTACCGTGCCGCCCGCACTGTATATACATATATTTAAATAAATCAGAATTCACATCCACTGAATTGTATGAGGGCGGTGCGGTGGCCCAGTGGTTAGCGCTGTCGCCTCACAGCAAGAAGGTCCTGGGTTCAAATCTCTCGGCTCGGGTGCCTTTCTGTGTGGAGTTTGCATGCTCTCCCCGTGTCCGCGTGGGTTTTCGCCAGGCACTCCGGTTTCCTCCCACAGTCCAAAAGCATGCTCCTGGATAGGTTGATTGGCTCGCAGACTAAAATTGTCCCCCAATGCCCGGCGATGGACTGGCGTCCCGTCGTCAGGTGTATTCCTGCCTTACGCCCTGTGTTTCCGGGATAGGCTCCGGCTCACCGTGACCCTATATAGGATTAAGCGGTTTCAGATAATGAGATGAGATGAGATGAATTGTATGAACATTCATTAGCCATCGATAATGGGTGTTACTAAAATAAAATACTACACACTGAAGCCCTTTATCAATGTACTGATGTATGAAGAGCCTATAATGCTTCTTCTTCTAGGTGCCATAACCTATAGGACGTTTGTGACAAAGGTCTTCCACAAATCTCTGCTCTTTGATATTCTAACAATGTCCACTGTGGTAATCCATTTGAGAGACTCTTGACATAAGTCAATCTCTATCGTCCATGATCTCGCCTTACTTCATTTTAATGCAGTTGTTACCGGATTTTGAATTCCCTATTTCCTGAAAATATGCCCCAGAAACTTCGACTGTCTCTTTTTAATATCGCTCAACAACTTCCTTCTACATCCCATTCTGGACAAAATTTCACTTGAGGGTGTGACTTGTCGAAGATACCTTCAAAATGCGTCTAAACAACCACATTCGAGCTGTTTCAATTCACCTTTCGCACTTGGTGATATTGTTCAACATTCTGATACATAGATGAAAACAGCTCCAACAAAACAATCCAGAACTCTTGGTTTCGGCCCCATAAAATGTGTACTATTACTATTTATCATTATCTTTTCATTTCGAAAAATATATCTTTGGAAATGCAAATCCTCCATTTAATTCATGATCACATTTATCATCTCATGTTTTCCAGCTTCCTAGACAGCTAAATTTATTGACCTGTCTTATATTTTCATTACCTATGTTGACGTTGCATACAGGTATAATATTCTTCTTTGAAAATACCATGGATTCTGTTTTCCTGGAATTGACAGTTAAACCCTTCTCACTTTTACTAACAACCTTATTCAGAATTTATTTCTGCTTCCCCTCTGAATCCGATAAAAAAAACTACACAATCCGTATAACGCAGGTTATTCATATTCTGTCCATCAATGATCAACTCTGGCAAACCTTCAATTTCTCTCAAGATGTTCTCACTTAGCTAATTAAACACGTCTGATGAAAATACAAATCCTTACCTCACACCTCTTTTAATTTGGATGAAATCACTTTGTTAATTTTCGATCCTTACTGCTGCGGTTAGATCCCAGTTTATGTTTCGTGGAATTCTCAAATCTTTCCCATCAATGTCCAGTTGTTGAAGAATTTTCATTAGCTCCTGGTGTTTTATACTATCGAATGCTTTGTTATAGTCAATCAAACACAAGTAAAAGTCTTTCTTAATTTTAGACCCCCTTTTGGAAAGTATTCGGATGATTAAAATGGCATTTCTTGTACCTCGATCCTCAACAAAACCACATTGAAAATTTTGCAACCTCGAGTTTAATTCTGCTTCTGGCTCTGAGCATGAACACTTTTAATAGGTTCTTTGTTACATGGCTCATTAGACTAATGGTTCTATGTAGGTCACATTCAATAGCTCTAGGTTATTTTTTGGGAGTACTATGCCAATAATTTTAGGAAATCGGATCTAACAAAAAAGTAAAAACTTGGAACATCATCTCAAAAACCACCGATTCATTTCGTAGCACGTGAGACCAACATGACAAGAAAAAAAACACGTATTATGTGCTGTTGACATAAGACGAAAACTATGAAACAGTACTCTTATAACAATTGCTTCAGACATAGTCCGTCCACTGTTCCTCCCGCTCACTTTATCTGCTGTCGCCTCCGGTTCAACCTTCGCTTGCCGCCGCCATTCTCTTGCTTAACTCTGCAACTACTCCTCCCTTATTTTGTAAATCACCGCCAGATATTACAGAGGAATATGTCGGCACGGTCTGCTCTTACTAACAATGCTCTATTTCTTGTTTGCTCTTGGAAGAAAAAAAACCGAAGGAAGACATACTGTGCAGCCAGGCAAGGGTGAGATTGCAATCGTGCACAATGGAGGGGTACGGTGAGATATAAAGAGAAGACGTACACCTTGTTATTTACAGTTGGGTTTACAAAGCGACAATGGCATTGAAATGCAGTGCTTGTATATGTGTGGAGAGCAATCAAACGCAAGAAGGTAATCGCAAAATTAGGCTTGTAATAAGAACTAATAAAGCCAAGAGGACTGCACGGCCACGGTTGAGAGAACACATTTACGATCACTCCAGCGACACTACTACAGTCGTGCGGAACGTCAAATGTCCTGGGGGGAAAATGTGGGTACTATTATCTGTCCAAAGACGTCAAACTAATGTGGAAGAGCAGATCTTAAAATACCCTACAGAGAGGCTCTTTGGAGCTTGCCCAAATGAAGGTCCTTCTGCCGGAAGTGACAGGAAATTGCTGGGCTGCACCGAAATTACGGAGACTGAACTCTGCTCAAGTATTGGAGGAATCGCAGGCATGAGACAAAGATGAAAAGAAGGGCAGGAGAGAGATAAGGATCAGTATAAGTACCCACTTAAACACGTACAGGATCACGGGGAGGGGGGGGCAGAGCCTATCCTGGCAGGCACAGGGCGCAAGGCGGAACTATACCCATAATATGACGCTAATACATTGCAGGGCACTTTTGGGGGCAATTTGCTTATCAGGCCAATTGACCTAGCCAGCAGCGTGTCTTTGAACGGTGGGAGGAAACCAGAGTACCCGGCGAAAACCAACGCGGACACAGGAAGAGAACACGCAAAACTCCAGACAAAAAGGCACCCGAGGCGGGAACCGAACCGCAGGATTGAGTGCCTTTATAAAATTCTGTTTCATGTGCGTGAGTGTGGTGTCATCGTATCTGCAGAGATTTGTATGAATGACTACATGCTGTCAGCCTTTAAATATAAATCGGAACGTTGCTCCTGAGCACTTGTGAGAGGAAAATGTTAGCGAGAAGCAGTGATGAAACAGCAGAGATGAAACGAGACCACATACAGCTGCACTGCAGCAGCAGCCTCGAGGAAGCGGTGGCAGCATTGTACAGGCTTTTATCTAGCGGTAGAATTACAATTACTAGCGACGCCAATGATGAATGGAACGCTATATTTATCTATTGTCACCCCACGTCTGCTTAGAGTAAATAGGCAACAATAATAGCAGACTTTGCAAACGCTCAATCAATCTACATTCATGGAGTTGGCTTATTTCTCAACAAGTTTTATGTTACTTGTCGCAATTTCAGGCAGTGGATGGTTTACAAAACAGGTAAGCGATGAGGTGTAATGTGAGTGTATCATCCATAACTAAATTTTGCAGAGTATTTTCTTATTGACTCACATATGTCAATAGAACTCTACAATGCATCTAGTCTTTGACATATATTTGTAAAATACTGGAAAGAGACACACACAGATCTAAATTTTTAATGCTACTTTCAATATACATAAAAAAATATGTATATTTTTACAAACTCAATTTTAATGATGTAGATTTTCACGGCTCGATGCATGATGATTGCTTCGAAAAGCTGCTCTCTCGGGACAGCCGCGTCGATGGCTCTCTCTCCTCTCCTCCCGACGTTTCGCCTCACACGTTAGAGGCATCCTCAGGCCTGAGTTTGATGATTGCTTCGAAAAGCTGCTCTCTCGGGACGTTAGAGGCATCCTCAGGCCTGAGGATGCATCCTCAGGCCTGCTTTTCGAAGCAATCATCAAACTCAATTTTTAAAAATAAAGATATATTAGACCTGAAACGCAGATATACAAGTAAAATGTATATATTCCTGTCAGTTTGCATCAAGAGGCATTTGCTGGGCCTCATGGGATGAATAGGAGCACATCAGGTGCATGTTGTCAAAGCACGCATTCTGAATTAACTTCAATTTGCCAGGGAGCAAATAGTAATTCGTAAGAAGCATTGGAAGAGGTAACCCCATGACAATAGCCTTAATTTGATTAACCTCCCCGTACAGATAGGGGTCAATTACAAGAATATGTTGTACCTGCGAAGGCTGAAAAGTAGGGCAGTCACAGTCTCGCTGTGGTGTCATTTTAATGTCCTTTCCATGCAGGGAAAACCCCATGAAAACCGGTATCATAGAAATGTATATAAAATTAATGAGCTACGAAATGTTGCGCTTTTAAGTTGTCCCAAGACAGCATTGTGTGATGCTCATGGAAAGCAGTCTGTGGGTTCTGGAGATAGCAAACAGAGGTCAACAAATGGCAAAGTAATTTCAGCACATGCTTTACTGGGCTCCAAGACACGTTGGACATTCGAGGGTCATTGGACCTTACTCTATTATCAATATCTGCTTTATGCCATCAACAATAGCATTTTTCTGTTTAATAAAATATCATGGCCAGTTATAAATTCATGATTTTTGTATGAAACACATTCCACGTTCGATAAAAAAATATCATAAAATGTGAAGCTCGTAAATGTCAATTATCGTGCATTCTGTTGATTCACCTGCACTGTCATTGTTATCAACATATGCCTGCATTTCATACACACGCAGAAAAATACTGGTTTTAAATTTTGCCAAATAGCTACACATTTGTCACTCCTACCACTATCAATAAACGCAATACATGTAAATTTATATAAGTGAAAGCCAGATGAATTGCATACTTAAGTATACATTATTTAATCTCAGAAGGGAGCATTTTGAAATATGCTTAAAGCTTTGTCGCTTCATGCTTACTGGATAGCATTGAATCATTAAATCATTACAGCAGAGGCAGTTAAACAAATCAAAATCTTAACTCTGTTCTTTTTCTTATAGAAGTCTTTTTTTATTTCCAAATTGCAATATACAAGTCAAATGGGAATGTGAATTCAGGCAAAATGCCTCTCGGATTAACTGTAGTTGTGTGTTTCCATGCTACACCAAGCAGCAGCACGCTCTCTTCTTGCTGTACTCGCTGCAGTAGGCAGTTGTGGGTTTTACGTGTGATTTTTATTACACTTGGTCCTAACGGTCATTTATCACACGGCCGTGCGGGGAGACAAGTTGCTTGCACTAAAACCTTTATCCTTGGCCGTGTCGGAGCATACTTATGCTTCTCAATGCATAGTAATGCGTGGATGTGCATGAAATCTTGCCTACGGATGCAAGTCCAGCCTGGCTTTTCCACACTTAATTCACATTCGATCCAGGGGTTTTGCTGTTGAAGTGAATGTTTCCAGAATACGTGGCAAAATTCTAGTTGCTAACTAGATACGGATTTCATTGCAGCAACACTTCCCGTGTCATATTTTTATTCCTGGAGGAGTGGTGGAGCAGTGATCATTACATTTTGGGTCACGGCTCATGTCAGTGACCAGTGGTATCTGAACCGGACCTCTGCATCCACTTCATCAACACAGCACCGACGAGTGTGGTGACGAATGGCCGTATAACCTCCACGATCAAAAACATGTGGGGACATTTTTTTTCAAGGAGTACATTAAAAAATCATATTTTGGATTTCTATAGCACCTTTCACCCGAGAGTCACAAAACACTGCACAGCGCTAAAACAATGACCGTAAATCAACGAAGGACGTCGATCACAAAGAACATGGCAGGCCGAGTCACGTGGCATCGTCCCTCACTCCACCTGGGTGTACATTACTGTTTTAGACATCTGCATATGGTGCTCGTGTAAATTGTACACTTGAATTAATATGTTACCGTATTATTTTTACAGCAACTTTAATTCACCAATGTATATGTATTTTAAACAAGCTAAGCAAGTTAATGTTAACCTCCATGTCTTCCAATAATAAGGCTTTTGTTGTTTTAATGAAACTGCAAGCCCAACAAAGAAACTATGATTGTGTGGACATATTTATATATGTTGCTATGCTTTATGAGTTTGAGCATAAATAATAAAAGATTAGATGTAAGCATTATTCAGACGGCATTTTCAGGAGCACTCCCATAGCGCCGTCTACTGTGTCTCCAGGACACCAATGTCATACATGTATTACATTTGTGTCTTACCACTGACTCACATTAGTGGTGGGCTAATAGAAGCCCAGCCGGAAATCCACGCTGCCTCAACACTAACCCACAGTCACGGCAAAGCGTCCCCACCACTTCAACTTAATTTGCAAGGGTGACCCGGAGTTTATTCTGCCGGTATCGGCATACGACTGCTCTTTGCACTCCCGAGTGGGTAATTTCCAGGAAATCGTTGAATTGGCAAATATTTAGACGCTGACGCTGAAACACAATGGGCGAGTCGTGCGAATGACGCCAGGGGATCTTAAACGTCCACCGTGTAGCAGACGGCGCGTGGTTTTAGGGCTTTCCCTTTTATCCGTTTGTTTACGTACAAGTTCTACGCAAATAACTTATGTACTGCAGTAGTAACAGTGTTCATGATGCACATACATAATTGTGTGTGTCATCCTTCAGGCAGTCAATTAAAATGTAGTGGGAAAACATTTTCAGATTAATAATGCCATATTCAGGTCCGTGACCTCAAATAATGCCTAATAGGCGCTGTATTATTTCTGTGGCATTGGCTATGCAGGGAGGGTGTGACTGCGTTGATTTTGGAAACTAATTTCTGCTCCTGTGACTCATTCAGCCTTCCTATTCACATTTCCTGTGACAAGTGTCCTTAAAATTGAACAGTGGAGCCCTTACAAGCACAATGTCAAAAATAACTGAATGTGCAGCTTAGCCAAGACACCCTCGACAGATTACACCGCACCCATAGCCTTGCCAGTTGTGCTGCTACGCTGTAGAACGTCTTTCAATCGTCTTTCAATCGTCCCACAGATTACCACCTTTATCATCACCTAAGCCCAATCCACTACTGAAATGAATGTGACCTCAAGTTACCCATCACCTCTCACATGTCCTGCCATGATAAAATCTACCCAGCACCTCCATGGCTACGTTTATTCCGTGGATATCCTCTCGGGCGGATTCCTTCCCTTGTCAGCTATTCTCTCATTATTCTTAGACGCCGGCCACTGTCTCTTCTAGTAATTTGTCTTGATGGTGCCAATTACATGTTCCTTGACGGTTTCATACACGTCTGCAACACGCGTATGTTCCCTCCGCGGACGGCGATTACACAGCGGTCCTCTGAGCTGTGCGCACATTCAGGCGGGCTGCATGACGAGGAAGGCAGCTAAGTTTCCCGGGCTAATGATAGACTCCAGCGCGACCGCCACGGCGCTGCCCTTTATATATCACACACGGCGCACGTCCGCGCTGCCTAAGTGACCCACAGGGCCTCTAAACCTCTGGCTGACCCTCGCCCCCCCCCCCCCTCGGCTGGGTGAAGCAAAACCGCCCAGCTCAGGGGCGATGTGAGCAGCGGCGCTTGCCATGAAGGACCGCTCGATCATGCGTGCCGCGCAGCCCGCTGTTCGCACGTCACACTCTAATGCGGCATTTTATATGTATCACAGCGCGGAGCAATTAATTCCGGTGGATTTTATCGTTCGCTATTGATGAATGGTAATACGGAGTCAGATATCGTGACATCGCTGTGTAAGAGTCAAAGAGAGCCATGTCACTGTTGTGAAACAAGATCATCAGTGTCAAAAAAGTAGTGCTTTCAAAAG
>JAZEWT010000003.1:30137076-30148556 GCA_036362905.1 Mordacia mordax | reverse complement strand
ACAAAAAGCTGGAGAGATGGAGCTTCTCAATAGGGGCTTACAATGCAGCTGTGTAGAACACCGCCCATGCAATTTGTAGTTTCAGAACAAGCCGTATGCGAAATCAGCTCACGTGTCACGATTCATGAAACATGACTCTCCGATCACAATGTCTCGCGAGACTTTCAGGACAGTGCAAAGGCTAAGGGTCCATTTCACATGTTGGCAAATGTCTCATTTTATGCAATTTATTGGCAAAAAAATGTGTCCCTGACTCCATTACCAAAAATGAAACAAAATTGGTGAGGCAAATTTGTTACGGCCATTTTGTCAGGATACGAACATTGCCTTAAATCTCCTCGAGTGTGGAACCAGCGACGGCACTTGCTGACATTCTGCAACTTTTCCTGACGTATATTTACACTTCGGAAAAATGTGTGCGTGTGAATAATACAATGCTCTTTTGTCGCCGAGGTACATTTCGAAATCGGTGGCCACCTTGATTATTATTGCAGATGTAATTTCGGAAATAATATGCACTGTCTGCCGCACAGCAAACATAAAAAAAAAATCCTATGATATCACTCACAAGAGGACGCCATTGTAAAACGGTGTCAGGATCTAAATTTGCAACATTTCAAAATTTCCTCAACATTACTGATTTGTGATCATACGTAGAAATCATAACACCCTACCGTCAGACCAATGTGACCAATTAGCAATACCTAATATTTTTAAATATTAACACTTGCTATATTATTATAATATTAACATTAGAGACATCAAAGGTGGTTGGGTGACGGTATTGCTGGCCACAAGATCCACTCGTTTACTCTGACCTCATGAGGTAAATCACCAACACAATTTAAGAAATGTTAAACTATAGTTTAGTCTAAATTAAGAATGTTTGCATGTTGTACAAGACACTTAGCGAGCCTACTTCAATCGCAATGGCCCTAGCATCGACCACTTCATGTAGAGAGACGCCCACGTGCAATGTACTGAGGATGCCAGATCGATTTACAATGGGAACTTTGCCATAGCAGAGCTCTGACACAGCAGCTGTTAGGGTGGAAAGCATGCGTTGACACGTAATAGCAAAACATTTGTCAATGACTCTTTAAAAAAAAAGTTGCAGTTGCTGATTTGCCATTCTGGTCGTTGTTGTTGACGTACCGTTCTCTCTGCAGCTCTGTGCAGCGCTTTGTGACCCGTGGGTGAAAATCGCTCTAGAAGTGCAATTATTAGAATTATTATTATTAATAAAAATATATTATTATTACATTCTAAAGTGGAAACTGCTCTTTGTGCTGTGAACAAGGTTATTACTGGTATGCCACCTATTTTCTATAGTTTTAAACCCACAGGTGTTATTGATAAACATGTTAGGTGTTTGTTTTTTCCATCACTGTTTCTGCACCCCTGCCAATGCAGTATCACCAAATATTAATCATTATCATCATCATCGTCGTTAAGGCATTTTTCCTCATTTCTATTGGAGTAGCATTTAGCATGGATGCTTGTTTTCTACCCTTTCCTATCCTTTGCACCATCTCCCGTTAGACCCATCTTCTGAAGGTCCACATTTTGATCGGTCGACCTCTACCAACTTTTCCTCCTTCCACTTCAAATGTCATGCAGGCTTTGACCCAAATATACTGTGACGGATTTGGGCTAATTTTTTCCACACGTTCATATGCAAACATTTGCACACCCGAAATGGACTGGGCGTACACACACACACCGCTTTAACATTCCAATCAAAGGAATTAACAGATGCATAAATTGACTGGGAGATGCATGTACGCACATACACACAAAGACACACGACGTAGGTTTCTGCATAAAAGCAAATGGTGTCCTGGCAGGGTACCACTCGAATGACAAGGTTGTCAGGCGGTGTGAGATTATCATGTGGTTGACAGAGGTTGAGGTTGAAACTGGTAGACGCACGTGAAATGAGAACATTTGTTGACGAACTTAGGGGCGGAGAACAATGTGGACCAAACTGGTCGAAGCTAGAACAGTTGTGCAGGAGGACTATAAGCCGGCACACTGACAAAACACACAGAAACACAAGGAAAGATACAGAGAGAGAGACGCTGAAGAGGGACTGGAGCAAACACCGGGATGAGCCCGCAAGGAGACGTCTCGACGACGGCGAAGCAGTAACAGTCTGAGCTAAACAGAGTGCGTCGTACAAGTTAATATAAAGCTTCTGCGAGGAGATTTCTTGGCAAAGTTACAGGAGAACATGCATGGCTCAGCAGTACAGCGGGGCGAGCGGCAGAAAATCCCCCACCCACTGAAAGGGAACCCGGGACAATGAGGGGCGGTAGCCCTAAAGAGGCAGCGCAAGTCAGCAGCAGATCGAACTTGACTCAGGTGAGCATTGCTGAGGTGGCAAAGCATCCACAGCAGCGATTGCTGAGATGTCAAGCACAGCTGCAGGAACAACATGTGCAAGGACTGTCTCAACTAGATGGCCAAGCCAGCAGTGGACCGAGCTTGACTCAGGTGAGAGGCGCTGGATGTGAAAACACTGTCCACAGCAGCGACTGCCAGTGTGACCAGTATGGCAGCAGTGTCTCAATGCGGCACCCAAGCCAGCAGTCCTAAGGACAGTGCCGGAGACATGGAGCGAGAAGAGCCGTGAGGCTCAACACGATGAGACGTGAACAAGGGGAAGTAAGCGGCTATGGAGAAACATAACGCCGCTAGCCATGGCAGCGGCTCCGCAGCGATCCAACGGGCGAGATGAAACACCAGTGGTATAACGCTGCAAGCGGCGATAACGGGTTTGCCAAGACCACCTTACACCACCAGCGTGAGGGTGTGAAGGGAGGTGACTGCGGACTGCACAGGTCTGGGCCAAGCCCCGCAAGGTTATGTAAACGTACACTCGGTCATATAGATGCTTGAGGTCTGGTGTTAGGTGTGTGCTGTTTCGGCGGAGGACCCTCCAAGGAAGTCGACCTCGGTCGTCATCCCCGCCAGACACCCGTGGGTCCGACTTGCTCGTGTGGCCATGTGGTGCATGCGGCCCTGTGGCGCGGGCTGCCAGGAGTTCTTCAGCAGCAGCATCGCGGTTCATCTCACTCAGCGATGCAATCACCCAGCCAGCGATAAGAGATCAGCGACGATAGATGATGCAGAGGCCTCCTGGATATTTTCAATGCTTTAATTCTCCACAGTAGCACACGACCGGGTAGCAGTCCACACCGGTCTGCTGCCCGGCCCCACACATATCGTCACTGCAGCCTCCTCCAACTGTTCCCAGGTCAGGTCTCTCTCCTGCACACCGCCTTTACTGCAACCCCTGGTTACTCATCAGCCGCCCAGCTGGGTGGCAAACACATTTCCTCATCGGCCCGAACCGCATCCTGTGACTCACTGGCCACTTGCATGGACACGGGGGAGGAGGGGAAGCCTAACGCACTCCCCACCTGCACGTGGCCTGGCACGGACGAGGTTAGGCGCCACAGGTGTACAAACCCTGGCACATGGAGTCATACTCACACGTGCGGGCGCACGGGTTGTTGGGTAACGGCGCGGTGGTGGGTAAAATATAAACGGTAAATGTTAACGTTTACAGACAGTTTATTTATGCGATCGGACAGTGTGCGTTAAGTGCTGGAGCGCACTATTTTGACGACGACACGAGTTGTGAACGCTGTCAACTAGGGTTATTACATGAACATTGTGTTAACACAATTGTGTTGTATCATTGATTGACTCTTGCACGGTGAAGCCGTAACTCTTCCCTGCACAGCCGGCCCCAATCAAACTACCGGGGTGAGTCCTCCCCTTGCGATGTCACCAAACCTTTCTGTCCATTACCCGTGGGTGGCCGTGACATATACACATATCTATAACATTCGTAGCATGTCAGCAAAATTGTGAGGTGGAGGGAAATTATGGCTGCAGGATTTATTTGATGTAGTTCTGTATTGTCCAATTAAAGGTCAGAAATAAAACTATTAAGCAATTGAAACTTAAGGTACCTGGGTTATGTTCAAAATTGCATTCCTAGAACACAAACTGCAGTGCTTAGGAGCTAATACCATTTGATGCCATAATTTTCTTGAGTATTAAAAATTACCACCGCTATAACGCACTGCATTTATTGCACAGCAAAATTGCTCTGAGCCAGCGTGACAGGTGAGATGCTCGGTCATCAAGTGAACTGCGTGTGTGTCCGTTTCTAGAGCATCAGCCAGGACACACAGGACTCAGGAGTTGGTCTCGTAAAGAAGATGTAGATGAGCAATTAGACAACATGCCAGCACCGGTGAGGCTTCCAATAACGTCACAAGCTTATGCCGCGTAATAAAAGTGACCGTGATAACAAGCTTTTAAAAATGTATAGTGTAAAAATAATCTGAAATGATGAATCGCATCTCAAGTAGAATTTGCAATTTGCCAAAGCAAACTGGGTTCTAAATGATTTAAAAACGGTGGGCAATGCATTTTCACTGATGGCAAATTGCACACTCACACCCTTAAAAGCCCAGATTTATAATTGGGATCATAAAACTGGATACAGCAGTGGGATGTAATAAAAGTGATGTTCAATATAATTTAAATATGGATCTCAAAATAAGATCTTACAAACATCTTAGTGTATGTTTAGTGAAAGAAAAAAACACGACTTGTATAATTGGACTTAATTATGTCTGTCACAGCGGAAAGGTCAAAAGTAATCACTCGTGAGTAAAATTGAATGGTCTTATTCCTCAGCAGCTCTCATGTAGTAGTGATGGATGATGGCGGTACATTTCTATGGGGTGAACCACTTGTGTGGGTAGAGGAACTCCATCTGGTGAGCAGTTTGTTCATAACCCTGACAGTATGAGGCTATTTATTGTAATACCCTCTATATTACCACCAGTGGTCACAGCGGACAATTACATTGTAGCTAACCAGTTACTCTGTGAAATTAGTTTAAAGACAAAAACGCCATTTCAGACTCTTCATTAAGATTTTAAATAAGGGGAAAACACAATGATGAAAACCAGGGTAATGTGGCGACATTTAGTTAATGTAGTTAACTAAAAAATCATGGCAGTTAGGCCTTCAACATCACTAAAGTCCAAATGTCCAACCGTAAACAGACTAACACGACACGCCTATAGGTCTCACGGCTCAATGTATAAGATATGTGTTTAACAGTTGTGATAGTCATGTTGAACGTTCATCCTCTCTCCTTCACAATATTTTGCCTTCAATATTGGAGGTATCATGATAAGCCTAAAAAAGCAGCTATTGAGGACAGTAAATGTCGACAAAAGGAATTGTGGTGGCTAGTCCAGCGGAATGGACAATGGAATCAATGCGTTGACGTCCAACTAATAGATGATCGCAAAGAACGAGTTCTACACATAAGGTGTGTTCACTCACGGCTGTGTGATAACTGCTCATTAGAAGATCTGCTCTTCAGTTTGCCCTGTAGTTCTATGGCTGCACCCACTGAAATCCGAGCGCTGACAACCATCAATTAGTTGTCAAAAGTAGCTGCTTTTTTACCTTCCTGCATTTGTGCAAGGTGCACATTCGTTTTCTTTACGGAATCATGTTTACCGTCGGGCGGCACGGTGGCCCAGTGGGTAGCGCTGACGCCTCACAGCAAGAAGGTCCCGGGTTCGAATCTCGGCTCGGGTGCCTTTCTGTGTGGAGTTTGCATGCTCTCCCCGTGTCCGCGTGGGTTTTCGCCGGGTACTCCGGTTTCCTCCCACAGTCCAAAAGCATGCTCCTGGATAGGTTGATTGGCTCGCAGACTAAAAATTGTCCCGCAATGCCCGGCGATGGACTGGCGTCCCATCGTCGGGTGTATTCCTGCCTTACGCCCTATGTTTCCGGGATAGGCTCCGGCTCACCGTGACCCTATATAGGATTAAGCGGTTTCATATAATGAGATGATATGGGATGTTTACCGTATTAACCTCATGATTGTAACGAAGAGGACCTTTATGTGTAACACTGAACAACACACAAAGGCATTTCACAGCAAATGTGAGATGATAGCTATGTCGTTGGGTGGCAGAGTAGCGCAGTGGGAACATCTGCGCCTGGCAGGAAGAAATGTTCTGCCCGAGGCAGTTCGCATTCTGCCTCAGGTACTTTTCTGTGTATAGTTTGTGTGTTCTGTCTTCCTGTTTTACGTGAGTTTCCTCCGGGTTAGCCAGTTTCCTCTCACAAGTAAATGAAAAATCATTAATTAATTGGCCGATAATATGATAATATATAAGAAGCAATGTCTGGCAAATGTTTGTGCCAGATGACCTCCTCTTCTCCACCTCTTCGCGGTTTCCTCACGACTGCAAGTTGTTCTCTCTTGGAATTAACATATTAGAAATGGAATGATTATGTGCACGTAATTAATTGTATTAATTATTACGGCTAAGTAGTCAATAATCCATTGATATAAATAACCCAATTTTATTTATTTTTAAATGACCACCAGTATTCACAGTCATAATTATCAGGCGTGACTCTTCCCTTTCAGAGTGATCCCTATGATGTCCATGAACACCTGGACGTGGGGCCTGAACTCACTTCCAGGCCTGCAGACTGCCTCTTAATAAAGTGGAAAAAGGGTTTAAATGAGTGATAATTTGTTAAACGTGTCTCTCCCTGTCTTGTTAAACTCAAATATATATTTGTTCACTGTAGGGTTTGGTTCAGCCAGATGGCACTGTGGCAGAGTGCCCACCTTAAAATTGTAAGTCTGTTGGTTCAAATCGTAGATAGGTGTCAATTCTGTCAATCAACCCTCTGGGATTCAATAAAATCACCATGGATTTATGGGAAGTCATCAGTGGTTATGCTGACGAGAGAATGTTTGTTTCATACAATGGGAATATAGAATTTCCAACAGTGGCTAAGATTACAAGCAAGATTGCTACCCCTTTAAGAGTGGGGACCTTGACGTTCTACTGAGTACACAACCCACTTGAAGTTCTTAATGCACATGAGTACATATGTTGCAACTCATTGGCAACTTTGCAAATAATGTATACACAGTTTTAACTGGGATATCGGTTTCAAAATTGACGTAATGTGCATATGTTGTTTGTACAATGGTTATCGTGATTACGTTTTATAGATTCTCATAGATGGCTGCTTAAGTACATCTAATTGGGATTCTAAAATAGAAGTCATTCATTACATGTAAAATGGTTGCAATTTGGGATATCAGTTCCAATAAAATCCGCAATTGCTAAATTTAACGGCAGTCATGTGCTTGTGTGTGGTATGCTATCCGTCTATGGTATTGTTTATTGGTAAATTCCAAAGTAAATGATAGAAAGTCAATGCCTATGCAAATAATAAAAATAGGATAGGCCGAGGGCGGCACGGTGGCCCAGTGGGTACCGCTGTCGCCTCTCAGCAAGAAGGTCCCGGGTTCGAATCTCGGCTCGGGTGCCTTTCTGTGTGGAGTTTGCATGTTCTCCCCGTGTCCCCGTGGGTTTTCGCCGGGCACTCCGGTTTCCTCCCACAGTCCAAAGAACATCCTGCTGCATCGGTTAATTGGCTTTGCAGACTAAATTGCCCGCAGTGCCCGGTGATGGACTGGCGTCCCATCGTGGGTATATCCCTGCCTTGCGCCCTGTGTCTGCCGGGATAGGCTCTGGCTCACCGCGCCCCTTAACAGGACTAAGCGGTTTCTGACAATGAGATGAGATGAGGCTAGGCCGAAGATCCACATGACAGGGTAAGGGTTAAGAAATCTCAGCCAAATGTCATCTTGACCGACAGAAATCATTAATTACCCACACGAGATCCCTTTGAGATGAACATTACCTAAAAGAGACACCTGGGATAAGCAAAAGTGCATCATAACAATAATCACGCGTAATTCCTTTTACATTCATATTCATAACCAGCGACGTTAGCTCATGTTTTTATATGAAATAATGACGTTAAATATCATCCACATATTGAAATCCATGTGAGATAAAAGTACAGTAAGTAAATCAACATGTACACCTCTCTCATCTCATCTCATTGTCTGAAACCGCTTAATCCTATATAGGGTCACGGTGAGCCGGAGCCTATCCCGGAAACACAGGGCGTAAGGCAGGAATACACCCGACGACGGGACGCCAGTCCATCGCCAGATGTACACCTAATAACATTAACATTAAGATATAGCAATAGAAAATTAATACTTGCAACTTAGAGTCAATCCTGCTGGATAAAGGTAGAACGGTGCCACGGTTCTACCTTGATAACATTGCTGGCTGATATCAGCCAGCGATGTTACCAGTGGCTAGGAACTGAACTTGGGTGACCGGGTTCATAGTATAATGTTATAACCAAGGCACCGCTGTCAATCTTCATAGAAGGCTTGAGTTCAATGAAATCACTACAAAAATCTACCGTGCACCTAGAAAAAATGCAATTTGCAAGCGTTTTTTAATTACCTTTTATGTCAAGAATTTATATTCAGCATTAAACTCCAGCAAATGTCAGGTACAATTTGATTTCTCAGAAGGACTTATTCCGTGAAATACTTCTGGATATTCCAAAGAGTTTGGAAGTTGATATACTTTATAGGTACACGATGTGGGTAATGTTATTTGATCTTTTTATGAAAAGAAATGTTAACTGCCCAATTTAATTCAATGTCCTAATCTCATCTCATCTCATTATCTCATCTCATCTCATTATCTGAAACCGCTTAATCCTATATAGGGTCACGGTGAAGCCGGAGCCTATCCCGGAAACACAGGGCGCAAGGCAGGAATACACCCGACGACGGGACGCCGGTCCATCGCCAGGCATTGCGGGACAATTTTAGTCTGCGAGCCAATCAACCTATCCAGGAGCATGCTTTTGGACTGTGGGAGGAAACCGGAGTACCCGTCGAAAACCCACGCGGACACGGGGAGAGCATGCAAACTCCACACAGAAAAGCACCCGAGCCGAGAGATTCGAACCCGGGACCTTCTTGCTGTGAGGCGACAGCGCCTACCACTGGGCCACCGCGCCGCCCCTGTCCTAATCACCACCTCAAGCAAACATCCGGACATGTGCGATTAAGGCGACACATGCTGACAAGTCACGTGATGTAACATCATTCGATGAGCTGAAAAATATCACGTGTAATTGCAGTGAATACAGCACCATGTGGCAGACACTGCATATTTTATGCTTGGGCGAGTAAAAGAGGATTTATAATTATATTAATGGGATTGCTGGGCTCCATGGTTCTTTGCGTCTGACGCAAATCGATCGGTGTTCTGGGAGTACCTGACCGTGAGCTAACCCAGGTATAATTGCCAGATACGGTAAAACCTGTTGTAATAGTATATATTGCGTGAAAGGGTTATTCACCCACCCCCACTGGGCAGACCTGATGCTGGCAACGCCGTAATTTGGCCGATAATAAGGAGGAGGCGGCACGATTGGCGCAGGCTTGTATGGGAGCCACCTGCAAGAGGCAAGGCGCCACTCTCTGACTCGCATTTCCATAGCTGGGCTTTATGGCTTCCGCAGCGCCACTGCACTGATCGTAAACATTTATGAACACAACAGCCATTCGCCAAGTTGACAGGATTTGTCAAGCCATGCATTGAAAATGATCCCAAAAAATGATTTGTGCAAGCAATACAAAAACAACAATTTGCTCGAGCAAAATGCTAAAGTAAACAAGAGTGCTCATTAAAAATGTCTAAGAAAAAAACAACGTCCAAGGGGAAAATCAATTCTAAAATTATTTGTAAAGTTCTCTCATCTCATTGTCTCATCTTATCTCATTATCTGAAACCGCTTAATCCTATATAGGGTCACGGTGAAGCCGGAGCCTATCCCGGAAACATAGGGCGTAAGGCAGGAATACACCCGACGACGGGACGCCGGTCCATCGCCGGGCACTGTGGGGCAATTTAGCCTGCGAGCCAATCAACCTATGTAGCAGCATGCTTTTGGACTGTGGGAGAAAACCGGAGTACCCGGCGAAAACCCACACGGACACGGGGAGAGCATGCAAACTCCACACAGAAAGGCACCGGAGCCGAGAGACTCGAACCCGGGACCTTCTTGCTGTGGGGCGTCAGCGCTAACCACTGGGCCACCACGCCGCTCATTTCTAAAGTTGCAATAGTGTAAATTGATTTAGCTACAATACTGTAAGTTCAACATTAATGAGAATTGTAAATGATCTAACAATTAAAACTCCTGTCATAATTTACAAACCACTCTAAATAGGCCAAGTTACATTTTTACCATTTACTAAAGGCCAACACAAAATATAGCATGACTAAGAGGCATTATGCACAGTCTATACAATAGCAAGATTACTTGGTACATGACTGCATGACCCAGTATGTGGTAGAAGAGGGAAGACTTTCGATTGAGATGTTGTTTTACTACAGAGTAATGCTGGGACGCATGCATTCCCACAACACGAAGAATTAGTATCAGGGAGATGCAATTGTCACATATTCCTGTATCACCGATGCACATTCACAAACAAAACTTCAGCAAAACGATTCCATAGCATGTAAGGGTGCTCTGCCACAGCATACTGTACTTTGCGAAGCCTCCATAGAAGATGATAATTATTTATTTCTTCCGCACGTGGCTCCATTAGAATTACATTTGTGCCCATAGCATGTAGTAGATGACATGCAACTCACTTATGCTGTATATCTATACTTTTCATCGGCGATGGACTGGCGTCCCGTCGTCGGGTGTATTCCTGCCTTACGCCCTGTGTTTCCGGGATAGGCTCCGGCTCACCGTGACCCTATATAGGATTAAGCGGTTTCAGAAAATGAGATGAGATGAGATACTTTCCATACAAATGAGCAACTGTTTTCGGACGGCTGCTCTTGATTCGTTTTCTGTACCAATATGGCTCAATACACATGTGATATATCTGCTTATTAAAGTGTAACCTATGCCAATAAAAATGGATCCCAGAATTAAGAGACTTGAAACTGCCCTTTCTACGAATATCCCTTAATTAAAATCATGAATAAATGTATTTGGCATTCACCAAGAGAGACCAGCAAAAGCCATGAGATAAAGGTTTACTTAAATTCTGTATGTAGATACCCCTGCGAAGACCTCAGATCTTGAGTTGCAAACCCAATGATGTTTATACTTTAACAGCTCCTTTGAATATGTTTGGATTCGGCGATAATGGTAAAGCAATAATATAAATGTCAACACTAGGCATGCAGCAAATATATTGGCAGCACAGGCTCAGGGATTACTAATTACGCTGTCAGTGCAGCTTTACGCTACACTAAGACCTCTTATCAGTATGAACGTCAGGTTTTAATATCAACAGTGAATAATTTTGCAATTCCGAAAGAACGCAAATTCTACTTCATTCATTTGAACATCTGCAAACATTTTTTTCTTTCAAATCGGCTGCTGAAAAATACGTGAAAATATCTCATCTCATCTCATTATCTGAAACCGCTTAATCCTATATAGGGTCACGGTGAAGCCGGAGCCTATCCCGGAAACATAGGGCGTAAGGCAGG
>JAZEWT010000003.1:30119815-30132388 GCA_036362905.1 Mordacia mordax | reverse complement strand
GAAGTGTCTGGGGTGAGGGAAGTTTGGGCATCGCTGCTTAGACTGCTGCCCCGCGACCCGGCACCGGATAAGCGGAAGAAGATGGATGGATGGATGGAAGTTATATTTGTCAAGCATCTAAATGCAATTGCATCTCCGCATGGAATGACGGCCTCAACGTCTTACACACCCAAGGAGAATTACACACATGCTAAGTGTCTGCTCAACAAACTCAGCGAGTGGGCTTCAAAGCCAGAATGTACGTCGTGGGGTCTATTTCTCCACGTATGCACACGGATACGGTCGATGCTCACTTGGCCATTTATGCCCAGGCGAAGCAATTAAGCCGACAAAAACAAAACGCACTACGCTTCATTAGTTATGAGCGGAAACGACAACCAGAGCGTCGTGTGGAACGATGGTCGCACTACGAGAGGGAGAGGCTTGGAAATCAGAGCAACCGCCGTTCTTTGAGCGGTGTAAAAAATTAAATAAGCAACCCTATCCCGTGCTTCTGTATTCAAGGCAGGCGTGAGGATTGTAAGGACACCGAGGTCTCGGGCAGAGGCGCTGTGATGAATTGTTTTTGCTCGTGCCATCTGCTGCTTCTTTGTATGCACGCCGGTGGGGCGGCGGGCACGGTGCGCACGGTGGGCGATTACTGGAGGCCCTGCCTCTGATGGTCTCGCCGGAGCCAAAAGGCTAAACGCTCCAATATACACAAAAGTGCTGTGGGACGCGGTTGTGGGAATAAAGGCCATTTATTGTAGATTACAAAGGGGTGCTGTCAATGACTCGTGCTCGCGAGGCGCTACAGTATGCCAGCTTTCGACTTATTGATGTCGATGATAGTGAATGGATATTCAAGGTAATATGCTCCGGTCAATGAGTAATAATGCGACAATTAATAACGATCGTCAACATCGTCGTCGTCATCGTCATGGATGCAGTAAATTATTTAAACGGATTTACTGTCTGAATCGCAGAGCGGCTTCTGGGGGTGATGCAATTTACCTCCGAGTGATTCGACCGTTGGGAGTTCAGAGATTCGAGATAAGATCTTCTTTTCGCCAAAGCGTTTGTGTTGTTTGTCTTTTATTGTTCACTCCTTTAGCATAAATGTGGCATTACACTATTGACATCATTGTATGTCATTAGTATATTAAAGAGATATTATTACAAATAAATCTCACGTACACGATCCATGAGCTAAACATTCATTTTCAATTGCTGGATTGATGCCATTTCATATATCACATTTAATCATGCGTCAAGAAGGAATTTATAATAATAATAATTGCATTTCTAAAGCGCTTTGCACCCGAGGGTAACAAAGCGCCGCACAGAGTGGCAGAGAGAACGGCACATCAACAACAACTAAATAAGAACGGTAAATGAGCAACTATAACGTTTTATTGGGGGGGGGGAGTTGTTACAAATCCGAGCTGTGAATAGAAAGGCATGTCAGCAACAACATCAGGACAGTTCAATTGAAGTCAAATACTTGAAATACATTATAGGACGTAAAATAAGCGATAAAAATATAATTCAACAAACAAGGAAGGAATTAATGTTCCCGAGCAGGCGCAGGTTGGAAGAGAGCCAATATCCCGGCACGGCACCACTGAGCCGCATGAACAGTCCTTGTTCCGTAAGGCTTGAAAGTCTCACGGAACAAGTGAGTCTTGAGACGAAATTTGAAGATGCACAGGGACTCAGCTGATCGAATCTTCAATGAAAGGGTTTTCAGAGTCTGGGAGCAGTGCGTGAGAAGGCTCTGTCACCCATCGAATGGAGGTGCGATCTGGGCACATGAAACAAGCCCATATTGGAGGATCGAAGTTGTCGTGTTGAGGGTGCCTGAAGTAGGTCACGGATGTATGTCGGAGCAGCGGCAGTGACAGCCTTGTAGGTTACCGGTTTTAAAACAATCCTGTATTTAACTGGTAACCAGTTGAGAGACATCAGTGCTGGGGATATGTGACTGTAGATGGGTGTGCGAGTACGGACTAGCAGCTGAATTCTGCAGAGGTTGGAGACAATTGATCAAGTAGGCAGGGGTGCCAGAGAGCAGTGCATGGCAGTAATCGATTCGTGAGGAGATAAAGATGTGTATTAGCTTCTCAGCATCAACGGTTAACAGGATGTTGCGCAGTTAGGCTATATTTTTGAGATGGAAATAGGCTACTTTCGTCACCTTGTTGACGTGTGTCTCGAACCTGAGTGAGGAATCAAGAGTCACACCGAGACTCCGGACTGCCTTAGCAACTTCAATGGTCTGGTCGTCAAGAATCAATTGGATAGGTTCAGGTGCGGGGTTCCGTCAAGAAAAACATCTGTTTGGTCGCCGTTTAGTTTTAGGAAATTTGAATTGAGCCAAGCATTCCTAGTTGACAGCGAGGACGACATGTAAAGACTAGACGCATTGATGGATGGCTTTGCATAGCTATAGATTAGCTGTCATCGGCATAGCAATGTTAGCTGAGATTCAGGCTGTGCAGGATATGGCCAAGTGATTATATGTGGATGCTAATAGGAGTGGGCCGACAACTGAATCCCGAGGAACTCCAGACCAAACAGGATGGATCTCTGAGTTTTGTCCTCTGAGGCTGACGAACTGCTTCAGGTCAGAGAGGTAGGAGCTCTGCCAATGCAGGGCACAGCCAGAGATACCTATACCCTCCAGTCACTCAAGTAAGATCGGGTGGTCAACAGTATTAAAGGTAGCGCTCAGGTCCAGGACGACAATACTTGGCAAGCCTTCATCAGCAGCAACGAATAGGTCATCAACTACTTTACCAGAGCAGTTTCAGTACTATAGCTGAATCTGAACCCAGATTGGAAGGGATCGAGGAGGTCATTATTGAGAACGTGTTTCTGGAGTTGCGCAGCTATGGCGTGTTCAAGGACCTTAGAGAGTAATGGTAGATTTCAGATGGGGCGATAATTATCAGGGATGTTGCAATTGAGGCCAGGTTGTTTTATAAGCACAGGGGTAACTGCGGCACATTTGAAAAGTGTTGGAACGATACCAGAGTGAAGTGAGTTATTAAAGAGACTAGTTACGAAAGTGGCAAGGGATTTGAAATTTGCTCGGATTATTTTGGATGGAAAGGGGTCCAGGGTGGAGTTTGTGAGGAGAGATTTGGTAACTAAAGGCCAGGCCTCAGATTCCGTGGAAAATCCAGGAGTTTTGAGGTCAAAGGAAGGTGGAGGAACATTTATTGAGGTTTTAGTTGGTGGTTGAGGCTGGGTAGCGATATAGTGGGCTTTATGTTTTTCTGAGAAAAACTAATTCAACTGATCTACTAGATCTTCATTCGTGAACAGAGGTGAGGGTGAGTGTCTGGTTGGACGAAGGAGCCAATTAATGGTTGAGAAAATAATCTTGTACTTGTCGCAGGTATCAGCGAAATGCTGGAAAAATGGTTGGTATGAGCGCAATCAAGTGCCTTCTGGTAGCGGTTGAGCTGTTCCTTGCAAATTTTAGCATGAACGTTGAGGCCAGATTTTCTCCAAGTCCATTCAGCCCTGCGTACATTTGCTTTGAGATGCAAGAGTTCAGCAGTATACCAAGGGGATGGTTTTCAACCTGAGACATAGCATGATTGTAATGGGGCCAAATCATCCCGTTTGCTTGATAGCAGGCTGTTGTAAATTGGATTTGGCGCTTGGTGATGGAAATGGCAGGCGGTACTTGAAGATCAAACAACACTGGAGTGATCAGACAGACCAGGATCAGTGATGGACAGGTTGGTTACTAATATGCCCCATGAGCAAAGCAAGTCCAGAGTATTGCCACATCTGTGAGTGGCAGATTTCACGTGTTGAGTGAAGCTAAGTGACTTAAGAGTGACCATGAGATCTCTTACAAGAGGGTTCTTTAGAGAGTCAACATGGATGTTGAAATCGCGAAAAATCAGAATGCTTTCAGAACTGGAGCACAGCTTAGAAAACAGCTCAGATAGTTCATTGAGAAAAGAAGTGGAGGCTCCAGGTGGGCGGTAGAGCAGTACCAACTTCACAGTTTGAGTCGACCTCCAATATAGGGGCATATGCTCGACGGAGGTTGGCGACGGAATCGGTTGTATGTCGCAGATACATCGTGGAGAACTGCAAGGCCGCCACCACAGCCATGGGAATGAGTCTTCTGATGGAGCGCAAAGTCTCGAGGTAGAGTCTGATTCAATGTGAGAAAATCATCTTGATGATATCAAATCTCTGTTAGGCATAGCAGGTCCAATCTTGTCAGAGATCAGCTCAGTGATGAGAGGGGCTTTTTCGGTGTTCAGAGAATGCACATTGAGCAGGGCAAAGTTAGTTTCTGTTGCAGGCAATGTGCATGCTGGAAGGAGGGCACTGACCAACAGGATTTTCACAAGCAACGTCGAGCTGCAAAAGGTCTAACTTTTTGTTTTTTCCGCAGCCGATATGTAGGGGTTAATACAGGGACAGGGGTAGGGAAATCAATTGTAGGCAGATTAATAAGCTTTTTGCTGCCAGCGCCCCGATGGATGTAACGAGGGCATCGAAGTATCATCAGCTAACGGCAAATGGCCAGAAGGTTAGTAGAATAGAGAACTAATGTAAGAATCAAGCTCGTTAGAACTGCGCGAATGTCGGTGATCATATTGAATAGGGGCCGGACCACACAGCAGGAGATACGGAACGCAAGGAAGGGCCACACCCAGTATGCGACGCCAACACATCACGGGGCACTTCTCCTAATGTAATTTACTCAGCAGGCCAATCAACCCAGAGAGTGGCGCATCCATGAATAGCAGGAGGAATGGATAAGAGTCACAGTGTTACAGATGGGAGTCATAGTGTTAGAGACAGCCGTCAAGTGTTAGAGATAGGAGTCGCAGTTTTAGAGATGGGAGTCACAGCTTTAGACTACTAAGAATTAGAGAAGAGTAAAACAGAGATAAGTGATTAAAATTGTTTCAGACAGAAAATAATATGTTAAATGCGCTTCAAAACATTAGCGTCTTTAGGTAATTAAGGGACCGTTGCAAACCTCTCATCTCTCATCTCATTATCTGAAACCGCTTAATCCTATATAGGGTCACGGTGTAGCCGGAGCCTATCCCGGAAACATAGGGCGTAAGGCAGGAATACACCCGACGACGGGACGCCGGTCCATCGCCGGGCATTGCGGGACAATTTTAGTCTGCGAGCCAATCAACCTATCCAGGAGCATGCTTTTGGACTGTGGGAGGAAACCGGAGTACCCGGCGAAAACCCACGCGGACACGGGGAGAGCATGCAAACTCCACACAGAAAGGCACCGGAGCCGAGAGACTCGAACCCGGGACCTTCTTGCTGTGAGGCGTCAGCGCTAACCACTGCGCCACCGCGCCACCCCCGTTGCAAACCGATAAACGAAAAAAAATGTTGAACGGCAATACATGACGTTAAATATTGATTTAGACTAATAATATTTAAGAAAAAGAATTTTTTAAATAAACTATTTTAAAAATTAATTTAAAACACACCCAGAATGTCCTGCAAAAACGCGCGCAGGACTCGCAGTTAATAGTGTGCAGCAACAGCACCTAGATTGAGTGGGCTATGATATAGCGGACGATGTGGTTGATTAAATGAGTGATAATGAGGTGAGGATGAGCGAGGCGTTTTGCTGCGAGCCAGAGCGAGGTACAGATACTGATTCAGGCGAGCGCAGAGGCGCAGTTGAAGGTGGCACCGAGCTACTGCAAAACAGGTCGAGGTCTCAGTTGCTCTAGTCGAGAAGTCCTCAATGGTCTAAGAAAAAAAATAGCATGATTAAGGACAACCAACCATCACTAGAATTAAAGGAAACAGAAATAAAACCAAGGCAACAATAACAAAGTGATTTTGGCTGCTTCAAATACACTCAAAAATAGTTGTTTAGTTGTCGGAGAGGCTGAATATTAGCCCGCATTACATTTACGAAAACTAATGGACTCTTAACTTTCTGCTGCTTCAGCAATGTACAGAACAATGTTCACTATTCATACAGGTAGAGTAAATTATGAATGTTTATTAAACGCTTATATAATTATGTACTTGACAATCATTTTTTATTGTTCAGATTCAATTTACTTCCTGACTGTTTTTTTTTTAAGTTGAGGTTATAAAGGTTCCAACATAAGCCAGCTATGACACATTGCATAATAAAAACTTAATTTTAAATACGCATCGTTTATGGCTTTTGATCTTCCAAAATTCATTGTAGGGAAAAACAATTTCGAAAATTCTGACTTTTAAAGAAACTAATGAAACATCTATTTATCATGATTTCAAGTTCAATTTCAAATGCCATATGTCCGTAGCTTTCTCAATATCTGGCATTTCGCATCTATAAACAACAACAAAAATATGCAAATTCCACAACAACAAGAGTGCGTGTTGTAAAAGGCCATTTAACATGTTTTTACTCTTAGGTGATCTCCACGTATCTGAATCATCTCAAATTAACAATAATAAACACTTGCAACAGCCCTACATCAATTTAAATAACCCATTTGCTGTACAAAATTATATTTCAATGTGGGTATTTTAAACCACGCGGGGAACAGCTGACTCATATTAATGTTTAAAGCAAACATGCAAGAGTATTTTTTTAATGAGTTCAAATAAACAATTCAAAAGAGAATTGTTAATTGTCATTTTTTTTAGTGTTGACAGCGTTGAATTAAAAAATCGTCAGTTTACATTCATGTTCACTATGACGCCCGTCACCTGTTTCAAACAAGCAACATGAAATTAGGCAACACAGATACGTCCAGTGGGCGGCGCGGTGGCCCAATGGTTAGCGCTGTCGCCTCACAGCAAGAAGGACCCGGGTTCGAATCTCTCGGCTCGGGTGCCTTTCTGTGTGGAGTTTGCATGCTCTCCCCGTGTCCGCGTGGGTTTTCGCCGGGCACTCCGGTTTCCTCCCACAGTCCAAAAAGCATGCTGCTGCATAGGTTGATTGGTTCGCAGGCTAAATTGCCCCGCAGTGCCCGGCGATGGACTGACGTCCCATCGTCGGTATATCCTTGCCTTGCGCCCTGTGTCTGCCGGGATAGGCTCCGGCTTCACCGTGACCCTGTATAGGACTAAGCGGTTTCAGACAATGAGATGAGATGAGATACGTCCAGTAAGATGCTAGCTGTCATAGGTAAGGACCGTCTTTGTCTGGCTTGTGCTCTGATCCATTCCTACGACGCTTCAGTAAAACCCGACAATGTTGTTTGTCAGCCAACAAGCTCTCGAAGGTAAGCAATCAACCACCATTTACCCAAAAACGGTTTCTGTAGACTGCAGCCACTCAGCTAAAGTTATGAATGCACATTCAGTGGGAACCACAAGCGTGACCACGATGTCCCCATTTATCTCATTAAGGTGGGTCATGGAATGTGTTTAAAAAATGCATTTGTGAAACACTGGGAGAGGATGATGTCAATCAGTATTGGTACCCGTTTAATCCTGTAGAGTGTCACGGGGGGGGGGGGGTGGAACGTATCCCGGCAGACATAGGGCACAAGATGGAACTATACCCAGATTTTGACGCCAGCACATCGCAGGGGACTTTTTTAGGGGGTGGGGGGGAGTTTCCTCAACAGGTCAAATAACCCAGGCAGTAGCGTGTCTTTGGACGATGAGAGGAAACCGAAACACCTGGCAAAAAACCACACGGACAAACGGGAACACGCAAACTCCACACAAACTGACACCCGAGCCGGGATTCGAAGCTGGGTCCTTCTCGCTGTAAGGCAGGAGCATTACTCACTGCGCCACCGCGAGGAGATATTCATTTGTTTAAAAGGTACACATAAACCACTAAACAATCATACGTCAATGTAAAAAATAATTAATTCGGAATCATTTATGGAATATGTTGGCTCACTGTATAGAAGAAATATCTCTTAAAACTGCCAAATGTAAAAAAAAACGTTTGCTGACTGTCCCTCTTACAGACAGGTAATAATATAAGCATTGTTTTGCCTGCGAAAATGAATCTTAACAATGGCTCTGAGTAGAACCATAGCACATAGAGAAATACGGCAGGTGGGTTATGAACCCATATATGTTGATCGTGGGTGTAAGCCCCGCTTCGTGTGGGTTTGGTTGCATTCTGCACTTAAAACTCATCCTAAAATAAATCATCCAACCATCTCTGTGCAGAATTTTCCTGAAACTTAAGACTCAACTAGGCTATTCTAGATAAATATTTTGAACTACATAACTGCGCTAGCTCTGTGGCCAAGCATTCAATAAAAGAACATATATCAAAAGTTATTTCATTTTAATGAGATAAGACACGTTTTCATTGATTGCTACTCAAGGTGCAGGAGTTCTGGCAAAATAACAGCCATTCATTAGACTCTCCCATAATCCCAAAGTGTGTCACCTGCTGCCAGCTGACATATCACTGTGTACACACTACCAACCATGCAGCTCTTAAAATATTCATCAGCCTGTTGCGTATAGCGGCTTTGCGGCACGGTGGAAGTCCTTTCACTGCTTGCAACAGAGGTTCATGGTTTAAATCCAGCACGCGTCTGGATAATCACTGCCGGCGTAAGAACAATAACAAAATCCGTGCCGTCTACCTTACAGTGGACGTAGAGACCCACTGATGTCATTGTCATTCGCAAGAGTAGCTCATAGTGTGCTGACGTCAGGGTCCAGGGTTGCCGTTATTCAAAATTAGCGAATGGGGATTATAATTAACAATCATCGCCCCAGGTCACTCTTGAGTTCTCAACTAATTAAACAACATACGGTTGAAACTTCAGACTTCACGTGCTGCAATTCCTTTTGAAACCACTCATTGGGGCGAACGTTGAAAGTCTGTCCTATCGTCCGACCCACCATCAGCACCCACTGCCCTGAACAAGGCAGCACTCTCTCGGCCAGCTGACAGACGCGTGATCCTAGTGAACTGCCGTGGAGCTCTGTGCACCGCAAACAACCGACATTATTCTCCAAGCATAAATCATTGAATACGACGGGGGGGCGGGGGCGATACTTGTAAACTAAGGATAGGGTCTCCCATCCATCACCGGGAGGGTCGCTTCATTTGGCTTTCCACAGGAATCGTGGCATACATATGGACTTTAAACAATGATACGTTTGTTTGCCAAGATAAGTCACTGCTGTGATCGAAATCATTGCAACACTGCCTCTCTATTATAAAGCACCACGGTGTAATATGGATGTAATGCTCTCAGCATTGACTTTTTGACTTTTTCATATGATTTTAATTGCTCTTCCGAGCAAGTTTTCCAAAACAAAATATAAAGGAGTACAATATACAATTTGTACAATCCTTTTCCATAAACCGTGACCCACATCCCATTCATTACAAGTTATGACGCGCACTCATTCAATGTACAGATAGTGTCAGAGATTGATGGGGTCGTGGAGGGGGGCGGTAAGACCTGCAGAAAAAACGACAAATTAAAGTGTGAAACGGAGGATCCCTTGAGTGTCTGTGCACAGTGCTGCCCCAGCGCTCCAGGAAAGTGGCCACCTCCCCGGCATTGTTATAAAAGGTGTGCTCCATGCGAATCCACGCCTTGATGAGGCCTTTGGTCATCGCTAATAAGGAACTTTCACCCGCGTCACCCTGTAGTAGCTCCTTGCTGGTCTTGTAGTTCGCTAGCCTCGCCTGAGAGAGAACAAAGTTGGCAATGCTGTTGCGGTCACCCGCGGTTCGGGATGCACAGCCGCACACGATGGCGCTGCTGTGGAACGGCGCCACCCAGTTTCCTGAAGATGCCGCGCAGGAAACGAAAGAGCGGGCGCAGTCGCCGCATGATCTCAGCACAGACAGCCAATGCAACATTTGTGCTGCATTATGGGTACATTTTTGCCAGTATACATATATAAGATTACAACAGGTTTTACCGTATCTGGCGATTATGCAGATGTTAAGATCTTAACTTAATTGCCAGGCAATTATGCGGGTATTAAGATCCCAAACACCAAAATAGACACATTTTACAATGCGTCCACTTTGCAAAAGCCACACGTACTAGTGGCAAAGTATGCAAACAGGTAGCTTTGATAACCTATGCATTGTCCTTCAACTGACCGACTGTCACCAGGCAGTGGCTTCCTTTTGAGCCTATTTGCCAGTGTCAGCCGTTGCCAAAAGGCAGTCAGCTCAGGACAGTGCAGTATCAATGCTTTATAGCTTAGGTGGAGCTGTTAACGCTATGGGTACTTTTTTGCCAGTATACATATATAAGATTACAACAGGTTTTACCATATCTGGCGATTATGCAGGTGTTAAGATCTTAACGGTAAAACCTGTTGTAATCTTATATTTGTGCTGCATGTTATTTAGACTTGAGCTATATGCCATCTCATCTCACCAGCGAATGAAGTTAGAATATGTCTTGAATTCAGCAAAACAATGTTGCGTTACTTTGCATTTTGTCTTCATTTATTCTTACAATGATTTCCGTTGACAATAGCCAGATATTATTAAGT
Source organism: Mordacia mordax (assembly GCA_036362905.1). NCBI lineage: Eukaryota > Metazoa > Chordata > Hyperoartia > Petromyzontiformes > Petromyzontidae > Mordacia > Mordacia mordax. The sequence continues at coordinate 30,121,939 of JAZEWT010000003.1, read as the reverse complement.
ACTGTCAAATGCTTCTTAACGGGTTGCTTTTTCAGCATTTATACTGGAAATAAATAATCCGAGTTCTATATAAACGCGACTTCCCAGCAGAAAAGGCAAACCGACTATTGTTTTTGGCAACCAACCTATGGTCACCATTCAAGAGAATATAAAGTAGAATACTATAAAAAAGTGTACATTTTTTAAATTATAATATTCATCGACGACTGCAAAATGGTGATATTTAAAAATAACATCGTATTTTATAACATGATGAGGCTCTTTGTTAATCGATTCTTGGATGCAGGCATCCTTACAAGTTGGTCACAGGGGTTATTTGACCATACTTCACAATGCTGGTAGGTAGCACGGTGAGGTAGTAGGTGTGTGTTGAAGCTGCCTGGCCTGTCACTCCATACGAAGCTTCGGGTCTTCTCAGCTGCACTCATGCCCTCTCTTCTCTATGCTTGTGAATCATCTAGCGGAACATCTGCGCCGTTTAGAAACTTTCCGACTGACCTGCCTATGATGCATCCTATGAGGAGCTCAGAAATTCTGGAAAGATCTGGACAATGTCCTGTTTGTGAGCTCCTCCGACAGGCGAGGCTGAGGTGAATGGGTCATGTAGCCGGCATGCCTAGTCACTGCATGCCTAAGCAGTTGCTGTTTGGCCGGATAGAGGGGGTTAAGCGTGCGCAGCACGGGCTCAAGAAGAGATGGACTGATGTGGCACAGGAGGATCTGGAGCTGAGTGGACTTGCTGAAGACTGGTACCAGCTGTGTCAAGATCGACCTCTGTGGAGGAGGATCGTGAAGGACGCTACGGGGCAGTTGGAGACAGTTGTCCTCCAACAACAACAGCAGGTGGAGGAGCGACGCTCAAAACAACGCACAGTAGGGAGCATAGGTGGTGCATCTGCCAGTCATCTCAGTCAGGCAACCCATAAGACCTGGGTCTGTCCCTATACCTGCTATCAGAGCCTTTGACACTTCACGTGGCTTTAAGATGCATATGGCCTGGCACAGGCGCCGTGGTGACGTCACCGCCACTTCGTCGCGAATGGCGGCTATTGTTGAAGTAATCGGTGGGTGGAGGCAGGATCAGTTCCGATGTCATTCACCACTGACATTGGCCGTGGCCAGGAACAAAACTCATGTCACTGTGTTCATAGTCTCGTGAGTAAATGACTGCGCCAATGTCTGAGCTACGTACAACCTTGAGGGAAGAGGCCCGAGTGGTTTTGTGCTGCAGAGAATTATTTTTGCAATGTTTTGTGAAACAGGTCGCAGTCGTACAGATTTTAATTTGTTTTGCTTTTCTCATTTTGGTGGCCTAGGTCACTTGCAAGTTAGACTGTTCCGGAATCTAGAGATCTCACCAAGTTAAACGAATTCATCTTTAAACGAGCGCCAGTTTTTTTTATAATAACGTACTATAATTACTTCTGTGGGGAAAGCGTGTCAGGGTTCATTGTGTGATACGGTTAAGAATCACATTTCAAAACAAGAAAACGTGTCGGTAGACTCGCTTTTTACAACAACCCATGCTGCTCCCTTTCGCCCCATTATATCTAAATAAGCACCACGTAATTTCGACACTAAATGACCACCCTATTTATCTCTGTGACAGTGAAACAACATTACAATATGATAATAATAATTGCATTTATATGTCTGGGGCAAGGCCGTTGCCCGAGTCAAAACCCACACATCTTCAGACAAGACCCCTAGCTACAGCGGTCAAGAGCAGCAAACTCATATTTCACGGTGACTAGCTTTTAGCAGGACTGATAAATTGTGCCACATTGGTTTACCCCTCCTCCCTACCGCGGTCCCTCCAGAGATAAAACGCTCCCATCACTGAAAAATGTTCAGGAGCCCAACGAGAAGGGCCAGTCCAACCCATTTATCATTTCGCGCAGAAGATCCTAAGTATGGGCTTCCAACTATACATCCGTGACCAGACGTCAATCAATAGATGGGAGGAGAAGTGGGGCATAGAAAGGCTCAGCTCCTAATAAAATCATACATACGCTTACATGACGAGTGGATGAGTGGGGAGGAGAGGAGTGGGGAGGAGAGGAGTGGGGAGGAGAGGAGTGGGGAGGAGAGGAGTGGGGAGGAGAGGAGTGGGGAGGAGAGGAG
>JAZEWT010000003.1:30098272-30116064 GCA_036362905.1 Mordacia mordax | reverse complement strand
AAAAAAAATGTTGAAATGAAATTTTAAACAAAACACGTTAACTGTTGCCAATCAAATGGTGAATAAGCTACTCTGTAGGGTCATATGTTTGTAAATCTGACGTCAGTGCCTCACCAGCCATGAACCTCACCGCACGTCACTGGCTGCCATGTTCATCCCCTTCATTAGTAAAGTCCAGGTTAATAAAATACACAATGCAATTTACAACAATAGCACTCTTGGTAGGCACCTGTTAACTGCATTTTCACGATATAAAAAAAGGGTCAAACCATTTGAAGCTAATTAAAGATGAAAAAAACAACAATTCCTTAAATCGACATTCCGCCATGAAGACAAAGCTGCTGGTACTGCCATGGCAAGCAGCGCAGTAACAACACGAAGAAGCATTTTGAGCCAATGCTTGCAGACGGGCGTGTGAGATGGCATTTATAGCTTCCCGTTACATCGGCTCAAAGCATTGCTTCCCAAACCTGCGCGCTCCCAACCCGAAGGAGCTGGCTATGCCGCAACCCTCTGGCTCCTCTGAACGCGCTGTGATGCAGAAAATGAAAGATTGATGACACCAGCGGCCGCTGCATGCTGTTCCCTTGTTTAACTCGCCAAAGGCGGACGGAGAACCTGGACACACGCGCTGCTTGGACCGGTGACCATCTGTCTCGCGTGTGGCCGTAGCGGTGTGGTCGGGGTGAGTGGAGCTGGCAAGGAGGCTGGTTTGCCTCTTGTGCTCCAGTGGTGACTCCAAATGTATTTCATAGCTAACATTGGTTCGTTTGTCGATGTATCCAATCAATTTATATTATGTCAACTATACGATGCCATACTGTGATAACAAGAAGAATACAACTGTTGCATATGGATGCACAATTGCCCTGTTGGAAGAATGTGTGCGTTTCCAGACATTGTTTCGGGAAGTAAGCAGGTGGTGGTGGCACTCGTGACAACCTCCAACACACGGACCCAACAGCATTCACACACAACCCCACCCGCAGCAAAAGTGCACTCACCACCACAACGCATGCAGCACGCACTGTGCTGGCTCCTCCACTGCGCATCGCGAGAGCACGTTATAAGTGATCCCTCACCATGGCCTCACTCCTCCCGAGCATTTTTTTTTAATCCAGATGAACGACCCGTTTTTGAGAAGAACTCTCCACGGTTTATTTTTTTCAGACGGGAGGGGGGGGGGCATGTTTAAAGGCATACGGCCGTGGCAGCCCCAAACGGAGGTGCCTGAAATTTGAATGTGGAATTGGTACATGAATGGGGCACATGGACAGACAGCATATACACAGAGGGTGATGGGGGGGGGACAGCTGAAAGGGGTGGTGCGCTAATTTTAAATAGGCGCGTGAAGAGAATCTCCCCATAACTCTGTTTTATTTAAAGGCGATTGGTAGCGGGGCACAAAGGGAAATTAGCATGGGCTTGTCGTAAGAGAGCTCTGTATCTCAACATGATTGGGGGCAGAGGGTGGTCGAGCAGAGAGAGGCGTTCGAGCAGCGGAGTGAGGAGAAAGCTGCGCAGAGAGCTCGCTTGAGAGCCCACCTGGAATCGCGTTGAGCGGGAGAACCGGTTCGGTGGGCAGACAACGGTGTCTGGCGGTACTGGGGGGCGATAGGACGGCATGGAGGGAGAGAGAAGGTTCTCTGCGATGGTGATTGGAGTTCACGTGACAGTAAGCGATTAAAGTGTATTAGGTCCCAGAAAATCGCGTGGAGTTGGACGTTGCGCACAGGTGTACGGCTTAGCGGTTAGTGCTGCATGTAAGAGTACGAGGCGAGCCGACTCAAGGCCGGACAGGGCACTGTGGCTGTGAGGGATGCGGACGTGCAGTGTAACAGTGCTCGTTGATGAATATGTCCCGTCCTTGCGTGATTAATCCAAGTAAACAAGAAAAGCAGGCGGATGCATCTGAACAAGCGGAGCCCAGGTGCAGCCAGATGACGAGGCATCTCTGCTTCACGATAGAGAGAAAAAAAAGAGTCCAAGTAATTTCATTGCTACGTAATTGTGAAAAACAAATAATTGCAAACACATTTTGTGCATACCCCAAAGAGCACAAATACGCGTTCTGTTTCGAATTTTTAGTCAGCTTAATTTTTGCATGTGTGGGGGTGCAGGTGGGGATGCTGCAAATTCTATGAGAGGAGAACGCTCCAACTCCATACAAATTTCAGCAATGTAATGACGGGCCACTTACCGTACCACATCAAGACTCGTAGCTGCCCACGAAGACTCTCGGTACAATGCAAATTGCTGTCATATAGTAATTATGTCCTTCAAAAATATTCGTGCTTTTAGTTGATAACACTACACTGACATCACTTTGGGAGTGAGCATGGCTAAACAACCCTTTCTAATGTGTTTCTGCAAATAAATGTAAGCTATGAAACTGCGTAGAAAACTGTTATTGTCGAAAAATTAAGACCCAGAAAAATGCAGCAATATGATAAGGTTGGAACGCTGCAATGAAATATCTTAATGATGTAATCGATAAGCCAAAATGTTGTACTTATACTTGAGTCATAAATATTTGTGTTCGCAATACATCTAGGGAATAAAAATCTGTCATGTTATTGTTTGCTAAAATTTATTTAATTGTGCTTAAAGAAAATTGAAAACAAAAAGTAAACACAATCAAACAGTTAAATGAACAGCAATTAAAAAATGGGTATTTCTCAAAAAAATATCGTATAATGTTGCTGTATTGTTGACAAAAACATGTCCCCTCATCTGACCACCTCTCGAATACCTAACTTGGTATTTTCCTCACGCAATTTAATAATCGCTCTTCTATTTTTGAAAACGTATAGATGGCAATCATTAAGAGATTCTCTTTTACTATTTATCCGAGTTAGTGGCCGCTTACATTTACTATATCCTCGCAAGCATCGTAATCTAATCATCTCATTACAGTTATCAATATCTACACTGACATGAACGGATTAACTGGAAGGTTCTGAGTCAGTGCTGTTTCCAACGGATGTTTGGCGAAAACATGGACATCGTCTGCATTGTTACGAAGGGCAGATCACCACGGCATGTTGGCCACAGCTGGTCGTTTTTGTAGGACTCCTCATTTAGAGTTAAAATATTGCTGAAAATAAATTAACAGACTTTGCCATTACTCATGCCACTGCTAACAGAAGGCCTTCCATTCGTAGGAGTATATTTTGTCCCCTTCTTTAAGCTGGACAAACATCCTTTATTATTATGGCTTATTAATTTTCAACAAAATGGAAAGGAGGATAAAAACTACTTTCAGGGAAGATGGGGGGGGGGGGGGCACAAATGGACCTGGGATAGTAAGATGGAGGGACCCCTATGGATCCCAGAAAGAAAACTATTGAACTTATGGCAATGTCATAGCCCTTCCAGACACGTGGCCCCCTCTGTCCCCCGAGGGCAACAAGCAGAAAAATAAATGAGAGACCTCTCCCACGCTCTACCATAAAATTGCTTCAGCAAAGAAAACAAACCCCAAACCCCTCCCCTATATAATGGTCGCCATTACTTCTAACATTGTTTGGGCAAATATCTTGAAAGTGGTGGGGATGTCATCACTTTACAAAAACCGAGGTTGACCTGCTGATTCGCTGACTGCATTGGACCCATTTACTCTGGAGTGGTGATAGAGGAGGGTGGATTAAAATAAATATGGCCATTGCACCAACTGTCTCGCTCAAATATCAATCCGACGTCCTCTGGAATGCAAGTCCGACGTGCCATCCGTGACACCACGATAATCATCCAAACATCATTACATTTCAAAGTGATTCCAAGTGGGTATGGGGTGGGGATCGAGACTGTCATACCTAACGTCGCCAGGAGAGGGCAGTACAGCAAACGGACTGTCATCTGTCCCTATGAATGGGATTCAGAGCAACCCCCCCCCCTTGCGCATGTGGATTTTCTCCAAGTGCTCTCGACTCCTCCCTCACGTACACTCACTAATTGTCTGAAAATATCTTAACATGTGGAGTATTGCAGAGCTTCGGCAGTTGTTGGTGGAGCTCACCTCGCTGTCGAGCCGCTTTCCAGTTTCCCTGTAGTGCTTCACTAATTGCTAGATGAACGACGGCACTCCTTGCAACGAAACTGGATTATTATTACTAAAGTGGCCATGGGGAAAACTCACGACAGATTCCAATGATGGGGCTGGTATCTACTGTTGGTTTCTAATAGAGTATTACTCAGGTTATCAAGCTGGGAGAGATGAGAGGTCAGTGCTTTGTGACCCTCGGGTGAAAAGCGCTCTATAAATGCATCCTCTAACGTGAGGCGAAACGTCGCGAGGAGAGGAGAGAGAGCCATCGACGCGGCTGTCCCGAGAGAGCAGCTTTTCGAAGCAATCATCATGCATCGAGCCGTGAAAACCTACATCATTACAATGCAATTATTATTATTTAAACCTGAGCAAGAGTTGGACTCAAAACCAAACAATTGTGAGGCACGCTAACGTTATTTCGACTTGGCTCCCAACAGACTTAGACATGTAACATTACAATGTATACAGTACTTGTATACAATGCATTTTATACTGATGTCACATTCAAATATAACTACACTGCGAGACATTGTGAGAAAGTGGGCATAATTATAAGAGCAATAGAAGCAACCAGCCTCGAACAGAGAAAAACATGAAGGCCTTGAGTCTGGATTGGAGAACAGGTGGGGAGTTGATCGCACAAATGTCTGGGGGAAGGGATTGTATTCAATTGGAGAATGAGGAGCATATGCGAACTTTCACTGAGTTAAGGGTACCTGAGGGCCTCAGAAAAAAAGATGCATTGGCTTCTGAATCTCAGAGTGTGTGGAGTGGTGTCAAGTAATATGAGAGGGGAAAAATAGAAGAATACCTGGAAGGAAGTCGAGTGAGATGAGAGAGGGAGAGGTAGGCATGGTCAAGTCAATGAGGGATCGGGAAGACCGAACATGGTGATCTTGATATTGATCTGGGAATCGATTGGAAACCGGTGGTGGAATTTGAGCATGTTGTGAGATGGTCTCTATCACAGGGAGAGGTGAGACGTCTAACTGAATTATTTTGGATTAAATAGAGCTTGCAGGGGTAGAATATGCGGAGGCCGAAATTGGAAGAATTGCAGTAGTCAAATTTGGATGGATAAAGGCACGAGTGTGGGTCTTAGTGGCAGCAGGGGTATGGATAGAGCAGATCTGGAGAATCTCGTGCAGATGTCCTGTGGAGTTGAGTTGTTTGGGAAGATAAGCAGAGTTCAGAATCAACGACGACCCTAGAGGTTTGAACACTCTTCGCCAGTGTTATGTCGACATATACGGTGCATATGTGCTGACATTAAACCAGAGTAATCACTGACAGTTGCCGAGTTTCTAAAGATAAGCAATTGTGTCTTGAAAACCTGCACCTGGAGAATATTAAAACTAATCTAAAATGAGACTATATCGAGGAGGCATATGAAGAGTGCAACTGAGTACCTCGTATAAATGGTATCATAGAGCTGACGTCTTACAAGCACAGACATGATGTTCGACATTAAATGAGGAGATTATTGAGTTGTAATTAAACTATTACAATGGATATATTCGATATCTACCTTCTGCACGAGATCAATTTGTGGACAAGATCATTCATGGCAATGCATGTACTTCAGAATATTCTATTCCGTCTTTACATTTACAAATGGCATAAGTCAATGGACAATAAATAAATATTTATTATTGGGTACTTGATGTTAATTTTTCGGATTGAAGTTTGACTGGCATTGAGTACATAGTGTCTGGAGACGAGCTGTCCATAGTGTATAAGGATGATCTTATGACATAGAGTAGCTGCCTGAAAGGGGATATATAATGCATGGACAACTTCAGAAAGAAATTCACAGCAAATGCTGCGCTGCTTGTTTTGAATTCTCAGCTTCCTAAAAGAAATGCAGTGTCTTTAATCATAATTCAGACTCTTAATTAGAGGTTTGTCAGTATCGGTAGTAATCATACCTGACTGCAATTAAAGTCAAATTTGATGAGTGCTTCGCCAACACTCTAGTGTGGTATTAAAATGTGCGCTTGCTGTTGAATGATTTCTGTATTTCATGCTTTGTAGACCGCAGCGGTCACAAAAAATTGTGAATACTGTGAGCAAAATGTATCCAATTTCACCTTCCAAATTATGCAGCTCAAACAACTGTGATATGGAATTCATTAAAAATGACATTAATGAATCATTTTCAAAGGGCCTTTTGAAATTTCACAACGGTAAATAAAGTAGTTTATGCCCAATCATAAACGCACTTTTAAAGCAGAGGATAAACATACATATGCATGCATAAGCCTTCAGTTATTTGGCATTCAAAATCCATTCAACATTCATATACAGTATCCAGAAAAATACATATTTTACATGTTTCATTGTTTTCACGTGCATTATAGGGTATGTATGTAGTCAATAAAGTGGCATGTGGATTTACGTATTTCAATTATTTTAGATAATGTTGTTTCAACCATTTAAGTCAATATATAATCTCCGCTCCATCTCGAGAAGACAATGTTATATTATGTAGCATTAATTCAATCAACATTACATCTGGATCGCATATGATTGCTTCCCTATAGGAGGTCATTATCTATGCACAAAACTAATTATTTGAATCAACTTGGCGCAGTGGTTAGCGCTGACGCCTCACAGCAAGAAGGTCCCGGGTTCGAGTCTCTCGGCTCCGGTGCCTTTCTGTGTGGAGTTTGCATGCTCTCCCCGTGTCCGCGTGGGTTTTCGCCGGGTACTCCGGTTTCCTCCCACAGTCCAAAAGCATGCTCCTGGATAGGTTGATTGGCTCGGAGACTAAAATTGTCCCGCAATGCCCGGCGATGGACCGGCGTCCTGTCGTCGGGTGTATTCCTGCCTTACGCCCTGTGTTTCCGGGATAGGCTCCGGCTTCACCGTGACCCTATATAGGATTAAGCGGTTTCAGATAATGAGATGAGATGAGATGAGAACTTATGTACAGTGTATTTAATAACTTAAGCAACTTTTAATCTAAAAAGTTTCTTAAAATCCGAAAACTTCCCGTGCCGCCTTCACATTGAAATAACTCCACTTGGGTGCTGGTTGTTTGTCCTCCCATGAGGTGCAATTTTTGATGCATTGTAAATATGTAAATATGAGCTGCATCATCACTGTCATAGCCAGTGTCAACCCAAATGAAAACTGAATTAATGTCCTCTATCTTTTCTCATTACCTCAGCTGGAAGCAATGGTTGGAAAATACACGTCACGCTATGTGTGGGTCTTTTCACAATTTTATTTTATTGCACTATTTATTTTAGAGTGAGTGGCTTTTGTGGTAAATCTGTGCACCAGTAGAAAGCCATGGATGCAGAATAGAAATGTAAAATGATTGCCAAACTCTGAGACCATTTATATCGTATCAAATTAATTTCCTTCTCATCAGAGCCATCTTCTGACATGAGTGGCTTGTGCGGTAAATCTATGCACCAGTAAACTCATATATATCCGCTGAAAATACAGTCACTCGAACTCTGAGACAATTTATTTCATGACGAACGCTTCGAAAAGCTGCTCTTTTGGGAGAGTTGGGGAGAGATCGACGCAGCATTTCAGTTTCCGTAGATATGTGTGCGAAATTTTCACGGCTCGATGCATGAATCGAGCCTCTTTTCGAAGAGCATCCTTCCGTAAAAACCTACATCGTTACAATTGATCCCATATCAAATAACATTTCTCTACATCAAAGTGCTCATCTGACCTCATAATTATGCACAAAGTTTACTTTGCATGATATTTTTGCAATAGTGAGAAGTGAAAAACGGCCTTAAAACATTATAAATTTTAATTTCGCACACACATCTAGAGAAACTGAAATGGATATAACAGACGGCCACATAGGTTTGGGGAATGCAGCCAGGTAAATTATGGCAGGCAGTGGGATTTATCTGAAAACATAATTTATCTTGGCTTGTTAAATATATATTGAAATATGGGATTGCCAGTTCCCAAATTGTGGCGCTTACAATAATATGTATTGGAATTCACAGCAACATGCTGTACAAGTTACTTAAAGCCAGCATCAAACATGAACTATATAAATGGTCTTTCAGAAGTTGTAAATTATTGTCATTATATATGTTATGCATGAATACATTTATTAAATCAATTCTCCCAAGAAATTATAATCAAAGCTGTTTCTTCTCATATCCCAGATGGTGATTAAAGAGATAATATCGCTACCTAACCTTAGCCCAATGTTTTTAAACCATAAACATTACCATAGGAGATTATGGCCCAAACATTTTTAATATAGTGAACCATGATTAAATTCATGGCTCTACAAAAAAAATTCAACAATGTTAAAATATTTACGATCTGTAGAGGATAAAAATATGACTTCCCACCACCCTGCCAAGCTCTTACATTTTTTTCAGAAAGCCCATTTGGGTGGCAGCGTGGTGCAGTGGAAATACTCACAGCTAGCTGTGTTGCCTTTCTATGCAGCAACTTTTCAATATGCCCCCAGTTTTTTTGCGTGACTTTCTTCTGGATCTTCTAGTTTTCTACCATAATTGTTGCTGGACAAACATCCAACTGTGTGAAAAATGAGCTGCAAACTACTCATTTTACAGGATCTCTCAATTGAACTACTGATGTTCTTGTTAGTGTTGCTGACATGCCGTTCTCTCCACAGCTCTGTGTAGCGCTTTGTGACCCTAGGGTGAAAAGCGCTCTAGACGTACAATTATTATTAATAAACAAGCATAACCATTCTAACACATCCTTGCCATTGATAATTTAACCAATGGCTGTAGCACACAATATATTTTTTAGCCATCAAGATAAAAAAAAATCATATTTCTCTCAATAGACCTGGTCTTACTGAGATTTCAACATTCAGAAATCCAGTGGATACCAAAAAAAGCCTCAATAATATTACTCATACAGTCGACTCCATCAGCAACATTATTAGAATGCAGGTAAGCACTTATTTTTTTTACTTGAAAGCAAACACATGTTAGAATTGCTATACACAACAAATAGTGAAATGATGTGTAAAGTTAAAAGTAATGATAAAGTAATGATAAAATAACGTCTACAATCCCTCATCACCATGTGCCTCGTTTTCATATTGAACAGATATGCCTTTGTAGATGCTAGCAACACACGTGAATTTAATTATAAATAGACACTATAATAATAGTTATTGAGTCTGAAAAAACTAAAAGCTGTAAATATTTAATTTTTAAATACGAAGTTTGACATTCACCTTTGCAGTTTCACAGCTTGACTGTGTCTGAGCATCAATGACTGATGTCCTCTAAACGCTTCTGGTGGTAACACGAGCCTTTTCATACGGAACACATGACTTTTGGAGAAATAAATATAGGGATGGTGGTGGGGTGGGGTGGAAGGTCTATTTGAATAGAGGAGATAGTGTTTGAAAGCATACAAAAGCATGCTCCATGAAAAATACATCCTACGCTATCGTGAGCTTCCCAGCAATCTCCTGCACTAGCTTCGGTATGATAACATGGATTGATTGGCGCAAGGTAGTGTGGCCAATAAACTGCTGGGATTTGCCTCCAGAATTTGCTTCATGAGCTATAATACTTCTCAACGGTTAATTCACAAAAAAACTGCAAATGCGACAACACCATGGACATCTAGCAGGTCTGTCTTATTAAATGTGTAGTTAAACCATGTTTTATAAAAATATACTCTCGGTAATTCAAAAATGTATTTTTGGGGTGGCACCGTGGCTTAGCGAGTGGCGCTGCTGCCTCACAACAAGACAAGAAAATTCTGAGTTTGATTCCTGGCCCAGTTCCCTTTCTGTGTGTTCTCCCCGCATCTACATAGGTTTTCACCAAGCACTCAGATTTCACGGTGGCCCAGTTGGTAGCGCTGTCGCCTCACAGCAAGAAGTCCCGGGTTCGAATCTCGGCTCGGGTGCCTTTCTGTGTGAAGTGTGCATGTTCTCTCCCCGTGTCCGCGTGGGTTTTCGCCGGGCACTCCGGTTTCCTCCCACAGTCCAAAAAACATGCTGCGGCAAAGGTTAATTGGCTTGCAGACTAAATTGCCCGCAGTGCCCGGTGATGGACTAGCGTCCCATCTTAGGTATATCCCTGCCTTGCACCCTGTGTCTACCTGGATAGGCTACAAATCACCGCGACCCTGTGCAGGACCAAGCGGTTTCTGACAATGAGATGAGACTCAGATTTCCTCCCACAGTCCAGAGACATGCTCATCTCATTATCTGAAACCGCTTAATCCTATATAGGGTTACGGTGAGCCGGAGCCTATCCCGGAAACACAGGGCGTAAGGCAGGAATACACCCGACGACGGGACGCTAGTCCATCGCCGGGCATTGCGGGACAATTTTAGTCTGCGAGCCAATCAACCTATCCAGGAGCATGCTTTTGGACTGTGGGAGGAAACCGGAGTACCCGGCGAAAACCCACGCGGACACGGGGAGAGCATGCAAACTCCACACAGAAAGGCACCGGAGCCGAGAGACTCGAACCCGGGACCTTCTTGCTGTGAGGCGTCAGCGCTAACCACTGCGCCACCGCGCGCAGAGACATGCTGCATAGGCTAATTGTCCTGCTGAGTAAATTGCCCCGGTTCCCTCAGACGTTGTAACATGCTTACCCTGCACGCTGGAGAACAACAACAAAAAACCCAAATAGCTCAATGGTTCCTTCCAGCTTAAATACAAACTGAGGAGTCTATGGTAAGGCAATGAAAACTCATCGAAGAGCACCACCGGTTTGTGTAAGTGAGCTTGTATTTCGTATAGGCATTCCCACACACACATAAACGCAACAGAGAACTTATTGAGTGCTGTAACATGTGCTGAGGATCAAGGCGGCGTATGTGTAATGAGCCCTGTAATTGCTTTATAGCAGCTTTTAAAGTCATTTGCAAAGTTTGCAGTTAATGGTAGGAATAGTTTTACCACGGAATGGGTTTTAGCTTGAGCCAGCATTCAGCGTATGGAGATACCATCACCTTAACCCCGAATTGAACTTCGACTTTCACGCATCACCCAGCATCTACCATATGGCTTTTAACGCTCCACGCACGGTTAATGGTACGGCTGTGTGCAATGGCAGGCCGCACGGTAGAAGGCTGAAGACAAAAGCGCACAAATTAGATTCCGATAGTTCTTCATTGACTTGCTTCATTGCACACAAGCAATTTCGGGATTAATCCACGAGAGACCCTTTTGTGCGGTAGGAACAGAATGTGCATCACACACACACACATTTCTCTGCGTGGTTATGCAGAATGACCGAAGCGACAACAGTTTATATCCTATTGCCATACAGTGCGGGTGATGAGCATGGTTAATGGAAGAAGAAAAAATCAACTTTTAATGCAAGAAGGAATCGTAGTTCACATACCAGACGGAATGAAAATGTATTTAATTTCATATAGAGCGCTTTTAATCCAGAGGTCTGGAGGCGCTGCAGCAAACCGCAGAGGGGGTGGAGCGAACTCGCCACTCGGTTAGGAGGTGACAGCCTGCTAGACACTGCATCACAATATGTGTTCACGAGTTAATTACCGAGTGGGGTTTTTTTTTTAGCTGTGGGATGAAACCGAAGAACCCGCAGTAAACGCAAGTGGAACACTGGAAAATAACGTACAAAGTCTGCACAGAAAGGCGCAGGAGGTGGGCATCAAACCGCCGCAGGCAAGATCCCCTTTCTTTGAGGCGCAGATGGCACCACTGCGCCACCCTGTAGCCAAATGTAGACCGATATTTCCCTTCCTTTCTAGCATGGATACGTTGAACATGAGAAATGGCTGTTACAGTAATGACGTGGACTGAACATCTCATGAAGCTTGGTTGTCCAATGGTACACTGCCGCATATTGTTTTTGAAGCAATGGTGATCATTTATATCGTGTGTATCGCACACGAGAGCATAACAAAACATAACAGTGTGGATAATGTGACCGTTTAACGCATGGATATTAGAGCCTAACAGTATTCCCTAAAGGGAGCGCTCTATTGCACTTTACAACGAGAACTGTGTCAGTGTTCACGCTACTGTCATCTGTTGCTAAACCGTTGCAAGTGCAATTACTAACAGCACATCTCAGTGGCTTTTAGGCTCCATAAAACGAGGCACGGTTTGTTATAGATGTTGCATAAGTTACTTTAACGGCATAGAAATAATACTCAAATTTGGGTTGCATAGCGGCACACTGATTTTAAATTCCTAGTGTGTGCAGTATTGAAAACAAGCTTATCAAATTCCGCCCCAGCACCCATCGTGTCGCAAGTGGTGAGTGGGATAAAGTGTGGGTAACTGCCACCTCTTCCAAAATATCTGGTGCAGGCGTACGAGTAGACCAAATATCCTATAGGGTTCGCATTTAGTGAAGGCCCATCTGCCATCGGGGGCATGAGCAAGCAGTTGCAGTGCCGCATCTTTATCATAATAATTATTGCACTTCTCGAGCGCTTTTGACCCGAGGGTCACAAAGCGCTGCACAGAGCTGCGAAGAGAATGGCATGTCAACAACAACATGAGAATGGATAATCAGCAACAGCAACGGATTTTTTTAATCATTTTTTTATCATTTCTTTTCATAGTCTTTAAAGCAATGCAATTGTGCTTTCAATTGCGACTGCAACCCCCATCCCCTCTCCCCAGCGGCGCCACCGTTTCAATTTTAGACTAATCAAGACTTGGTCTTTAGCTCCGACGCTAACGATCGTGGCGCACTGCCAAACTCATTGTGTGCCTCGCGTCGTAAAGTTAACAACATGTGAGAAAATACACCGTGAAATCGACAGGAGTACAAGTCACACCTGACGGGATGTATATCGGCTGCGTAAAAAAAAACTACCTTAAAGTGCGTATAAAGAAAGACACGTTAAAAGAGCGTCATATGAATGAAGTGTGTGGATGTGCATGGCGTGTCTGATGTGACAGGTCACATCTCCTCGTGTTATTGACAGCCTTAAGAGGTGCTTGCTGACTTAACATTTCCAAATAAGCTCGTATAGCTGACTGTACGGGGTAAATCTTTGGTTTAGTTTTTACGTACATGCAAGAAATGCTAATTGACCACTAATTGTCTCCATCCAGAAAACAAACATTATGTTTGTCATTAACACTGGCTTACTTTTATATATATTGTTGCGCAAGTAAGTACGAGCGTTTGCTCTATCGCACGAAGACCGTGTTCAGAACTCGCAAGTTCATGATTACCTGCACGCGCCTCCGAATCCGTATCTCGTTCATGACCAGGCGTAACATTTGCGGGCATTATAAATTTTATTATTATAATAGACATATTTTGACGTCTTATATATAGAATAGGGCGGCGCGGTGGCCCAGTGGTTAGCGCTGACGCCTCACAGCAAGAAGGTCCCGGGTTCGAGTCTCGGCTCGGGTGCCTTTCTGTGTGGAGTTTGCATGCTCTCCCCGTGTCCGCGTGGGTTTTCGCCGGGTACTCCGGTTTCCTCCCACAGTCCAAAAGCATGCGCCTGGATAGGCTGATTGGCTCGCAGACTAAAATTGTCCCGCAATGCCCGGCGATGGACTGGCGTCCCGTCGTCGGGTGTATTCCTGCCTTACGCCCTGTGTTTCCGGGATAGGCTCCGGCTCACCGTGACCCTATATAGGATTAAGCGGTTTCAGATAATGAGATGAGATATATAGAATATAGAACGACTTCAGAGTACAGCGATAGGAGGGCAGAGAGCTTGACTTGCTCTTGCAGAGAGTTCATAAGTTTTATGGGCGTCTCTGTGTATATCTATCGCTGAGTGCTTATGTATGTGTGAGGCAGTATGTGTACCTGTGGATTTGTGCGTGCGCAATGGTGCGCCAGTGTGTGTACCGGTGTGAGCTTATATTCCGGTTGATGCAACTTTGTCGTCTAACGTTGCAAGTATATGTATCAGTGTGTGCGCCAGTGTGTGTGAACGTGTTCGTATCTGTCTACATGTACGTGTGTAGCACAGTGTACCAGTCTGCGTATTTGTGCATGCATGTTTCCAATGCGTGCCACTGTGAACTTTAAGTCCAACAATGGTATATGTACTGAGAACATTTGCACGCATGCCAGTGTGTAAACACGTGCGTGTCTCTCTGTGCCCGGTACTAAAAAAAAATGTTAATGATGCTGATTTTACGTTCTAATGTTGTTAACATGCCGTTCTTTCCGCAGCTCTGTGCAGCGCTTTGTGACCCTCGGGTGAAACGCGCTCTATAAATGCAATTATTATTATTATTATTATGTGCGCGTGTGCACCGTGATGTGTGACAACAGTGCGCATGCTATGTGAAAACATACCGGTCCTAGCGTGAGCAACCCCGTACATGAAGAGAGCAGAGAGGCAGAGCGCGACGAAAGGGCGCATGGTGATGAGGAGGTTGGAGGAGGTGGCGGCGCAGGCGAGCGCTGGCCCGAGTGCCCGGAACCGGCCGCTCAAGCTTCGACTCGTCACCCACTGAGCTGCCGCGCCGCGTCTGGGACAGCAGAGGTCTCTGCGCGACGAGGCACTACTCTATTCGCCCTTTGGAGGCTGCGCTCGGGAACTACTCCACTCCCCGTTTTCGATGTGTGTGTTGCTTCTGTGTATGTCATTCCTTTTTCTCTCTCTCTCTCTCTGCGCGTGTCTCCGAGGACGCAAACGAATACATCCCCCTCCTCCCCCCCCCCGCGCCTGCCTTGAAAGCACGGTGAGGTGTTCGCAGGCCTGATGGGGGAGGACGGAGGTGTGGTGCCACTGCTCCAGGAATGTGTGGACTGCGTTCAAGTGTGGATTACTTCAGTTGAAAATACCAATAAAGCGCTCGCAAGAGAATGCATGGGCATGCTTGTGCTGAAATCGACAACATTGTTAACAGATTTGTATCTCCACGTTTACTACGTTCGGCAGGCGCATTGCACCTTCACCGAATGAGTTTCACGATCAGTCAGTAAACGACCTGATTAGCAATAGCACTTGAGAATGACAGCTTCTAATCCACTTTCATAAATACCGCGCGCGTTGACGATGAACATTACCCCTATGCAATCACACAATTAAGTTATGCGTGTACTCTTCTGTTTTTAAAAAAATAACTTTTATTGTAATGATGATTGCTGCGAAAAGCTGCTCTCATTACATTGTTATTGTAATATTATGAAAAAAAGCAAACGTAGTATACTTGACTGCAGCGCATATAGTTCTCATCTCATCTCATTATCTGAAACCGCTTAATCCTATATAGGGTCACGGTGAAGCCGGAGCCTATCCCGGAAACACAGGGCGTAAGGCAGGAATACACCCGACGACGGGACGCCGGTCCATCGCCGGGCATATAGTTCTATTTTGGTTATTAGCAATAGTGATTATTTAAAACACGGAATGGACATTTGCATAAACCAAAGACGTTATTAGCTTTGTCAGAATTAAATTATAAATTGCAAAGGAAGTAAGACGAACATTTGTGCTATTGTATCGCACATAAACAGATTTCACTGCCGAGAATGGCGTGGGTGAATTACACCAGCGTTACGTTTAATACAGCTCCCTAATTATAAGAGCTATAGGTTATAGTTCCACTCCGTGGCAGGGAAGGCGCGATTTGCAGAGCGCGCGCAACACAGGCACACGCGTCCCCGCTAGCGCACTATGTGGTCATACATTACTTGCACGCGTGTTACCACAGGCGCTCTTGTTTTCCATTACACGAGCAGCTGAGATACAAGTGGGAGGCCACCCCCTACGTATGCCTCGGGCGAAGACGTGATGAAGCGGGCAAGCAGAGATTGACGAGACGCGCTCGCCAGCAGGCGGCACAGTCAAGCACATGGCCCCGCGGTTTCGGCCCCGCGATTCAGCACCGCAGACAGCGCCCGCATCGTTAACATGAAGGGTTGGCCGCGCAGTGGCAGCGAGGCTTATGCGCGCCACTCTGCCACAGCCCTACTTCCGTAATAATCCGTCTACTGAGTCGTATGAGCGCCGCATAGAGCAATGATTCCTCGTAGAGCCCTAACAGACTGTTGGGGGTAAGTGCAGTTAGTGAGCACCTATGATGACCGGTACTGCAAAATGGCGATGTTTATGCATCGCACCCGGTACTCAATTAGGACTGAGTTGATAATCGATACTGGTATTGGCCGTGAGTGAGAAAATAACTGAGGTTGCGGGTTCGTAACAGAGCTCCAACTGCTATTTTAGACAATGATCCCCTGTATAGCATTTGACAGATTGTAGGGTCAAGTGTTGTTGGTGAGCATATGACTGCCTATAATAAAGGTACACACACATTAATTTGAATCTCTGGTATGTGTTTATTTTTAAATAAATGTTTACAATAAATAGGTACGATATAAACCCATAATGCTCGTGGAAGACTGAAATTTATTACTTGAATATATATTTCTACGTTAATTTAAATGCTCAGTGCTGCCCGTAACCACACGCTAGTCTGGCCCATGTTAAGAGCAGAGGGAGTAATGTGCACATTTTATTCAATGCACTTTGATATAAGTATACTATCTTATTGGAAACTTCTCCACTCGCTCCATAACTACACCATCACTCATGGAGAGCTGAGGGAGTAGAGTACTTGATTGGTTTTGGTGGGGCTGATGATAAGACCCCGAGAGCACGAAGAACAACCCACCACTCTGGCCTATTGATGGTATCGTAGGCCTTGACCAGGTCATTTAAAATAGAGATGCAGGTCCTGTTGGAAATCCTTACACCTCCGCTATAACAGCCGGACAGAGAATAAATACATCTATGCAACACCACCCCTGCCTAAAATCACATTGGGGTTCAGTAAGCCTCTCCTCGGCGTGCCTGGTAAAGCGATGTTTAATAAGCCTTGCCAGGATGTTTCTCGGCATACTGAGGAGCGAGATGCCCCTGTAGTTGTTACAATCAGTGGGGTCATCTTTCTTTAAAGAAGATAATCGCTGCAGTATTGGCAATCCGTCTTTTATGAAATTAAAAGTGATTTTGATCACAGGCTCCCGAGGCAGACTCCATCTCCTCAGCAGCCCACGACCACCACTCATCTTTGCATCGCCGCACAGCTCTCCGAACCCCTGAGCGAAGGCTGCAGTAAGCCTCTTCATTCTCGGGTGTGGGATGTTGCAAACGGTGGGAGTGGGCCTGCCGTTTACTCTTGGCTCGCTTGAACACCGCCTCCGTCAACCAGGACTCATGGGGAGGTATGGACTGTGTATCGAGTGCAGCCATTCCAACTGCATGAACTACAGCCTAAGCTTCACCCATTTCCCCTTAGCATCAGAAGGAGGGTTAGGTCACGTCAGCCCAAGCTGCAAACGATGATGAATTTCTCGCTTACAGCTTTCATCAGCTATTTGAACAGGGTTCTTGGTAGACGCCCACCATTGCCGTGGAAAAATGGCAAGCCGATGATCGGAGGTAAAATAAACTCTACGGTAGGTTCTGGTATCAAGAACACGGGCCCGTGTCCGCTGCTCCGTCACTATGTAGTCCAGCAAATGTTCTTGCTTGGACCCGGCATGCAGCCATGATGTGTGGATGTGCCGATGACAGAACAGCGTGTTGGTGATTACGAGACCATGGGCTACACAGAAGTCAAGCAGCTTCCTCCTACCGTTGGTGTTGAGCTGATCTGGCCCATGCCTTCCAATCACTCCAGCCCAGGTCTCTGCGTCATGACCCACTCGGCTTGACAGTCACTCAGCAGGATGACTTCATCCCGCGGGGCCATTTCAGCCAACACCTGGGGCTTACCCACCCACACTCGCCCACTCAGGCACTTACCTATCCACCCACTCACCCACC
>JAZEWT010000003.1:30021260-30044077 GCA_036362905.1 Mordacia mordax | reverse complement strand
TGAGAGATGAAAAGATTCTACGTTTCGAACTTTCGCCGGAGATATGGTGAGTGATTCGGAGCTCCGTCGAGGAGTGTGGCCGGAGGCCGGAGGGAGGCTGACGGCGAGCTGCGAGGGAGGGGATGAAGATGCTGACTCAGTCTCCACCGACACCCTATTGTCCACCCCGGCCGCGCCTTACCCAGCGCTGAGGCCGGAGCCTCGACCCAGGGGCCGGAGTCCCAGCATGCCGCGGCTAGAGAGAGAGAAACGGGTAGCGCCTAGCCCAGGGTCACGACCGGTGCACCACACAGGTATTATATAACTATGTTTTGTCCACTTTCAGTTTGAGTGCAGAATGTGCTCTGTGAATGCTACCGGGCACCTCCATATTGCAGCGTTGGCCCCGCGAAGCTCTCAACACGGACCCCCAAGGAAGATCGACAGGACAAAGAGTTGCTATAGTGAATGGCACCTCCACCTGCCTAATCTGACAAGTACGTGACTTTCTTGAGGCGGGGTCGGGGGGAGGGGATACCTGACGGTGAACATTTTTTCCTACAGATTTTCAAACCTGCAGGAATTGCAACGCTGATATGCATTTGAGCTTGGTGCAGGTTTTTTTTCTGGATGCTCTTGGGAGACCCTGCAATTGTATTTTTTCGCGAATTGTTATCAGCTAATCGGATTTGATGCCCATTAATCGTGAAGCAGACCTTGGTGCTCGCGGCCTTTTATCTAAAATGATGAGAATAATATCAATGAGTAAGATTTTGCTAATGCTATGAAGCAATTCCAAAAGCTTTTTACAAATAAAGAAATTAAAATTGGAAAGTATTGTGACAGAATTTTAGGAAAACAATCTGAAGTAGTCGAGTTTGTAGTGTTACAAAAGCATAACAAGGCTATAATGGAGAAGGTTTATAGTTAAAGAGATTTCTGGGCACTCTTCAAAAGGTTAGGGAAGTTTGAACCGACTACCTATTCCTCACTCGCCTTCGAGACACACTTCAACAAAGCGACGAAAGTAGCCTATTTCCATGTCAGAAACATAGCCACACTGCTCAACGTCCTGTTACCCTGCGATCCTGAGAAGCTAATACACATCTTCATCTCTTTACGAAGCAATTATTGCAATGCACTACGCCCTGGCATCCCTGCCTACCTGACCAGTCATCTCCAACATGTGCAGGATGCAGCTGCTAGAGTCCTCAGCTGCACACTCATCCACGATCACATATTCCCAGTGCTGGTGTCTCTCCACTGGCTACCGGTTAAATACAGAATAAATTCAAGATCCTCCTCCTCACCGTCAAGGCTCTCACTGGTGCTGCTCCAACTTACAACCTTGACCCACTTCAGGCACCCTCAACACAACTTCAATCCTCCAATACGGGCTTGCTTGTGCTCAGATCGCACCTCCGTTCGACGGGTGACAGAGCCTTCTCGTGCACTGATCCCAGACTCTGGAATGTCCTTCCATTGAATATTCGGTCAACCGTTTCTCTGGGCATTTTCAAATCGTGTCTCAAGACTCACTTGTTCCATGAGGTATTGAAGTCCTCTGGTTAGCAATGTTGATGCTGCTCACCGTTATTGTGCTTGGATAATGGTGCGCTGTTGACCTGCGCCTTCTCAGGAACACTTATTCCTTCCTTCATTTGTTCAACAAATATTTTAATCTGTTAATGTCCTTAATAGATTTATAGCCATTATTTTAATTTTAATTTATCTATTATGATGTTAACGCTATGGGTGCTTTTTTGCCAGTATACATATATAAGCAGAACAGGTTTTACCGTTTCTGGCAATTATGCAGGTGTTAAGATCCCAAACACCAAAATAGACACATTTCACAATGTGTCTAGTTTGCAAAAGCCACACATACTAGTGGAAAAATATGCAAACAGGAAGCTTTGATAACCTATGCATTGTCCTTCAAACTGACCGGCCTCCACCTGACAGCGGCTTACTTTTGAGCCTGATTGTCAGTGTCAGCCGATGCCAAAAGGCAGTCAGTTCAGGACAATTCAGTATCAATGCTTAATAGCTTAGGTGGAGCTGTTAACGCTATGGGTACTTTTTTGCCAGTATACATAACATGACATTCACATCACAGCTCAGATGAATAAAAAATATATATGTTGATATGCCTTCGAATATTCTTGTTGCTCATGCCGTTTTCTCAATAGCTCTGTGCAGCGCTTTGTGACCTTCGGATGAAAAGAGCTCTAGAAATGCAAATATTATTATTACCTATCATGGAGCTATGCAAATGCCATTCATTCGTTGGATCTGACTCTCCCCATGCATCTCCTGAGGGGAGTAGGGTTTTCTATTTCTATACCACCACAGGCAGTTGTCTCAAAACTTTTTTTTTCTGGTAGCCTCATTTAAATTTTGTGTTACTGCAAAACCAGCTAAGTGACAGTGAGACATGCCCCTTTACATTGAAGGAAACACACACCAAATAGTCAAATACTGCTTTGTTTAATTATTGGATAACAATTTTAGTCTATTGAACACATATATGTCGCAATGCATAAGGTCTGTATTAATAGTGAGAAGATGAAAAAAAAATCTACTAACTCTTGCCGCAGTCTAGAGAAAGACATAAAAAAAATTTCATGCATGCCAAATGTGCTGCGTTTTATGCATGATTCCACATTAACCAGATGTTGCGCCGTCTTGCTCATGAGTTGGCACTCCAGCTAACTCGGCTGAGCTGGCTGCTTTCCCGCAAAGCATCACCGGGTGGGTGCCACAGCAGTACAACACAATTTCCACAGGTTGTGATGGACCAGAGCCCAAAGCTAAAATAAGCAGAACTTCATCCCGTGTTTTAGCGTTTGAATACAAATGGAGGGTTTAGTCCGTACGCCGACTGGTGTTTCATATCCTTATTATCCCGCAGCATTTGTTAAAGCAAGACAACTACGGACCAGTTTAGACATTCTGGGATCTCATCAACAACGCCAGTCTTGTTCACCAAATCCAACAAAAGCAAACCACATAAAGTATTAGAGTCCAGAAAGCCAAAGACTGGTTGAATAAAACATCTGTGTATGCATAGTATATGTTGAGACACAGAATATAATTATGCTTACATTTTCCTTTACCCATAATATTGCACAGCAAGCACGCAGTGCGATCAGCTTATGGCTCTTCGGCATGAGGACAAAGCAACTACTGTTCTGGGAAACGTTTGGACAACGATAGCGTCTCCTATCAATCGCTTCCTATTTAAGCCAAGCACGCACCATTATTTCCGTGTAAAACCAAGGCTTAATCAACTCCGCGCTTACATGCAAGACATTGTGATGGCAAAAGTAGTCATTGGTCATAAAGTTAATGATATAAAATTTTGGAAGCAATGAATGCAATAAGCATTCATTGCAATAAGCATTCATTGCAATGAATGCATTCATTGCAATGAATGCTTATTGCATGCATTGCATTACAAAAGCTGATTGGAGAAGCGATCGACGCGGCTATACTGAAAGAGCAGCTTTTGGAAGCAATCATCATAATTCATAACAACAAAACATACCTTCCAGATTTCTTGGACAAAGTTCTGTAGAAAATATTGTTGAGCATAGGTGAGAGCATGACCCAATAACGTATACCGTTGCACAATGCAGTAGATGATAATTATGCATTACAGAAAAATAGCACATTACAAAAACAGGCAACATAAGCGCAAGACTATTAGGGAGGTGTCTATTAAAATTTGCAAACCGGAGGCAAAAGAAAGCGTAATGCAAGTTGTGGTTTAATTTAAAATCTTACTACGTGTCTCGTGAGTACACGATGAAACCTCCATTTTGTTTTCACCTGTGGCACCACGACTCGGACCGCAGACCCGTGGCGGCTCGGCGATAACGGCCACGGCGAGGATCAGCGTTCACTCCACGATCTTTCAGCCAGCGAGCAGAGACTTCTTGTCTTTTGATCTTTTTATTGAGCAGCACGCGCAGGCCCGGGAATAACGAACTCGAGCGGCGACTACATGCTGATGACTGATGACTGCCCCGTCTGATGATGACTGACCCGGACTCCGTCTACAAACAGCAACTCCGCCCCACTCACGAACTCCGTCTTTATATTCCTCCGTGTCGCCCCCCCCTCTCACCTTCCGGATGACCTCATGCATAGCCACGTGCTACAATTAGTCACTCACCACGTGTGTAATGTGTATTGTGAACCGGGGCTCGCCAACAAGGGATTATGTAAATCAACAACCCGAGTTCGATGAATCAAGGGTCTCGCAAGTAATCGCACTGTACGCTCGTAAACTCTTTAACCCCACACACCAATTATCACTACCTCTACTCTGCAAAAACTCATTTTAGAAGGAAAAAATTGCAGATTTCTGTCAATACCATTAGTATTTCTGGCTAAATCCATTTGGCAATAAAATTGTTCTGGATATAAAAACAATAACACGAGCTGAATGGCAGGGCAGAGTTGAGCCACCGCCCTGCTGCAGAAACATTCAATGAGTGTTTACACAAAATAAAGCAACGTGGCCTTTGACAAACGATAATTTCATATTTTATTGGCATTGCCTCCATTGAAGAAAGGTACCTCGTACGTCTCTGCACGTGTGATTATTAAAGTTATATCATATGTGTGAAAGAATGACTCATTGAATAAATTGCAACGTTATATTCATATATTAGAATTTATCTGACACGATCCATCTTTGCCATCTTGCCAGGATCCCCCCGGAATCGTCGGTATATTTCAATTAGTTAATTCTAGTAAAATAATAAGGATGTGAATACGGATGCTCCATTGTGTAGTGACCGAAGATAACAAAATCAGAAGGATAACTTTCATCGATCTTCGTATAATAACGTAGGCCTGTGAGGATGATACCACTATAAACCCCACGATCTATGCCCCATGTCGCCCACCTTCCCCCCTCTGTTGTCCCCCTGTGTCAACCTGCTCAATCTCAGCTGGCTACGGGATTGCACGAGAAGGGGGTGGCTGTCTCTAACTGCCTCACTCCGTTAAAAAGGAGAGTCCTCTAACAGGGTGCAACACAGGAGGGATTTATTGAGCTATGCTTGCAGCTCAAAAATAAATCTGTGTCTTTACAATTCGGCCCTCCGACAAGGTAGTTCACAAGACACATTAGTGTTTTGGCTTGCCAGAGCGCTATTGTTTTGCCTTCATCACTCCAGAGTTTTAAATCATTGCTTGAACACACACGCATGAGAAATGTTGCGTGAAAGCTGATATTACCAGCTCACTTTCAGCACAGTTTTATTATATCCTTTCTATTCGTTTTTAAGTTGCCAACAATGGTGTGAAAGCTGATATTACCAGCTCACTTTCAGCTCACAGTTTAATTATATCCTTTCCATTAATTTTGAAGTTGCCAACAATGGCAACTAGGCCTACCTGTGCACAACATTAGGTAGAATTATCATAGCAATTCTTTAATTTTAAAAACATTCTTCTAATGGGATCAGTGTTCGTCCTGTAACTCGACTTAATTTGAGTCAATAATAATTGGCGTCCTGACACAATGCGAACATTATGTTCTACAAGTCTACAAATATCTAATACTGGTGCCCAGAACAACATTGATGAGGCAGACAGCAAGGACACCTTGAAATCTGCGTGCACATCTTTTAGTTTAGCATCAATACCCGCTTAATTCTGTATAGGGTCGCGGGGGGGGGGGGACCTATCCCGACAGACACAGGGTGCAAACGGGACTAAACCAAGGGTGTGACGCCAGTACATCGCACGGCACTTCTTTGGGGAAATTTACTCAGCACGACAATGAATAAAAGCAGCAGCGTGTCTTTGAACGGTGAGAGGAAATCGGAGTACCCGGCGAAAATCCACGCGGATATGGGGAGAGAACACGCAAACTCCGCACAGAAAGGCACCCGATCTGGGAACCGAACCCGAGTCTTACTTGCTGTGAGACAGCAGCGCTACTGATTGCACAACCACCACATGGCCTGTAACGCCTTTAGTGAGAGGATATATCCTTGCAAGACGTTCTTCATGATGACATAGTGTTCCTCTTTTTCTTTGGCCCCTTATTTCTTAAACGTTTAGGATTACTTATATTATTATTTTCTCCACCCTCAGACTTTAATGTAAGGCTCTCATCAGTTCACGGGAATTGCCCTCTGGATATTAAATTTGCGAGCAACACACTTGGCAATGCTGAGAAAAAATAAGTTACGTAACTTAAATAATTGAAATGTCACCGGTTTTCATTTTGGGGTTGTTGGTGTCACTGTCCTAAGGAATTTTACTGTTTAAAGAAATTACATTACCCGTTATGTTGCCCCAAAGAAACAACAAACAGCATCGCCTGGAAACGTTTTGACGTTAATAGAATTATTCCTTCGTATGCAATGAATGTAATGTTAATTTTTAAAAAATACACCAGTAATCATTGTTGATTTCTTACCAAAGCTGGTCTTCCAGTGTAGCGCTACTCCTACCTCGTTCGCAACATTTCACTTTCAAAGTTGGAGGGATATGCAGGCGTGCCTCTAACGTCACGAAAGAGAGAGGGCGGAGCGCTCGACACGGCTATCCTGAAAGAACGTCTTTGGTAAGCAATCATCATGCATCGAGCCATGAAAACCTACATCAGTACACTAGTCACCATTTCCAAACAGATGCCAAAAATATTTTTGCGACTAACGCAATAGCATATTGATGTTTTGCCATAAACATAAATAAACCAAAGAACGTACCCTTTGATACATGAGTGATGTTCATTTGTGAACAGTTTATCATGCTGTGTCCTCGTCGTAAAAACCACTGTGGTTATTTTTCTGCATTTTATTATCATCACATCTTTTACTCAAATTCATTTGATAAACAAAACAGCAGTACCATTTGTTTTGCTTGAACGATGTCTGACACACCACAACCGAGCTGGAATTCTAAAGTATTGACTTGAAAATGACCCTGTAACAACTGCAGTGGCCTTCCCTATCAAAGCATGCACGGTGATCCGAGACTAGTGGATCACAATTTAGTTCCTAGGAAACGACGCATGAAATTTGAATAATTGCACAAAGGCTGAGCACTTTTAATACACATTTCTTTAAACTCGGTTTTTCAGCCAGCGATGTAATTGTGCTATGGGGTTTTTTCATCATTTACAGATTCAATTATTGTTGACATTAGCCAAGCTAGTGGGTCCCATGGTATAGAAGTGATGCAGACTTTGCTGAGCATTGATAACTCTATTGTATTTGAGTCCTAATAATGATTCTCATCTCATTATCTGAAACCGCTTAATCCTATATAGGGTCACGGTGAGCCGGAGCCTATCCCGGAAACACAGGGCGTAAGGCAGGAATACACCCGACGACGGGACGCCAACCCATCGCCGGAGTCAATTAATAGTGAATTCTAATTGCCCATAGCCGTGTACTAATTTACCGCATAAATTGCTTTTACGGTTTCGGTTACAGTATACAGGTTCTCCAGAATGATTTGCAAACAACACAGCTGTAGAGCGTTGCGTCATAATGTTGTGTGTGTGTTAATTGCAGATTGTTCTTAACAACGTAACACCGAGTGTTGTTACACAATAAGCAATCACAGCCACCGTGTCAAATACTTGTATTCATTATGAAGGTTAATAACGCAAATACAACAAGTGTGGCGCCCAGCCCTGCGCCGTGCCAGGCTAGGTGCTCCTGCACACCAACTCCCAGAGATCAGACCACGAGGGGACGGGTCGCGATGTCACGGGTTGGGGGGGGGGTTGTGCGTCAGTTAGCGATGCCGACTGACGCGAAGGGTGATGCCTAGTGGGGTGTCGCGCCGTGCCAGGCTGGGTGCATGCTGACGCACAAGCCGTGGTGGGAGTCGGGTTGTGCCGCCGGGATGCGATGGTGTGCATGGCTGGGCACGGTTGCAATGAAGGGTCATGCGAGGCGGGGTTGGAAGGGTGTGAAGGGTGACTCACTCTGAACTGGAAAAAACATCAGACCTGGCGTCTGGGGTCAACATAAGGGGGACGCCCGGGGACGAGAGAGAGAGTCGTGTGGGAACGTGAGAGCTGAGCGTGACAAGATGTAGGGGCAGCGGCCGCCCTGTTAGTGCCAGGGCACCACGTGGGCACACCCGGGAGCTCAGCGCCAATGTGTTATAGCGAGAGGGTTGAGTTGACGTGCGCAGCGCGCACTTGTTCTTCTTGTGCTGTTACTCTTGGTCGATATGTTATTGGTGTGTGGTTGTTAATAAAGGTGCTGAGTGACAGGCGTGTCCCGTACCCGTCACCTGCCGCGTGAGAAGAATGGCGCCACCGCGCGCGTCCCGGGACCCACGGGGGATGCTGGTGGTGTGGAGGTCGGCTCGCTGGCGTGCCCTCACAAAATATTTTAATACGTATTGTGAAATTGCGTGAAGACAGTTATCATAGCTGCAATCTGCAACTGCACAATCGTTTCTGCTCCTGGCAAGTGTTTGAGTGGTTATTGCATTTGCCGCTTATTATCATAGACGGGGGCGGCGCGGTGGCCCAGTGATTAGCGCTGTCGCCTCACAGCAAGAAGGTCCCGGGTTCGAATCTCTCGGCTCAGGTGCCTTTCTGTGTGGAGTTTGCATGCTCTCCCCGTGTCCGCGTGGGTTTTCGCCGGGCACTCCGGTTTCCTCCCACAGTCCAAAAAGCATGCTGCTACATAGGTTAATTGGCTCGCAAACTAAATTGCCCCGCAGTGCCCGGCGATGGACTGGCGTCCCATCGTCCGTATATCCTTGCCTTGCGCCCTGTGTCTGCCGGGATAGGCTCCGGCTTCACCGTGACCCTGTATAGGACTAAGCGGTTTCAGACAATGAGATGAGATGAGATCATAGACGGAGATATTAAAGCACGAATACTTTCTGCTGGGATGCATACAGTCATATGGTTTCAAATCCTCTTGTACTGCATGTTTCACAGATATTGGTGTATTAGAAAACGATGGCACGACACAAATTCCACACGTGTAACAGTCGATGCACAATGAGGCTCGCGGAAGGGGAAGATTTTGTCAGCTGATGGAGAACCATGCCACTGGGCTGGCAGGACACCACACTGCAGCGTGCATCATACGTTAAAGAGCATTCCTAAATTGTTTACTCTTTCCAAATATAGCTCTTTTTCAATGATTTCCGTCTAAGGATTGCACTCATTCACACGATGCTTCCCGGTGATTGATGAGGGTTAAGAAGTTGAGGTGGGTGTTATCATTGGAGATGTT
Source organism: Mordacia mordax (assembly GCA_036362905.1). Taxonomy (NCBI): domain Eukaryota; kingdom Metazoa; phylum Chordata; class Hyperoartia; order Petromyzontiformes; family Petromyzontidae; genus Mordacia; species Mordacia mordax. The sequence continues at coordinate 30,034,856 of JAZEWT010000003.1, read as the reverse complement.
ATCATCTGGGTCCCACTGTAATGAGGTGTAATATACTGTCGTTTCCCCAGCTGATATACCACAAATGTTTACATCATTGTGGGACCAAAATAGTCGGTATCAGAATATTCTGCCCGAATGATAAATCTCTCATCTTGTGGCTCTGTTAAAATAACGATCAGGCACATCGCAGTAACCTGCTTTAGCGACATCGCTGGCTGCATTAAAATGTGTGGGGGACTGACGTCACTGTAACATCACTGGAGTGTCATGAAGACAGTATTGGCTTGACTTAAAGGTCTGTGTATTCATTAGGACACATCAATCTTGCATGGGACAACCAAGGACATTCACCCCATGTTTATATCATATCTGCCATAAAACACCTGTTTTTTTGCATACGTTGTCTTTTATATACAGTTTTTTAACAATTTAGAGCCATTAAGAGACCATTTATGGTTTATACTGCCCCTGCCATATTATACGATGGAGAAAATAATTGAAAAGCATTGTCCTGGACGTTCTTATTTTATTTCAAACAAGCAACAGAAATATATCACATTCATGAAATTGCTGTCATCTCAATAAAAATGTTCAATATGTATCAACATAAATATTTAGGAATGGCAGTGTTTTACCAGAAAAAATATAATTTTTTTTTTTTTTTACATTTGAGACAGTCGGCCTTTGGCACTGATGTTTTCCCGAAAAAAAAATGTCTAAGAAGAGAAAACACAACAGAGACCATTTTTCATTATCCTGGGTCTCAGGAGGACGGGGCGCACGCAGTCATATGTTAATGTGCAAAGTGTGGCCTGGAGAAGTCATTATTGAGATCGTGAGACAGCGGCTCAGCCACTGCATGTACTCGCACTCCCACACGGTGCAAATTACCATTCGCTACCTTCGATGAGCAGCAACCTTAGATCCCGAATAGAATTACAATTTCTTCTTATCTGCAATTGCAAAAACACTGAGAGGTGATTTGAATGGTGCGCGCGCGCTTTCCTTGAGTGAAATAAATATCTTCATGTTATTCCCATTGCATTTTTACACTCTCTTATTATTTTCTTGGAAATATTGGTAATTTTGTCGTGTGCAATACTGTATGTTACTGTTTAACTTTATATACAGATGTAGGTTTCCTTCATGATTATGGTTAGAGTTCTTCCTTGGATAATGTTATCCTGTAAATTTGTTATGTTACCTTGTGACTTTATATAACCTGAAACCCCCCCAAAAAATGTTGTTGTTGCTGATTTTTATGTCGTTGTTGTTGACGTGCCGTTCTCTCCGCAGCTTTGTGCAGAGCTTTGTGACCCTTGGGTGAAAAGAGCTCGATAAATGCAATTTTTATTATTATATATTATGTGCGTTGGTTTGCTCAAAGTTTTTTCCCATCGCAGGAACCCCACATCCGCAGCTTGCAAGTTCACTGGGGGTTTTATGCTGTATTAATAAACATTTACAACAAACATGCCACACGACGCTAATTACCATACATGATGTATTAAACACATCCACGTTAAAAAACAATATGTTAAAGTGGCAAAATTTCTTCATGGTGCAAATGATAATGAATTTAAAACTAAAGATGCACTAATGTAGGGCGACACGATGCCGCAGTGAGAAGCCCTGTCGCCTCACAGCAAGAAGGACCGGGGTTCAATTTCCAGACGTTTAGGGTGCCTGTCAGTGTAAAATAGGTCTGTTCTCCCCGTGCCTGCGTGGGTTTTCTCCTGGTACTACGGTTTCTTCCCGCCGTCCAAGGACACGCTCCTGCCTGGGTTAATTATCCTGGGTAAATGGCCCCCCATCCCCTCCCCCCACAAGTGTACCCTGTGATGTACTGGCGCAATATCCTGGGTATTGTCCGCCTTGCGCCCTCTGTTGGCCAGATTAGGCTCCAGCCCCTCCGTGACCCCGTACAATTATAAAGGGGGTATTGATAATGAATGAATGCACTGCTGTAAGGTTCTCGCTGGAAACAGCAATGTTCCAATGGCTCTGCTGATTTAATGTCGATTTTCTTTTGTCTCTCACACTGCAATCTTTGCACGCAGAGTCATGCACCGATGCACCAACAAAAAAACACGACTGTCAGAACAAGTCAGTAAATGTCTCATCTCTCATCTCATTGTCTGAAACCGCTTAATCCTATAGAGGGTCACGGTGAGCCGGAGCCTATCCCGGAAACACAGGGCGTAAGGCAGGAATACACCCGACGACGGGACGCCAGTCCATCGCCGGGCATTGCGGGGCAATTTTAGTCTGCGAGCCAATCAACCTATCCAGGAGCATGCTTTTGGACTGTGGGAGGAAACCGGAGTACCCGGTGAAAACCCACGCGGACACGGGGAGAGCATGCGAACTCCACACAGAAAGGCACCCGAGCCGAGAGATTCGAACCCGGGACCTTCTTGCTGTGAGGCGTCAGCGCTAACCACTGGGCCACCGCGCCACCCTGTCAATAGATGTGTGGTTCTCTTTCCATCTTACACTGGTTTTATTTTAATGACGTAAAGGCTTAGCATTCCGAAGTAAACCTCGACTTTCACCAAGTACCAATTGTACCTTGAAACATCTACCGTTCGAGGACGCTGAAGAGTCAGAATAATAAACACGGTTCAGCAAATGTTAATTTTAAACCCATTCAAAGCCAGCAATAACACATCATCTGTCATCGTCCGTTATTTAATGTGTTTGTGTGGTGAAGAAACCACCGTATCGTAAAATTGCTATTTGCGAGTTTATGCAAGCGAGCGTCTGTGTGTGCTGTCATTGCTTTTCTGTACGTTTGTAGTTTTTCCTATGGCACCCACCATCAGGCAGAGCACACACACAAAGCATTGTAATATTTGAGTTGCTGCGCAATGCCAATCACAAGTGGCTGATAACTGTCATCCACTAAAGCATTGTCTTCTTTTGAAGAGCGATTACATTTGTGAGAACCTACTCAACGGGAGGTTATTTATTCCTATGATTTCAGCAGCTCATATTCTACACAGCAAACCACCCACTTCTTATACAGGCGATTTTCTTGCTGGCTGAAATATTATCACGTAGCATATGATGCATTCTGTATTACATTGATACGTGAGGAAACAGTCAATTAAATGCGGTCCTTAAAGTGAGGCTAACTCCCCTTTTTCAATTAGTATTTTATACAAGTCTTGAATAGATTAAATCTGGTCTATGATGTTAGTGCATTAAGTGCAGAAATGTCGCGTAACTTCCTCTGCATCTAACATTGCACTTTTGTAATTAAATACGTAGTTAAGCACACCTTCCAGGTTCTTTTTATTCTTCTATTATTTACACTGGGCGGCGCGGTGGCCCAGTGGTTAGCGCTGACGCCTCACAGCAAGAAGGTCCCGGGTTCGAATCTCTCGGCTCGGGTGCCTTTCTGTGTGGAGTTTGCATGCTCTCCCCGTGTCCGCGTGGGTTTTCGCCGGGCACTCCGGTTTCCTCCCACAGTCCACAAAGCATGTTGCTACATAGGTTGATTGGCTCGCAGGCTAAATTGCCCCGCAGTGCCCGCGATGGACTGGCGTCCCATCGTCGGTATATCCTTGCCTTGCGCCCTGTGTCTGCCGGGATAGGCTCCGGCTTCACCGTGACCCTGTATAGGACTAAGCAGTTTCAGACAATGAGATGAGATGAGATATATGACACTCGTGTCTTTGAAGTGTGGTGCCAAGCCTCGTGCCATGTCAGGCTGGGTACATCGTGACGCCTGCGCTGGGGTTGGATCGGGTCATTCGCCAGGTTACTTCAGGTCAGTTGAACAGGGCCAAGGGGTGGTGCTGATTGGCGGAGGAAAGCAAGAAGATGAGGTTCCTCGGGGTCGTAAACAACACGTGGTCTGAGGGGGGACATAAGGCGAGACGTGGGATGATGGGATTGACTGACGGACGTGGAACGATATCTTGTGATTGAGTGATGTCTGAGGGGAAATATAAAGAGGTGTGTGGAAGCGAGGGAGAAGAGTTCTGCATGGGAGATGGCAGCGGAGCGACGTCTGATGTAGTCAAGGCGAGTCATTAGCGCATGGAGCGCGGGGTGGAAGGTGAGTTGACAATCGAATGTTAAGTAGCGTTGTAGTGAGTTGCATGTTAGTGTCATAGTATTGTGTTGTTGACATGGTTAGTGCTAATAAAGAGCTGGAAAGACAGAAGTCTCCCGTCTCCTCGCTGGAATGGCTGCCGCATGTATGGTGGAGAGGAAATGGAGTCGCCACCGCTGCTCCACGCGCACCGTCGGGGTCGGGACAAAGAGGACGCGCCAGCGGGCAGCCGATTGATGGTGAGGGAGCTGGCCCGTTACTGTGCCCCCAGAGAAGAACTCCCAAAGGGCAATGGTTTGAAAGCGTAATGAACATTTCATCACGATAAAAGATTGAAGTAACCATGCGTTGGGCTGTCGTGGGTGGTGGGTAGTGGAGCACTGACAAGGTGGCCACTACATTGGCTATTGGAGGCTTATTGGGCGGACCTGCGTCGTGACATAATGGCCCAGCATCACTTTACCCTTCAATCCATCCCTTAGCCATGATTGTTAATCATGTGATAGCAGATACCCATTTCCACAAGGCGGTAGGGCATTCTGGCATGCTCCAGGATAGAGTTGGCAAGTAATAATTATTTATTACATTCATATTACGTTCTTGACCCAGAGCCCCAAAGCATTAGTAGCGGTTTGAAAACTTCTTGCTACCCAGCTAAAAGTAAATGTTCATGTCCGTGATCCAACAAAGTCTTTTGACCAGAGCTTGCATTACAGTCAAATATAATAAGCTAAGTTTGAACCAGCAAGGTGACACAGGACTTGACTTTCAACAATCTAGTACTGAGTCGTGACCCATAATTTGAAAACCACTGCTGTAGAGGAATTTCCTACTGATAGAAAAAAACTAGCGGTTGCCCAGTGGGTAGCGCTGTCGCCTCACAGCAAGAAGGTCCCGGGTTCGAATCTCGGCTCGGGTGCCTTTCTGTGTGGAGTTTGCATGTTCTCCCCGTGTCCACGTGGGTTTTTGCCGGGCACTCCGTTTTCCTCCCACAGTCCAAAAAACATGCTGCTGCATAGGTTAATTGGCTTGCAAGCTAAATTTCCCTCAATGCCCGGTGATGGACTGGCGTCCGATCGTGGGCATATCCCTGTGACCCTGTACAGGATTAAGCGGGTATTTATAATGAATGAATGAAATGGATATAAGAAAAGCACAACATCCTACCATATAGCAGAATACTTCAGGTTTCGTGTAGAAATTGCCACCTGCTGCCTAACAGCTTCCTCTTTCCAGTAGACATTACTTATTAATAGCATGATATGTTCAAATTTAATTAGGCTTATTCAATTTATCACTAACTAACTACCCACACGAAATAATTTCTGCCCAATTAAATACAGGGCATCGAAGGAGCACAAAAATCTGTCGCTCATGTGGCACACTGGTAATTTTGAACAATCCCCAACTGCAGTGCGTTGTAAACCGTAGTAAGCTTTACACGGCAGAATGAGCGCCACATCTTAACATATCAGAAATGTACAGATAAGGAAAACCAACTTGTTTGTTATACACTGGACCAACGTGGAAACGAATTATAAATTTGGTTTCCAAATTCACATTCTCAATCTTCATCATCATCAGTCAAGCTCCATCTACTGCTACAATGCTCCCGAAGTGATGACCATCCCTCTCATGGCCTTCCTTGTGGTCTCGAGATTAATGTGAGCTGCTTTCTTCGCTCAATCTCAGCAGCGGTAATCATATGCTTGTGGTATGTGATCCACGTGATTCGTCTCCTGATTCTCAGTGTAATTCCAAGCATGTGTCTCTATGTCATAGCGGATTTTTTTTTTACTATTCTCTCGGCACACTGCTGTTTATTACCACGTTTTAACTTTGCACAACTGCTCCAACCCAATCTTGCTTGCCTCATATCATCATTTTCATTCTGATTCATCTTCAATAACTGCTCTCGCCACGCCCTCTGCGGCACGTTTTCCATGTGTGTCCGTCCAGCCGATGTTTCCAATTGATTGACAAAATAACTAAACCAACCTATTCTTCAGCATCACATGAGCAGCAATTTAAGGAAATTACCAGTCTCCCTGAAAACACTGACAAGCTCGCTTGAATGTAATTTATACATTAACAAAACACAAAACATCCAAAATCAAATCACTTTAAACTGCCTAAACATGACATGACAAACGTGAGTGTAGACTACAGTACTGGAGAGTGGATTATTAAAATTTTATTGCAGGGATTGATTTTTAAAAATGCAAAAATAAACGCTTTAGGAGGTAAATACACTTAAAATTGCCCAATTACTCTCCGAGTGACCAATTCCACTGCACAGTTGAAATGCAATTAAAATGGATGTCAAGTTGTCAACAAAGTACCCGAGTGAAATGCATACCGGCCTTGCTTATCGATCAATTCCCTCATTTAAAACAAAGAAGAAGGCTCATTACGAGGCTAGATGCAGCAGAAACCAAACTAGAAATACCGTATTGAGGGATTATTAAAAAAACATATATATGTACTGCAGCACAGTACGGAAATGGAGTAGTGAAAGGTCACTAAAATGAAACAGCATTGACGCGAGGAAAAGACACTTTGCTAGACCCTACCGAAGGCAATTTGAAAAGCCTCTCATCTCATCGTCAGAAACCGCTTAGTCCTGTACAGGGTCGCGGTGAGCCAGAGCCTATCCCGGCAGACACAGGGTGTAAGGCAGGGATACACCTACGATGGGACGCCAGTCCATCACCAGATACTGCGGGCAATTTAGTCTGCAAGCCAATAAACCTATGCAGCAGCATGTTTTTTGGACTGTGGGAGGAAACCGGAGTGCCCGGCGAAAACCAACGCAGACACGGGGAGAACATGCAAACTCCACACAGAAAGGCACCCGAGCCGAGACTTGAACCCGGGACCTTCTTGCTGTGAGGCGACAGCGCTACCAACTGGGCCACTGGGCCACCGTGCCGCCCGATTAGAAAGCCGTGCAGTAAAATGAATATGGACAAGTTGTTGGACGCAAGTGAACATTAAACGAACAGATTTGTTTTCTTGAACCTAAATTCCCTTGTTTTGTAACCCTTAACCCACACTAGAATGAAATTGTACATCTTTACACCTACAAGGCAATGAATAACGCTTAAAGCATCAATTCAATAGCATTCAGCAACCTAGGTGTATGTCACTCACTAATAGATGTATGTTTCTTGACAGACATTGTGATCTTGATTTTATTATTCGATGTATGAAACATATCCTTGTGACTGATGGCTTCAACAAGTTCTGTACAACTCGTCAGCAGCCTATTTTGTACGTTCGACGAGTTGAGTTTCAGTCCGTGGACATATAAAGAATCTACTTCTGCTGCATTCAACTTAAACTGCTCCCCTTGGAAAACACGCACATTGTCTTGCCCTCAAAAATAACAATCGGCGGCCTTTTATAAATCCACCGCTGCACCAAGGCCTCCGTATGGATATGTTAGTCATAGGGGAGTTGTCGCTGACCCTACGTCACCACCCACGCTGGTTGTCAAGTTGATGAAAGAGGTCCGGTTTCAGACAGCATTGGCCACGGTGCTGTCTGGAATGGTACCTGGTCTCCGGCTGAGAACAGAACCCAGGTGAGCTGCGTTAGTAGCTAGGTGTGCATGTGCAACCAGCGGCAGCACGACCGCTCGATACAAACAGGGACATCCATGTGAATTACTGGTCGTATTTAACATTTGTAACAAAGACACATGTTATTGTCATTGATATGCCCTTCATATGTCGTTGCTGTTGCTGACATGCCATTCTCTCCACAGCTCTGTGCAGCGCTTTGTGACCCTCGGGGGAAAAGCGCTCTGGAAGAGCAATTATTATCATACAGTGCAGTGCATGTGAAGTATTTTAATGCACGTTGCCCGAGATTGCCTACACAGTACGTACAATTTTCTTTTTTTGACAAAAAAGCAAAATACCTCCGGAACCAAGATATACAAATCGAATAAAAAAGCAGCGAGACAGGGAGTGCACCACTCGAGCTTGAGAACTTCCCGCATGGGCAACTCCACCTTAGGAACTGTGGCACAGGTGAGCGAAGGTGCCTGGCCCCAGCATACACGTGTCTTCCTATAAAAAACCCATCATCCCCAGAGCAAAGCCATGAAATTATAGTGACCCCTCCACCTCCAAGCTTGGAGCCCATCCGTTCTCTCCTTCACGCATTTACCGCATGCTGGGAAGGGCCCAAAAGGTTTCCGTGTGTTAATTCAACTTCTTGCACACAACTGTCAAGTTTCAATAGACCAAATTATTTGCTGCAGGAAGTGTGGACGGCAGATATTTGAACAGTTTTGTGGGGTTCAAGGATAAGATGGATGTCCATTAAAAAAAGGTGGAGCGTTTATCTTCACAGAAAATGTCTCTGTCATTGCATGACGATTATAATTGTGTTACTTCATGCCCCATTTTAGCCAGTGTAAAGTATGATCAGACAGCGCCATTTCCAATGAACAGACCTTTTACCAATCAGTGAATTAACAAGAGCTAAATATACGTTATATCTCTCATCGCATTGGTGAATGGGGGTCAGTGACGGGAGATGCAGGACGAGTTTAGATCCCACTTGCCATCGATGTGACACGTGGCCCAGAATCGAAGCAAGTATCACTAAGAATCTAACGCAGTACCGCAAACCACTTCGCCACTACTCCACCTCAAAGTGGATGTGAAAATCAATGAAAATATGACTCAATTCGTGTTTTAAATATTAATAGATTATACACGTTTATTATTGAAAACGTTATTTTAAACCTATACTTAAAATGTAAACCATTGTAGATAAACCTTTTATATATATATATATACCAGGTATGTTGTAATATCCCCTCACAGCAGACTAGTTTCTTGAGAGAAATGTTGCCACATGGTGTGCAGGACTATAGCTAGACATGAGTCCGGAGGGATTCGCAGCTGCAGCAGATCCAAACTGCTTCATGTTTACAAAGCAGATGTTGTTATGCCATTACCACAGGCAACATTTACAGATTTCAAAAATCAACACAGATAAAATACAGCCTTGCCAATACATCGTATACAGATTTAGCATTATCTGCCTTCAGAAATGCCAATTATGCGGAATATTTACAACATAACTCACATACATTCCTGTGCATAATGTTCTAGGGACACGGCCATCCTTGCAAATCCGATAGATTTCCTAATTGTTATTCCAAGAGATATTTTCATAAAAAATATAATAACGTATTTACGTTTCAGTTGGGGTTATTTTTATATCAATATATATTATTTTATGGAATAAAATGCGTTATTTTTTATCCAGAAACAGTTGTTCACTTATAACCAAAACGTGTTGCATGATAAATCACGCCTTTTTGTAATTCATCAATAGATTTTTCAGTCTCCTTTCAGATATTGCCATGAGAGTAACTTTGACGGTGATGGACTGGCGTTCCATCGTGGGTATATCCCTGCCTTGTGCTCTGTGTCTGCCGGGATAGGCTCCGGTTCACCGCAACCCTGTACAGGACTAAGCGGTTTCTGACAATGAGATGAGATGAGTAACTTTGAAATAGATTTCAAACCAACTCAGTACAGTGAGAATGAAAAGGCTCAATTGCACATTTGTGGACAATATTAACAAACGTGCAGCACAGCGATAGAGTAAAACAGGGTGAACATGTGAATTGATGCCACTTCTTTGAAATGAACGCAGAGATGTTAAATAATCATGCTAGTAAAGGACACGATATCAGTTGTCCTGTCCTTTTAGATAATAGAAACAACATTAATTAACCTTCTATGGAATAAAGACCAATAACATATTTAAATGGCAGTAATTTAACATTTAAACGTGCTTAATTTAAAAAGGAATCCTTAGGTATCGACATTAAAACACTTGCTTTCTGATGGCCAATCATTGAAGTCGTATGAAATCGCTGGGACAATTTGGCATTCGCATCAACAAGTGCCAGCTTTTAAAGAGAATAAGCATTCCTTGCAAAACACGGAACCACATAACAGTGGTTGCACAGATGCCCATAGCATGATTGGAAAGAGGCGACAGACAAATGAAGACGTGTATCCATTCACTGGTTGTCACGGCACCCACGAGTATGGGCAAGAGTGACCAATGTAGTGGGAGAGGGAAAGGTTTATTGAGATTGAAAGGGGTGTCCTCGCCCCAGGAGCTAGATTGGGGTCGGCTGTGCAGGGAAGAGTTACGGCTTCACCGCGCAAGAGTCAAGCAATGATACAAAGCAGTTGGGTTAACATGGTGTCAATTTAATAACCCTAGTGAACTGGCTTCAGAATTCGCATCGTCTCTATAGTACACTATATCACTTCGCGTGTACTGTCCGATTTCGTAAATATACAACCTATGAACTGTAACGTTTGCCATTTATATTTCACCCGCCGCTGCACCGTTACCCAACAATCCGTACGACTGCATGTATGTACCAGTCTGTATACCTGGCACCCAGTCCTCATGCATCGATGCGTCTGAGCATGCGTTTACACGACCTGGCCGGGTCTTGGCCTGGAACTCCCCTCACTACCCTCCCGCTGTCGGTGTAAGATGGCTTGGGGCGGAATCCATGCCCAGCAGAGTGGCGATGCAGCACTCCTGACATCGAGGAATGAGGAGTCTCGGCTGGGCATAATCACTGGCACGGTTTGTTTGCTGCACAGCTGCTGCCACGTTACATTTCTCTGCAGCCACTCGTTTCGTCTCGGTCACGTTTCTTTGCGCTGAGCCTCACGGCTTTCCTCGCTTCGCGTTTCCCGCGGCACCCAGATCTTCTCTCGGTCAATGTCCCCAGGGCTTCCCCGATGTCTCGCCTGAGACAGCCTCCGCTCTTTCACACGCCGCAATTGCAGCCATGCGAGTCACACTTGCAGTCGCTGCTGTGGGCGTTTTATTTTCTCATGCAGTGCCCCTCAGAGGAGTCAAGCTTATTCCACTGCTGGCTTGCCATCCCGCTCAGACAGTTGCTGCTGCCCATGCACACGCTGCGCCTGCAGCTGTGCTTGACACCGTTAGGCTGCTGTCGACGCTTTACCACCCCAGCATCGCTCACCCACATCAAGCTCGGTTTGCTGTGAGCTTGCGCTGCCTCTGTGGAGCTCTCACCGTCAATCTTGGGACGCCCCTCGTCGTCTCGGATTTTGCTTTCAACGGTTTATTTTCAGTTAGTCAACACATTATCTCATCTCACGTGCCTCCACCGGTTTCAACTGGTATATTCAACCTCTCTCAACAGCAACCCTATGATCTCGGGCCACATGAGTTGGGAATAATTGACTTTCCACCCTCCTTACTTTGGTGTTTGCGCAGGCAGCTATGCCCGCACTGTTATAATGTGGTGCCGCTTGCCACATGCACTGCGCTCTCGAACAACCTTGTGTGTCATTCGAGCGACACCCCATCTGAACATCATTTCTTGATATGAACAATCCTATGTGTTTTGTCTTTGTGTATATGTGCGTACATGCATTTTCCCCAAGCAATTTATGCATCTGTAAAGTCCTTTCGATGAAATGTATATGCGGCGTGTGTGTGTACGCCCAGTCCATTGCAGGTGTGCATATGTTTGTGTGTAAAGGTGCGAATGCTTGAAATAAATTATCTTGAATCCATAACACTGGTACAGTTCCACTCTCCTCCTCCACGTGCTTTTCGCTGACACATCATCACGCCAGCCTGGGCTCCTCCTTCACAGCGACAATGCTAAATAGATTCTGTGCGACTTCGCTTCTGAGCAGCGAGACCCTGTGCCGCGTTCGCTCTCGCTGCTCCTGGTTTATTTCACTGCACAATGGTATGGAACCACGCTGCTCACTGCAAAGGTCAGACAGAGAGAGAAATGCATCATGCAAGAGTGACCACCGTGGTATTTAAACGTAGCATTTAATTAAGCAGCAAGGTGAGAATGAACATGCAGAAGAGGCGTCGTATACGTTGCGGTGACTTTCAGCAATGCCACATTGGCAACCAATTGTAATTCGTGTGGAGTCAGACGCTTTCAAAGAGCAGTACCGTAAACTGACATTTCTTGACGTTTTTGCTCGACTGCAGATACAAAATACATATTATTGTCTAAAGACCGTGTGATAAGAGAAATTTTAGCAATCACTTTTGTCACCATTTTAAAACACAAGTGTGAAACTGCTGATGTAGTTAATTATATATCTAGCAAAGATCTATTCTGATTGATGATTGCTTCCAAAAGCTTCTATTTCGAGATAACCGCGTCGATCACTCATCTCTCCTCCACGGCGTTTCTATTCTAATTTTAATCCAATAGTAGATCTCATTTGTTGTATATTCACTCTTGTTCCATTTGGTTTTGGAACTTTCCCTTTTTTTCAAAGCTATAAAGGCCAATGGTTACTTCTTCAAGTGTGAATATAAAGAACATCCTTTTCTCTTTGTGAACATCTTGTTTCCTAAGGTGCACGTACTGTATATGTATGTGATATGGTTCTGTCCTGCTATTTAATGGCAACTATGTGGAACTCAGCAATTGCTTACCAGAGCTGTTCATTTGGGATAGCCGTGTCGACAGCTCCTCTTTCTCCTTCGACTAGCCCTGAAACAATCGCTTTGGTAAGCAAACATCATGCAGCGAGCCTTGCAAACCTCTCATCAAAGCAACTCAGCAATCATCAATCACATTCCAATCAACCAATCATCAGCAACAATTTAGACAGCATCCAACCACATGAGCATGCTTGAATCAGAACAGGTGTTTCTGCATTGACCACACACACACACACGACTTCCATCGAACACAATTAAAGAAATGTAAAAAATAAATACTGTGTCATTATGCCTAGCTTTTTATAGACTATGAAAAGGAATTAAAAATATTAGTAATAAACAAATATAGAAAAAGATGGCGAAGTGGATACGTTCTTCTCACCAAGACTATTCACATCGTCTTAAATATGCATTTTCTGAAAAGTAAAATTGCCCCGGCGATGGACCGGCGTCCCGTCGTCGGGTGTATTCCTGCCTTACGCCCTATGTTTCCGAGATAGGCTCCGGCTTCACCGTGACCCTATATAGGATTAAGCGGTTTCAGATAATGAGATGAGATGAGATGAAAAGTAAAATTAGTTAATTTAAGGCATTTCTAAGAGCAGATAAACCATGAATATATTAACAAATGGAAAATAACTACATAAGGTTGCTGAAGACATGGGCCAAAGATAAATGTCAACAATTTCACTGGAAAAAAAAACTAATGTTTGAGGGACACTACTACAGAACACAGAACGTTTATGTAGTGCAATAATTGTGGTAGCATAAGAGTGAGCATGGTGTGCTTTGAGAGAACTGATCATGCGGGACGAGGCTGAAGATTTCTCGAGCTAACTATAAAATACAGTACGCATTAAACACAACAAAAAATGATGATTGCTTCGAAAAGCTGCTCTCTCGGGACAGCCGCGTCGATGGCTCTCTCTCCTCTCCTCGCGACGTGTTCGTGCGCGGCTTCTATTGTCTCCTTATATGTGTGGGCGTGATGCGTGTGTTCTTTGTTGTGTGAGTCCGCTTCTAAGTCACCTTGACACTAA
>JAZEWT010000003.1:29937948-30004522 GCA_036362905.1 Mordacia mordax | reverse complement strand
ACTGTGCATACTGTCTCCGTGCAGTGTGCACTGTGTGTACCGTCTCCGTGTATTGTGTGCACTGTGTATACTGTCTCCGTGTAGTGTGTACTGTGTATACTGTCTCCGTGTACCGTGTGTAGTGTCTCTGTGTTCTGTGCGCCACGAGCCTGAGGCTGCGCCTCACTCGCATGCGACCGCGTTGTCCGGCTGTGCGACCGCGTGGCCCGCCTGTGCGACCGCGTGGCCCGCCTGTGCGACCGCGTGGCCCGCCTGTGCGACCGCGTGGCCCGCCGAGCGCCCGTCACGGAGCAGCAGAGACGGGGCCCCGGGCCGCGGCCGCCATCTTGTCCAGAGAGTCAACGGTTATTGTAACGCACATATTAACAGAACTCTAAGAGATAAAAATAAGCTGAACAGTACAAAGGGTGAAAATAATGATGTTATTAAAACTATCTGCGAGCCAATCAACCTATCCATGAGCATACTTTTGGACTGTGGGAGGAAATACCATACATTGCTGGAGTAAGGGATACTTTTGCTAGAATTCTAGAAAAACAGAAAGTTAAAGTGAGATTTGGCACATTACAAAAAATAGATGGACTTTTCACTGGTATCAAAGATAAACTACCAAAACTCTCCACAGAAGGCGTTTATCGAATACCTGTTCATGTGATCAATGTTATGTTGGTCACACGGGTAGAAATATTAGTACATGCCTTAAAGAATATCAGAGAAATATTTACATTTCAGAAGTTCAGCTTTCAGCAGTGAATGAGCATGCTTTAAAAACGTATTCTCAACAATACATTTAATTTGTTACGTATATCCTGTTACGTTAACACAATCCCATTGCATAACAACTTTTGATTAATGTAATTTGACAATCTTGGCCCTTTGTCCAATGAGACTCACGTAATTCATAACACCTGACTAATCTGATCTAATTTACAAAGCTTTCAATGCCTCTGTGATTGTTGCCACACCCCCAACCCTCCATTTAGGAAGATGGAAACGGTTTCTCTTTATTCTGAAGCGAACTTGTCTCAAGTTGGTGTGGGTTGCCTGATGATGCTGATTGCAATTTCCAGCGAAACGTCGTATTTCATTTATTAATGCTGTGAGTTTGCTCTCCAACACACCGGTGTGCTGAGAGAGTGAAGAATTTGCACGTTTTGTTCACGTTGACAAACTTTACTAAATGGCCATTGTTTGGTGGTGGAGGATTTATGACAAACATTTTTTTACGTAGCCTAACCCGAAAAATGAAATTCATCGATAATATTGGTCACGAAAGCTTTTGAATTATAATCCCACATAATTAACACTGCTGCGTTGACACTAACCCAACAGCCTAAAAAGTACACGGTTTATTCATATATCTGAGAACGCCACTTACCTGTCTATTTTTTTATAGCACACACAGCAGTGCTGCAATTCTCTTGTAAAAAAAACCCGGTTATTGATTAATCGCATATGCATCGTTAATATAACCTTGTTAAAATGGAAAGGATGTCATGACAAAGTGTCGCTGATTATCTGCAATCCCTAGACACTGACAGCTGACCAGCTCCTTCACGCGATGCAGACATTCTCGCATTAAAAATGACCCCGGTTTCCCAGCTTGGGTGACTTGCAATGATTAACCCAGCGTGGGTAATGTCCCTACCCACCTGACACAATAAACCAACAATTCCCATCCCATTTAAACAACGCTGATGTCAGGACTGCTAGCCTGCTAAGCACTGGGTACTTGTTATTCTAAAAGTGAAGCCCAGTTCTACTGCTGTAAGCAATTTGTCACTGAGCAACAACAAAAAAACACGGGGTGACAAGCACATCAGTCACTGGGGATAAACTCTATTTTGAACCACCTGTACAAAACCGGCTTTTCTAAACATTCAAGGGCCACGGAACACGAAAGCTCAAAATCCACATTTACATGTGCAATACATTATGCAATAGTTCAAAGGTACAACAAGGTAGCAAATACGCATTTGTAACCAGTTAAATAGCATGATGTTGCAGTCAATAACTGGGGAAAAACCCTGCAATCCTGGAGTTTACATATGGTAATATTCAGTGTAAATTTATAAGATTACAACAGGTTTTACCGTATCTGGCGATTATGCAGGTGTTAAATTGCCAGGCAATTATGCAGGTGTTAAGATCCCAAACACCAAAATAGACACATTTTACAATGCGTCCAGTTTGCAAAAGCCACACATACTAGTGGCAAAGTATGCAAACAGGTAGCTTTGATAACCTATGCATTGTCCTTCAACTGACCGACCTTCACCTGGCAGTGGCTTCCTTTTGAGCCTATTTGCCGGTGTCAGCCATTGCCAAAAGGCAGTCAGCTCAAGACAATGCGGCCTCAATGCTTTTTAGCTTAGGTGAAGCTATTAACGCTATGGGTACTTTTTGCCAGTATACATATATACGATTACAACAGGTTTTACCGTATCTGGCGATTATGCAGGTGTTAAGAAGTACCCATAGTGTAAATTTAGTTAGCGTCGATTAATCCCATGTATAAGTTACTTGCATTTTTATCTTCGCTGCCTGCAAATAATCAAGGATCTGCTTCAACTACAGCTATGAGATTGTCAAGCTGTATGCAGGGAACGGTGGCCAAGTGGGTAGCGCTGTCGCCTCACAGCAAGAAGATCCCGGGTTCGCATATCGGCTCGGGTGCCTTTCTGTGTGGAGTTTGCATGTTCTCCCCCTGTCCGCGTGGGTTTTCGCCGGGCGCTCCGGTTTCCTCCCACAGTCCAAAAAAATGCTGCTGCATTAGGTTAATTGGCTCGCAGACTAAACTGCCCTCAGTGCCCGGTGATGGACTGGCGTCCCATCGTCGGTATATCCCTGCCTTGCACCCTGTATCTGCCGGGAGAGCCTCTGGCTCACTGCCACCCTGTACAGGCCTAAGCGGTTTCTGACACTGAGATGATGAGATGAGATGTATGTAGCTTTAGACTCAAGAGTGACAATTTACGCCAAGACGACTTCAGTCCATGTACGCCAACTCAGAGCAATCCTATTTTTCCTCGTGTTATTAATACGAGGCTGTTATGTCTTTTATGTAATATAGTGCAACTCTGGGAAACTTTAATAAGTTGGTGCCGGAGCATATGACAAGAGCCCATTATTGAACTTTCCAGTCATTACAAATCCTTTTCATAATAAGTCGTGCAATCTGCATGCTGCTGGGAGTGTGAATGGAACGTCTCGTCATAAGCACTAACGTTGGGATTAAAATTGCTCATGGTGATATTTTCTGGCTGATTGGGTTGCTTATTAAAACGGGGGTTTTTTTGCTCTCATACATAGGCATCGCCCAAAAAAATTGTATGTCTCAGTAATTTTACTGCGCTGCATATAGTTTGGAAAACATTGTTTTAAAACTATAAGGAGCTGCCATGTACCAAAACTGTACAAATACTGTACTGTACTATAATACAGTACTATAGTGCATGTGCTGTACAGTTCGACTGTCACGTGCGCTTTAGCCGCGCCGATGTGCGTTATTTGCATGTTATCTGTGGTCTTGGCTCTATTTTTGTGCGAAAAACGCTAACATGGATACTAAAGCGAATTTCATCATCATCGGTAACCACTTAATACTACGGATGATCACGGTAAGCCGCAACCTATGATGGCATCATCAACAGGGCGCAAAGGCAGGGCTGTTGTTGACGTGCCATTCTCTCCAGAGCTCTGTGAAGCGCTCTGTGACCCTCGGGTGAAAAGCGCTCTATAAATGCAAGTATTATTATTATAGCCGGTATAGGAGACCGGTCCATCGCAAGGCACTGGGGGTGGGGGAGGGGGCCATTTTTTGTGAAGCCAGCTAATCTAGTCAGCATGTCTTTGGGCAGATACCTGGGTCGCGGTGATCCGGAGCCTATCCCGGTAAACACAGGGCGCAAGGCAGGTATATGCTCACGATGGGACGCCAGTCCATCTCCGGGCATTGAGGGCAATTGAGTCTGCAAGCCAATTACCCTATGCAGCAGCATGTTTTTGGACTCTGGGAGGAAACTGGAGTACCTGGCGACAACCCTTCGTGGACACGAGAAGAAGAGACAAGCAGGCGGATCTCACCCACTCCCGGCAGGGGGTAGAACCCAAGCCCTTCTTGTTGTGAGTCCACAGTGTTACCCACTGCACCACGACCGAGTCACCACTACAACTAATGTAAGGACATTTTTTCACGAACTACATTGGTGCATCGGATGATGAGGCGCAAGTATCAGAATCATGGATAAACCAAATCTCCATTAAATCACATCTACAGCGTTACAGTGTATACGTTGACATCGGTGAGATGAAATTACGTGCACACTATATACAACAGTACGCGCGCAATGCATACCATAGTATATAGCACACGATAATACACACTGTGGTGCCCAGCCTTGCACGTGACAGGCTAGGTGCATACGAGGGGTCACCCGGGGTGACAAGGGATCAGGTAAGGATGACTGGGGATTGCGCCAATTCCCCCTTTCTCAGATCGTAAACAACACGTGGTCTCGGGGGGACATTAGGCGAGATGTGGTGTAAACGGAATGGATCGGAGACGTGGTGTGATCTGACGCAACGAGGTGACGTCTGGGGAGATATAAATACGAGGTGGGTGGAAAACGCAAGGAGTGAGTTCCTATGCGGAAACGGTGGGGAACCCGTCGGGTCAGCATGTAGCCAGCAGGGCCGAGCTGTCAGAGCGCTAAGCGCGGGAGGGTAGGAGTCGGTGTGTGTTGTTAGCCCGGCATGGTGTTGTGTTTAGTGTTAGTTAATGAAGCATCGAAAACTTCAGAATTCCTCTGCTGCTCTGCTCGCTGGATGAGTGTTGGCGTGCGTGCTGTCGCTGCTGGCCGCAAGAAGCCTGGACCACCCGCCAGGGTATCACAACACTATAAGTACACGAGGCAGACTGCATCTATGTTCATATGTTGTTGTCGTTGCTCACATGCCGTCCTCTCCGCAGCTCTGTGCAGCGCATGTGACCCTCAGGTGAAAAGCGCTCGATAAATGCAATTATCATAATAAAACTTTAACTAACAAGAGTACAAACAATGGCCTAAGCCTCATCCCACCCCTTTACTATTGAACACAATAGGGCGGCGCGGTGGCGCAGTAGTTAGCGCTGACGCCTCACAGCAAGAAGGTCCCGGGTTCGAATCTCTCGGCTCGGGTGCCTTTCTGTGTGGAGTTTGCATGCTCTCCCCGTGTCCGCGTGGGTTTTCGCCGGGTACTCCGGTTTCCTCCCACAGTCCAAAAGCATGCTCCTGGATAGGTTGATTGGCTCGGAGACTAAAAATTGTCCCGCAATGCCCGGCGATGGACCGGCGTCCCGTCGTCGGGTGTATTCCTGCCTTACGCCCTGTGTTTCCGGGATAGGCTCCGGCTTCACCGTGACCCTATATAGGATTAAGCGGTTTCAGATAATGAGATGAGATGACAAAGTAAGCAAGAGTGGAACGAAGGTAAGAGTGGACAATGGTCACAAAATAAAAATCAACAGCACCGTCTGCTGGTAAAAAAGCGCAAATTGAAGAAACCTGCACACTGAGTTATGTTTCATAAACATTTATGCATTTGGAGAAGACTTTGAAAGAAAGTCTCGCCCTAGGGCGCTTTTCCGCGTGGAGTATGTGTGTTCTCTCCCCATGTTGTGTGTGGGTTTTCTCCGGGTTCTCCAGTTTCCTCCCACGAAAAGAAAACCTCATGAGTTAATTGGCCGATAATATCATACTACATATGACGCAGTGTCTGGCGGGCTGGCGCCGGCTAACTACGTGCCTACCTTCCCTCCTCCACCTCTCTGCGGTTTCCTTGCGTCTGTATGCGTGTCTCATCTATGAGCAGGTGTGCAAGATGCGCGCGTTACAAATTGTATATCAGTTGCAGTCAGAATTTGCATTTCATGCTACGCTCCATGTGATGTGTCCACTTACAAATCAAGCACGTGAGTGTATTTTTTTTCGTTAGCGCTAGTGTCAGTTAATTTAACATGGGGGTAAAAGTGGTGATACATATTCTACATCTGGCATGGCCAACAATGACAATACTCTATGTGTGCACACTTGTTATTTACTATACAATGGTGGATAACTGAGTTAATTGAGGTTGAAAATGTATAATCATATGGAGAACCAGTGTTTTCATATCGCTCATATTTCCTGCATTGTATGAGTAATGATTGCACCTCATGTATGATGGTGGGTCGTTCATACCTTGTAAAGTTCTAAAATTGCACTTCTCAGCAATCGTAATGCACTTTGTCCTCAACCTCAAAAGAAAAGTGCTTAACTTTATCTGATAGACTTATGACCAAGTGCTTAAAATTGCCGACTTCATTTTTGTGTGCGCGCTTCCTCCAACCGTGAATAAGTGTATTCTCTGATCGATTTTTCACAGCACCTTTCACAGTTTGCTGTAATAAAATTGTCCTTGAAAAAAAAATCCTACTTATGGCACCAAACAAAGGGATTTTATGTTTCAGTGACATGCAGTACAGCGAGGATGCAGGCTATAAGATGCGTATGTGACTGCGATCTTCGCATTCGGCGTTCAAGCTTTAATACAATGCATAGCACTGCCCACGTGTCGGGGTTTATGAGAAGAATAAAAATATCCACAAGGAGTAAACGGCGCTTAGAAAATCACCGGGAAATACATTGTACCGTTTACACAGCACAGTTTTGCCAAAAGCTCCTCGTCTGGAGCCACCAGGATTAATGACATCAACAATACTCGCCTCCAGCTGATCTTACACAAGATTTAGAGCCTCTCCTGCCCAGACAGATCAATGGCTCTCACCTGTAGGATGTCCAGCCAAAATAGTGGACTATTGAAAGAATTACTTAATGCCTGCTGCGTGTAATATCAGCCTCTTTATTTTCCCAGCATGCATGTAATGCTGTGATGGGTCGATGTTCAGTGTATTTTTCATTTCAAGTGAATATAATATCCTCGAGTATGATTGGTTAGAAATCTAATTTAGCACATATTTCTTGATTGAATTGAAAATATATGTATACCGAAACAATTAGGATCAATATCACTGGCAAAGTACATTTTGGAAGGTTATTCATTCACGAGCTAATATTTTATATCAGCTGCATTTACGCGTGAAAAAAATATATTTTTGTCAAAAATGTAAAGGCTTGCAACTCAGATTCTCAAAAATCATTCACGTCGCCCTATGGTCTGGTGTAATTAGCATGACAGTTAGAGTTGTTCTTTGAGTGCAGAGACCGTACCAGACCCAGCTGTGACTTAACGCTTCCAGATGCCGGTTTGTCTGCATTGTCTTTAATCTGGAGCCTGTTTGTACGTGACAGATGCATGCACAAAGCACGTGTCCATCACGAATACTTGTTCATCCGGTTTGTGACGCAAATTGCCATAAGTGAGACTTAACTGGTTGTGTGCACACACAAATGCATATTTTCAAGAAGCTGCAATAACCATATCAATAACTGTATGCACATGCTGAATGTACTTTGAACAGCCATTGCTGTATTGGCAATTACACAGGATCAAAGTGAATTTCTTCTTTGGGAAAATAAACAACACGACTGCTCATTTTAATTGCCGATGTACTTGAATGAAAGTTATATATAAACTGTACGTCATTTATATTTACCTAAAAGACTAACAGCAGGAAGGAAGCGGGTTTTTTTTTTCCCCCATCTGTGGATGGTACTTTTGGTCAGTGCTGCGCTCACAGTCTGGAAATCTGAGTTCAAATTTAGCTCCAATTCAGTTTGCATATCGAGAGAAAATCGTTGTCTCAGTCTTTAGTTAGAAACGTTGAGCTACGTAGCTCTCTTTAACAGTTATCCAGCAGGGAGGGATAAACGAGTTACAGCAGAACTGCACCGCTAGTGGAAAAAAAGCAAATAACTCGCACTGAGATGCATTCGTTGCCATGGAAATGCGCAAATGAAATCCACTTTCAAATCAAGACAACCGATGAGCTCACCTCATTGTCAGAAACCGTTAAGTCCTGTACAGGGTCGCGGTGATCGGGAGCCTATCCCGGCAGACACAGGGCTCAAGGCAGGGATATACCCATGATGAGACGCCAGTCCATCACCGGGCACTGCGGGCAATTTAGTCTGCAAGCCAGTTAACCTATGCAGCAGCACGTTTTTTGGACTGTGGGAGAAAACCGGAGTGCCCAGCGAAAATCCACGCGGACACGGGGAGAGAACATGCAAACTCCACACAGAAAGGTACCCAAGCCGAGATTCGAACCCGGGACCTTCTTGCTGTGAGGCGACAACGCTACCCACTGGGCCACCGTGACAACCAATTATCTGTTTGCCTGTAACTCCCTGCTGCTCGAAAAAAATAAACTCCCGTGTTCTTCTATTTCTTTCTTAATTATGTGTGACCCGTGGCCTCCAAAATCTATTCATAATATATATATACGTTTCTGCTTTAAAAACGAAGTCAATAATCACGTTGTGAAATTCAATATTATTGAAGACAGGAGGTTGAGGGTGAGATAACGGAGAGTACGTCACACTGACAGACCACACGTAAGGATGTTGCAATTTGATTTTTATGGATTGCGTCACTAATCATGAAATTTGATATGCTGTAGCGAGCATTACTGGACACATCCCTGCCACAGCACATGAGCAATGATATTCACTTCAAGGAGAAAATAACAAAGCAACTAAAGGCCTTGACAGACACTAATCTGTTACACAGTAATATCTTTTGTTCACACCATGCCTCGCTCGCGCATGTCATGTGTGGATGTTTCTATGGTGTTGCACTGTGTGCCAAGATCTTTTGCTTTCTACTTAAAGGCCAGAGCATGATAACTGGGCGTCAAACGCCCAATAAGGTTAGGATGTGGTAGTGAAAGTGACAGCTATATTATCCTGACTATTTACTGCAAACCACGCAGAATTTGTATTTGTTTTCTGAACATAACAAATTTTCGTGACGTGGCACCAAGTGGGTCCTTTTACAACCTCAATAAGAAAATAGATGATTGTTGTATTTGTCGCACTCTGTTGGTGATGTATTCAAGTCATTACAGGAAAGGTGTTTATTTATAAAGTTCATGTTGAACGAACTAGCTCCTTATTTGGTATAGTGTTTTGCTCACTAGTTGTATGTTTAATAATATAAGACTTGACGATCGCTTCTAAAAGCTGCTCTTTCGGGATAGCCACGTGGATCGCTCCCGCTCTCTCGATCGCGACGTTTCGCCTCACACGTTGGAGGCATCCTCAGGCGCTCTATGTGTCACGTATATAACTCCTATTTATATGTAGGTACTATCTATATGTTAATTCTCTTCTACAGCGTTGCTTTCTTCCATGAACAAATGGCATAAAGGGCTGGAGTCCATTTGAAAGGGTTCTATTGTCTTGCTCGCATATTATAATATTATAATATATACATATAAATACGAGTCATATACTTGACACACACACAGCACCTGAGTGCCTCAAACGTGTGAACCGAAACGTCCCAATGGAGAGAGGGGGAGCGATCGGCGCGGCTATCCCGAAAGAGCAGCTTTTCTAAGCGATCGTCATGCATCGAGCCGTGAAAACCTACATCATTACAATGTAAGACTTGTTTTTTTTTGCTGTAGTGCGAGTGCAGTTCGGCATGGAAGATGATGATGCAACTGAAGATTACCAGCAACAAAGAGGAGAGATAAGAGCCGAATTACAATTTGAGCAGGACATTTTGTTACAGAACCAGAATTCTACATAATTTATCTTGTCTTGTTTTCCATAATCACAGAACAATTTAATAAGTATTACTGACAATGCACTTGACAGGTTGTTATTTTTTTTACAGAAAATTATTAAAAAATGGAAAAAAGGGTCATGCTAATTAACTGGGGCTGTGATTCTAAACTAGTCTGCACGAAGGCAAACTGTTTTAAGTCAACTGCTTAATCACAAGTAAAGTTCAAAATGCTTTTGTGATCAACTGCATCGGTGATATGTGGTCGTGTATACTCGAGCATTTACATATAATGTAAAAAAATAACTGGGCGGCGCGGTGGCCCAGTGGTAAGCGCTGACGCCTCACAGCAAGAAGGTCCCGGGTTCGAATCTCTCGACTCGGGTGCCTTTCTGTGTGGAGTTTGCATGCTCTCCCCGTGTCCGCGTGGGTTTTCGCCGGGCACTCCGGTTTCCTCCCACAGTCCAAAAGCATGCTCCTGGATAGGTTGATTGGCTCGCAGACTAAAATTGTCCCGCAATGCCCGGCGATGGACCGGCGTCCCGTCGTCGGGTGTATTCCTGCCTTACGCCCTGTGTTTCCGGGATAGGCTCCGGCTCACCGTGACCCTATATAGGATTAAGCGGTTTCAGATAATGAGATGAGATGAGAGAAAAAATAACTCAAAGTTAAAAATCTGAAAAATATTGCCTGCTTGAGGCTATATCTATATGAACATGGCAAGAGCTCAGCACGGGCCCCGCTGGTGAGTGAGGCAAAGAGGCTACGTGAGGATGAAACTGTATTCGACTCTGCTATGTTTGGGTTATAATTGATGCTTTAAAGCATTGAGTGCTGTACCAAGTTTCCAATAGTGAGCTTGTAGTCTTATACAAGTTCTAATTTTTGGATTTGTACATTGTCTCTTTTCTTTCGATAATGGAATCAAAATTATACTATGTCGTTCAACGGTGGCTTCGCGCGAATCACATGTTGATAAACAGCATTATATTATGTTTACGTGACGACTGCTTTCATGAATCTCATCTTATCTCAGGACGGCACGGTAACCCAGTGGGCTCGAGTGCCTTTCTGTGTGGAGTTTGCATGTTCTCCCCGTGTCCGCGTGGGTTGTCGCCGGGCACTCCGGTTTCCTCAGTCCAAAATCATGTTGCTGCATAGGTTAATAAGCTTGCAGACTAAATTGCCCGCAGTGCCCGGTGATGGACTGGCGTCCCATCGTGGATATATCCCTGCCTTGTACCCTGTGTCTGCCGGGATAGGCTCTGGCTCACCGCGACCCTGTACAGGACTAAGCGGTTTCTGACAATGAGATGAGACATCATTGCCAACACAACACGACGCATTGGGTTATAAACACAACACATTGCGTTATAAGCACCTTATCCAGCAGAGAGCGCTCGTCGATTGCGTTGGGCTCCACTTATTTGCAGTTACGTGTTATGCTGTGGGCTGTAATGTAATTGAGATGTGTTGTTCATAAACCGAATAAACATTTCAAAACAATTTGTTTAAGTTGGTGCGATAAACATAATGACGCAATGAGACTTGATCTTGTGTTGATTACACGAGACAGCTGCGCGCAATGGACTGACATCGCTGCCCCATACATCTGCTGCAGTCTGTTTTGTTTCAGAGAGCCAATACAACCTTCTCGTGGAAAAATTAGTTCCAGCAGTTTAAATTAAAGATGCTTGCGCTGGTACTTCGTGAAACGGGATGTGCTGAAAATGTATTCGAATTGAGCATCACGACAGCGTCACGGTGGCCCAGTGGTTAGCGCTGACGCCTCACAGCAAGAAGGTCCCGGGTTCGAATCTCTCGGCTCCGGTGCCTTTCTGTTTGGAGTTTGCATGCTCTCCCCGTGTCCGCGTGGGTTTTCGCCGGGTACTCCGGTTTCCTCCCACAGTCCAAAAGCATGCTCCTGGATAGGTTGATTGGCTCGCAGACTAAAATTGTCCCGCAATGCCCGGCGATGGACCGGCGTCCCGTCGTCGGGTGTATTCCTGCCTTACGCCCTATGTTTCCGGGATAGGCTCCGGCTCACCGTGACCCTATATAGGATTAAGCGGTTTCAGATAATGAGATGAGATGAGTTACAACAACGACCAATGCAACTGAACTGCAGAAAATTACGAACAAGATTATCAACGAAGCAGGCTATGACGTCACGGACGACACATTCACTAAACATATTTCGTGGAGTGATACAAATGGGAAAATACAGTTCTTAAGCTGCCACTCAAACTTAAAGTATATTGCATTCAAGATTAGACTTGCTGCTTTTATTACTTTGCCTGTTGAACTTAAGTACTGCGATTTGAAAGATAATCCTTCAATATTTACCGGTTGCCCAACGTATTCACAAACGGCACTCCTGTCAATCGTACCGGTGTTTATGGGGAGGAGAAGAGAAATAAGACCTTAGCAATGTATAAATATTCATATTCGAGTGACATTTTCAGCACTGGGCTTTTACACCAAAAGTTACGTTTACAAGAGTGTTGATCCAAGAAAATTAAAACTTCGTTCTTCCATATACATACTAAGTGACACCTTCATGTACCCAGGTTCGAATCTCAGCTCGGGTGCCTTTCTGTGTGGAGTTTGCATATTCTCTCCATGTCCTCGTGGGTTTTCGCCAGGCACTCCGGCTTCCTCCCACAGTACAAAAAACATGCCGCTTCAGAGGTTAATTGGCTTGCAGACTAAATTGCTCGCAATGCCGGAGATGGACTGGCGTCCCATTGGAGGTAAATCCCTGCCTTGTGCCCTGTGTCTGCCGGGACAGGCTCCGGCTCACCGCGACCCTGTACAGGACGAAGCGGTTTCTGACAATGAGATGATATGTATACAAAACGCAATTGTTGAAGGTTCATCTGGAGCGAAGTGATGAAATAAAGACGAGCAAGAACATGTTGGAGTACATTTGAAAAAGGCAAGCGATGAATACCAATGCACTACAAGGTACAGTACTTATTATACATTGAGGTACACTTCAGCATCAGTACCTGCTTAATCGTATAGAGGTTCGCGGGAGGCAGAGCCTATGCCGGCAGACACAAAAGGGCCAAGGCGGGGCTATACCCTGGTTGTGACGCCAGCTCATCAGAGGGCACTTTTTGTTGGTTTGGGGCAATTTACTCAGCAAGCCAATTAACCTAGACAGCTGCGTGTCGTTGGACGATGGGACGAAACAGGAGTACCCAGCGAAAACCAACAGGGACACGGGCACCCGAGCCGGGAATCTCATCTCATCTCATTGTCTGAAACCGCTTAGTCCTATACAGGGTCACGGTGAAGCCGGAGCCTATCCCGGCAGACACAGGGCGCAAGGCAAGGATATACCGACGATGGGGCGCCAGTCCATCGCCGGGCACTGCGGGGCAATTTAGCCTGCAAGCCAATCAACCTATGTAGCAGCATGCTTTTTGGACTGTGGGAGGAAACCGGAGTGCCCGGCGAAAACCCACGCGGACACGGGGAGAGCATGCAAACCCCACACAGAATGGCACCCGAGCCGAGAGATTCGAACCCGGGACCTTCTTGCTGTGAGGCGACAGCGCTAACCACTGGGCCACCGCGCCGCCCTCGAGCCAGGAATCGAACCCAGGAACTTCTTGCTGTGAGGCAGCAGCAGCACCAGTCACCGCGCCACCCGCAACTGTGGTACAGTCCTAAAAAAAACAAAGCGCGCCTAATGTCGAAAAGGGATGACCTACTTAACGTCCACGCTTGGCCTCATCTTTTTTAAATCACTCATCAACTCATGACAACCGACATGTCAGATTTATTAGAAAAGATTCTCACAGCTTTATGTAACGTCAGTAAAGCATGAAAGTTCGGTGATGAATGAAACTTAACGGTTGTGCTCAACTTTAAACTATTTTTTTTTTGCTTCCGCACAATAACACAAAATGAAAAGGCCAGTAGACCCAAAACCCGCACACAGCGGGGGCAAAACTGATTTGCAGGTATAGGTGGGCTTGCTGAGCGTCTAACAGACGAGGTCCCACACTGTTGCGAGCCGTGGCGCAGTGGTGAACGCACAAGGATGTGAAACTGGCGATTCGAGTTTGAACCCCGCTCGCGGCCAACAACAGTGACGATTTTCTGAACCGGTCCTCAGCCTCCCCTTGGTCGAGTCAGCCTCAATGAGTACTTGGTGCAGCGTGTAAACATTGCCACTGGGGATACAAAGGCGGCTGCGCGTGGTGCTGGCCACCCACTCTCTCGAGCGAGGTGTCAGCCTTCATACATGCTCGCTAATGTCACTTGACCCTAGAGGCTGTTGAGGCTATAAGGGGGATCTTTGTCTTGTAGAATCACATTAGATCCAGGTCGGCATCCAGAAAGTAACGCCCGACACCACGAGCTGCTCCTGACAAGCCAGGCTTTCAGGGCCTCTGTTGACACACGTGTCAGCACTGCCTGTAGGAAATGATTCATTTGTGAAGCGCTCCACCACACAGCTTCACGCAGAGCAGGCAGGCATGCAGGTTATGTATGCATGCATGCATGGAGAAATGGAAAACAAAAGAATAACAATGATATTTGTTAAGCGCAACACCATCTATGAGTATCGCTTTGACCAAAATCAACACTTGTTGTCGTATAGGCGCGCCCCCATCACAGGAACGTGGAATTTCCACCACTAGAATTTCATAGCAATATACAGGAGATGTGCCAACTCAATGCTCCCGTATTTCAAAATGACTTCCTCTAAAGCAGCATATATTTTGTGACGACAGTATCTCAAACACTAAAACCTGAAAGTACTGTTTTTCTATCTTTAAAAGCTACTTGTGTATTCGTAACTGGATTATTTTAGGTTAGGTCATGTAAAAATGTATGTCATTTGCAATGAAGTAGAAATTTAAATGTGTCATAAAACCTTCTCCTCAGCTCGCTAGGTCCAATCAATACAATAGTCACGTAATCAAACGTATAAAATGCAATAATGTTTGAGTAGCACCACCAGTGTGTTAGAGAGTAACCTCACAACATTGGGTATGGTCATTTCATCATCAAGGGCGGCACGGTGGCCCAGTGGGTAGCGCTGTCGCCTCACAGAAAGAAGGTCCCGGGTTCGAGTCTCGGCTCGGGTGCTTTTCTGTCTGGAGTTTGCATGTTCTCCCCGTGTCTGCGTGGGTTTTTTGTCGGGCACTCCGGATTCCTCCCACAGTCCAAAATCATGCTGCTGCATAGGTTCAATTGGGTTGCAGACTAAATTGCCCGCAGTGCCCGGTGATGGACTAGCGTCCCATCGTGGGTGTATCCCTGCCTTGCGCCCTGTGTCTGCCGGGATGGGCTCCAGCTCACCGCGACTGTACAGGACTGGGCGGTTTCTGACAATGAGACGAGGATATTTCATCATCAGCTATCATCAGGTTTATGGACACCTTTTGCCAGTACAAAAAATGATAAAATCCTTCCTCCTCTTTTCATCAAGAGATTGTTTAAAAATTTTCATTCACAAGAAAGCAATCATGAAATATACGTTGAGTACCTATCTTAATATTAATATAGATTAAAGTGCAAATCATTTAAGTGACTTTAAATCAAGTAACACCGGTGGCATCTTTCCAGAATTTCTGGCAAGAAACACATTTTATATATAATGATGTAGGTTTTCACGGCTCGATGCATGATGATTGCTTCGAAAAGCTGCTCTCTCGGGACAGCCGCGTCGATCGTTCTCTCTCCTCTCCTCGCGACGTTTCGCCTCACACGTTGGAGGCATCCTCAGGCGAAGTGTTCGTGCGCGGCTTCTATTGTCTCCTTATATGTGTGGGCGTGATGCGTGTGTTCTTTGTTGTGTGAGTCCGCTTCTAAGTCACCTTGACATTAATTTCCATATCCTATTCCCACCCCCGGAACTGTGATTTCCCCCTCCCTGCTTTGTCTGTGGCTAGTCCCCTAATTTCCATCTCATGAAAAGATGCCCCTCACACAATTAGACGATCCCTCTCTGATGTCCTGCTGTCCTGACTTCAATAACTGGCCTCCAGGATTGGCTAAGTTTTATACGCATTTCTTGTTTTCGGTTCATGATGTTTTTAGTCTTCTGAATCTCAATTGCTTCACGAATTAATCTTGGACCTTTATGGCGGATGGCTGCCAGTATTCGTATTTTATCAAAATCGATTTTGTGTTGCTTATCTACACTATGCGCTGCTGTTGCTGATTTATCCGTGTGCTGCAAGCGCACTGCTGCCTCGTGTTCTCTTTTTCTGGTGGCTACCGTTCGTCCCGTCTGTCCGATGTAAATTTCCTCACAGTTGCTGCAAGGGATGCGATATACGCCTTCTGTCTGTAATGGTAGTCGGTCTTTAGGTGATTTGAGTACATCCTGTATCTTCTGGTGGGTTGTGAAGACTGTTTTTATTTTATATTTTTTTTATTTTATATATATATTTTTTTATATTTTCTTAGCAATTAGCAAATACCTAGAAAAATATAAAGATTAATTCGTGAAGCAATTGAGATTCAGAAGACTAAAAACATCATGAACCGAAAACAAGAAATGCGTATAAAACTTAGCCAATCCTGGAGGCCAGTTATTGAAGTCAGGAATGCAGGACATCAGAGAGGGATCGTCTAATTGTGTGAGGGGCATCTTTTCATGAGATGGAAATTAGGGGACTAGCCACAGACAAAGCAGGGAGGGGGAAATCACAGTTCCGGGGGTGGGAATAGGATATGGAAATTAGTGTCAAGGTGACTTAGAAGCGGACTCACACAACAAAGAACACACGCATCACGCCCACACATATAAGGAGACAATAGAAGCCGCGCACGAACACTACGCCTGAGGATGCCTCCAACGTGTGAGGCGAAACGTCGCGAGGAGAGGAGAGAGAGCCATCGACGCGGCTGTCCCGAGAGAGCAGCTTTTCGAAGCAATCATCACATTTTATATATAAAAAAAATATGGTAGACCTTATGCAGCACGTGGAAAAATACTGGTCTTTATAATAAGTGTAACAAATACGAATTGCGCTATACATGCCCCACACAATTAATCACATAGACATTGTATTTATGGGACAAAGAGTTCAGTATTCATATTTCATAAGAGGCCTACCTCTAATTGACAAAAAGCAATGCAGAGCAGCTTGTCAGCGCGAATTATAGAACATACGGAGATCGCAACGACTACTTATTGAAGATTTTCACATATCTTAATGTCGGTTTTACCATCTGTTAAGCCAAGATTTTATTTTTACACAAGAAGCCAGATTGATCATATTCCCTCAAGTCCTTTCAGAAGCCGGTATGGGCTGTTCTTCATATCAGTGTTGAATTACATCAACAGGTTCTGTGTCACGTGCCACACAGATGCCTGGCAGAATACCCGTGAAATAAGCCACCACATGTAACTAAGTAACCGACTCCGAGGTATCAGATACAAAGTCTGTGCAGACATTCTTTGCAGTAATTCAAGAATCCATTTATTTGTGTTCATAATATACATATCGTCATCTGATGATTAGCTGCAGTTAATCCACTGCTGGATGAAGACCTTCCCAAGCTGCCACCGCCTCTCATGATCCTGCAATAATTAACATCGCACCTGCATACGAGCTGATTTATTGCTCCATCTCCTCGGTTGATGGCCTCACGACCACATGTAATTCCTTGACTGCCATCATATTGTCATATTCTACAACTGATACTTGTTTTGTTTTGAAATACTATTTGTTTCATACTCCAGTTGAGGGCGGCGCGGTGGCCCAGTGGTTAGCGCTGTCGCCTCACAGCAAGAAGGTCCCGGGTTCGAATCTCTCGGCTCGGGTGCCTTTCTGTGTGGAGTTTGCATGCCCTCCCCGTGTCCGCGTGGGTTTTCGCCGGGCACTCCGGTTTCCTTCCACAGTCCAAAAAGCATGCTGCTACATAGGTTGATTGGCTCGCAGGCTAAATTGCCCCGCAGTGCCCGCGATGGACTGGTGTCCCATCGTCGGTATATCCTTGCCTTGCGCCCTGTGTCTGCCGGGATAGGCTCCGGCTTCACCGTGACCCTGTATTGGACTAAGCGGTTTCAGACAATGAGATGAGATGAGACTCCAGTTGTGAAGTTGGAGAAGTTCCTTTGATTTTTTTCCCCTAAGTATTTGCATGCGTACGAATGTAATGCGATTAATACCTTGCTGCAAATTAATAAGGTTGTTAGTACTACAACACCGGTCGTTGCACATTCGTATGCATGCTATACGCATTGTAAGCACTGCAAACGATTTGGCCTCAATGAAGTGCAAGGCATGTTGTGTCTCATTCCCCTGCTAAAACATCAATAGACTGGCTGTCTCCAAGCACGTAATGTTCACCACTTTACTAATTTGTTTTGCTCAAATAGCTCGCGACTCCTCGCGCCTAACCGTAGCGTTCACCTCAGTCTCTTCACACTCACTGCTAAAAACCTCGAAATGCCACCGCACCGTCCATCCACTCCACTGAGTGTAAATACGTTTCTCTGGGGGGAATTTAGGTTGGGCTAAATTCACTTTGTATCCAGTGACATGTCAGAGCATTACATGTCCATTCGCTGATAATGAAACTGAGACCAAGAATGTGAAACGGTTAAGATAACAGTGAAAGCGGATTGTGAAGACACTTTCACAAGCAGTGTTTAACGGCTCGGCTAGCTCGTCGGCACATTTTTACTTGCTTCTAAAATTTTCAAGCAAATAAAGAACTATTTTAATATATTGATTTAGTTGCACAGAGTTAAAACAACCACGTTTTAGAAACGTATATACGTATACAAAAAAGGCAGTGCAAACATCAAGATTCTCTAGGTTTGTGCGCAGGGTGTGTTTGTATGCTGATAATATCATGACGCAAATACATCACCGTATGAAATCTAAACACACGACACTGCGGTGCTCCCTGGATAAGGGGGGTGGGAAAAAAAAGTTCAACATGTGAAAATAATTATTACTTTCGGAAACCACGTCACTTTTTCATGGTCTTTTGGTAACTTGAGCCAATGATAAGAGACTATTTTCACTGGACCACAAAAACGCAGGATTAAATTAAATAATCCAAAGCAAACAGAATTATTTGCCAGCCCTGATCTATAGTGTGTCTTAATTCCCTCGACATGTGCGCACACGTGTGCTGCACACAGCAGTGCCTGCTTGCTCCCCGCTCAGCTCGAGCCACATACCCACCACGTGTGGGAATTCGCTCAAGCATATTAGGAGTAATTTATGTGTTTTGACAGCGCTACAAAAATGTAAAATAGTAATTACAAACAGAATAAATCACCGAACTTTTTTTTTAAACAACCCCTTTCGCCCCTATTAAGAAACTATTCCATATCACACACAACACGCGGGGAGACATTCGTTTTACTAGAAAGCAACGCCAGTCACATTTTTTTTACTGTCCTACAAAAAACACTTCCAGCGTCCAAATTAAAATTGCTTGCAAAATAATTGTATTCAAACCAATCGGTCACCGCCTCGTAGTTCAGATTGTTAACCATGGGGCTAGACATACAAAATGCTATATAATATTGTTGTAGGAGCAGTATTTTATACCACAGCCTGTGTCAAAATGGCGATTAAATGTCTGGGGTAAAAATGAAGAAAAAAACTCCTTTCAAAGAAGCCAAAACACCTTTACGCAGAGTATAAAGCCCGGTCCCATGTGACCGGTTGGTCCATTTACAGTAGATCTGTCAAAAAATTCAGCCGTGCAATATCGTACATGCCAAAACATCTTAAGCTCGACCGACACTCTAAACCGCTGATGAAAGGCTTTGCTGTCTTGCTGTCAATTACAGCCATGAAAGCTCAGACAGCTTATTCTGACTTGGGTTGATGGCGTAAAAATCTAGGAATTTCTCCCTCGCATTTGATCTTTCAGGAAACTTTCCTTTGTCAAGATAGGCTGCCAAAATACATTTTTTTAAATGACCGTCGCGATAATTAGCATTAAATATGCCACTTTTAAAAAGGAGGGCGGCACGGTGGCCCAGTGGGTAGCGTTGTCGCCTCACAACAAGAAGGTCCCGGGTTCGAATCTCGGCTTGGGTGCCTTTCTGTGTGGAGTTTGCATGTTCTCCCCGTGTCTACGTGGGTTTTCGCCAGGCACTCCGGTTTCCTCCCAGAGTCCAAAAACATGCTGCTGCATAGGTTAATTGGCTTGCAGACTCAATTGCCCTCAATACCCGAAGATGGACTGGCGTCCCATCGTGGGCATATACCTGCCTTGCGCCCTGTGTTTGCCGGGATAGGCTCCGGATTACCGCGACCCTATACAGGACTAAGCGGTTCTGACAATGAGATGAGATGAGACTTTTAAAAAGGGATACCGACAACACTGTGCTGTGCAGCAATGTAAAATTTTCTCTTCTTGTTTGTGTGCATATGAATATGACCACAATGAATATTGAAAGTTGTATCGAACTTCATTATAAAAGATTACAACAGGTTTTACCGTATCTGGCGATTATGCAGGTGTTAAGATCTTAACACCTGCATAATTGCCAGGCAATTATGCCAGGCAACACCTGCATAATTGCCAGGCAATTATGCCAGGCAATTAGGCAGGTGTTAAGATCCCAAACACCAAAATAGACACATTTTACAATGTGTCCAGTTTGCAAAAGCCACACATACTAGTGGCATAGTATGCAAACAGGTAGCTTTGATAACCTATGCATTGTCCTTCAACTGACCGATCTTCACCTGGCAGTGGCTTCCTTTTGAGCCTATTTGCCGGTGTCAGTCATTGCCAAAAGGCAGTCAGCTCAGGACAATGCAGTATCAATGCTTTATAGCACCTGCATAATCGCCAGATACGGTAAAACCTGTTGTAATCTTATATATACTGGCAAAAAAGTACCCATAGCGTTAACAACTTCATTACGTTTAGAATCACACTGGAGAGAATTCATAAACTTAAGGTTGATAACAAGCACGTCCACTAGAGGATGCTGTAACAGTTGGTCTCATCTCATCTCATTGTCAGAAACCGCTTAGTCCTGTACAGGGTCACGGTGAGCCGGAACTTATTCCGGCAGACACAGGGCACAAGGCAGGGATATACCCACGATGGAACGCCAGTCCATCACCGGGCACTCCCAGCAATTTAGTCTGCAAGCCAAATAACCTATGTAGCAGCATGTTTTTTGGACAGAGAGGAAACCGGAGTGCCCGGTGAAAACCCACGCGGACACGAGAAGAACATGCGAACTCCACACAGAAAGGCACCCGAGCCGAGATTCGAACCCGGGACTTTGCTGTGAGGCGACAGCGCTACCCACTGGGCCACCGTGCCGCCCCTGTAACAGTTGGTCGAGTTATAATAATATGTTGGCGCTGCTGTAGCCATTCGCCAGCGTGCGTTAGTTGTGGACCCTGTCTCCCTCTATTCTGCACTGTAAGCGTTCCGCGCCTGTAATTATACGCTTGGGGAAAACTATCTGCAGATTGCATCTCAGGCCTCTCAGACCACGTTAAATGTTTGCCACTGGATGCACTAACTGCGCCAGCCGTCAGCGGGCATCCCTGCCTAACCCAGTACCCTCGTGTCCTCCTCCTCCTCCTCGCCCCGGCAAGTCTCCTCCATCGACTTGACATGCCCGTGAGCCACATGGACCCGAGTGAGCTGAAGAGATGGGAGATAGCGCGTGGAATGAATGAAATGTACGCTTTGGCGACCGCCGCTGAGATGCCTGCCGTTTCATCCGGGCAGAGTTACAGTGGTGCGTGGCATGTGGCCGCTATTGCAACGGTGGTTATTGCAACGGTGGTTATTGAAACCGAAATCATTTGCCAAATGCACTGATGATATATTTCATAAATCACTCATCTCATCTCATTATCTGAAACCGCTTAATCCTATATAGGGTCACGGTGAGCCGGAGCCTATCCCGGAAACACAGGGCGTAAGGCAGGAATACACCCGACGACGGGACGCCGGTCCATCGCCAGGCATTGCGGGACAATTTTAGTCTGCGAGCCAATCAACCTATCCAGGAGCATGCTTTTGGACTGTGGGAGGAAACCGGAGCACCCGGCGAAAACCCACGCGGACACGGGGAGAGCATGCAAACTCCACACAGAAAGGCACCCAAGCCGAGAGATTCGAACCCGGGACCTTCTTGCTTTGAGGCGTCAGCGCTAACCACTGCGCCACCGCGCCGATAAATAGAAATAAAACATTCTTAATATAGACCGTTATGGTGCTCCAACATATATCGTCAGTTGTTTTGTGAACTTGTAATGCCTGTACGCTTTGTAAATGACTTTCACCAACATCCTTTTAATCAGTGATTAAATTTGAGAGGAAAACAAATTAGCACACAAACAAGTACGAGAGGATAACAATCAAGAGTCTACAGAGATGGGTTCATGATCCTACTCGCTGTACTGCCATGCTCTGGCCAACCCACAACCGAGTCGGTTTAGGAATCTGCCACACGTGAATGGCATTTGTGTGATCCACCAACATTTCTTGTATCATAGGAATCCCAGATGCAGAGCTTGCATGCTCACTGTCTACCTGTGCACGTTATGATGTAGTAATAAACATCGATCTCAACTGCGTGGTGGATATATAGGATGTAGTGGAAACTGCACGTGTTATGAGTTGTGTTGTAATTATAATTGTGCGTTGGTGCAGAGACAAACATTTTCATGTTTTTTCATCTATATATTATGCTTCTTGAAACTAAGCCTACACCCAACGTCGTTCCTGTACTAGTACTGAGTTCTGATTAGTTTAGCGAAGTGTAACTCATTTTTTATTCTCTTGACTACACAAAGTATCTGGCCGTGGCATATTAACAGCAAGTGAGTAATACAAGCAGCAGGTAGGAAGGGCTGTCATCTCGCAAAAAAGATTGTTTCTGATTTGCCGTTGAAATGTTGTTGTTGCGGCGATGGACTGGCGTCCCGTCGTCGGGTGTATTCCTGCCTTACGCCCTGTGTTTCCGGGATAGGCTCCGGCTCACCGTGACCCTATATAGGATTAAACGGTTCCAGATAATGAGATGAGATGAGATGTTGTTGTTGTGGGCGACACGGTGGCCCAGTGGGTAGTGCTGTCGCCTCACAGCAAGAAGGTCCCGGGTTCGAATCTCGGCTCGGGTGCATTTCTGTGTGGAGTTTGCATGTTCTCCCCGTGTCCGCGTGGGTTTTCGCCGGGCACTCCGGTTTCCTCCCGCAGAGCAAATAACATGCTGCTGTATAGGTTATTTGGCTCGCAGACTAAATTGCCCGCGTCCTATAGTGGGTATATCCCTGCCTTGCGCCCTGTGTCTGCCGGGATAGGCCCCGGCTCACCGCGACCCTGTACAGGACTATATATATATATGGACTATATATGGGCGGCGCGGTGGCCCAGTGGTTAGCGCTGTCGCCTCACAGCAAGAAGGTCCCGGGTTCGAATCTCTCGGCTCGGGTGCCTTTCTGTGTGGAGTTTGCATGCTCTCCCCGTGTCCGCGTGGCTTTTCGCCGGGCACTCCGGTTTCCTCCCACAGTCCAAAAATCATGCTGCTTACATAGGTTGATTGGCTCGCAGGCTAAATTGCCCCGCATTGCCCCGCATTGCCCCGCAGTGCCCCGCAGTGCCCCGCATTGCCCCGCAATGCCCGGCGATGGACTGGTGTCCCATCGTCGGTATATACTTGCCTTGCGCCCTGTGTCTGCCGGGATAGGCTCCGGCTTCACCTTGACCCTGTATAGGACTAAGCGGTTTCAGACAATGAGATGAGATATTTTATTTTTTTATGGAAAAAGTGATAGCATCATAATATACAGGACGCAGTGGCTGTCCCTCTTGTCACCAACGGAATCCCCTCCCCTGTGCGGTTTCCTCGCTACGCCGCCGCATCCCCGTCTCGTCCTGTATTATTGTCATAAGTATTATTGCCTCCAAAGTGCTGGATTACAGGCGACCACCACCACACCAGTTGGCATCACCAAACAAATTGTTTCTTAAGCGACGTATCGCGATTCTGTGCGTTTGTGCATCTCTTCGCAGGTCCCACAGCTCACCCACTCTCAACTCCGGCCCATCGCCCTCCCCTGCATGCTGCAGCCTGCGACCTGGTATGGCTCACCGAACACGGGCACGTCTCCCACGTTGTGGTGAATCGCCACTACTTTTTCGGCTGAGGTATGATGGTTTTGCATGCGAGTGAGAGAAAAAATACGTTACTTTAATCTTAGCGTTTTGAATAATGTGTTTTATATATATATATATACACTGCCATAAAGTGATATATCTGTGGCCGCCATGCCAAGCTGAGTAGCTAAAGTGGACATTTTCACGATACTCAAGCCAACTTTAAAAGAGGCTTAAACGACTTGTAGGAAACATGCGAACTTTTGAAGGCATGCTTTTGAAAAAATAATGTATACACCTCATTAGAAAGGACACTGTATACATATACACACAATAAACTTCCAGATTTGCTTTCCAACAAAAATAACATACATCTCCAAATGTAAACAAGCTACACTCTGATCATCAGAAGAATGTCAGGTTTTCAGCTGATAATTAGCAAATTTGATTGGCTTTGTGTTTGTTTATATTGAATGCAATGCCTTTGGTTGCTTTTGAACTCTATAGAAACAACACAGTATGCGTTTAACCCATTGCCAGAGGAAATACATGCAATTGTTTGGCAGGAGGATGGCACGGGATATTATTTATAGGGGCTCGAATCACGTTCACACTTGGCAAGCTTTGATGAGAAACACCATGAAACTCGCTAAGACACAGACCCACTAGCCTGCTGCCTGCAGATGCTGCATGAGTAACTAAGTTTTGTGTTATTTCGCTCAATGAGCTGTGATTAAAGCTAAGTGCTGGGGTCCTTAAAATCGACATCATCCAGGCTGGCGACGTCCATAAACAACACAGGCCTTTGATGTTGACAATGTTAGACGCACGATTAATGAGAACTCTACCATCAATGCCTTATAATGCAAGTATTAATTAATTTGGCAAAGGCAACAGACTTTGAACACACTAATATAATTAAAAACTTCAGGCATATCCTTAAGTTTATATATGATCAACATCCGTGCTCTTTCATCAATGTTTAAAATTATGTTTTTGTCCCCTCTGGAGCATACAAACGACGTAATTGCATCATGCATAAAACACAATTTTGGATATTAAAAAAATATAAATATATTTTAAAAAAGGATTCCAAGAGCACTCAAGTCATACATGTAATCCACAGTTTATACCGTACAGAATTGCAATGTGCCTGATGAAATTAACTGTTCATATTTTTCCATCTGCCTGTCCAAAACTATGGATCCAAAGCTCCGAGGCTTCAATAGAGGACAAGAACAAAATAATGGGGAGCCTGCCGACATGAAATTCAAAGATTTAAAGTTCCCAGAAATAAAATAATTCCAGAGCTCAATAGATGCCAACTAGATTTAAGGAGGTATGCTTGTCACAGCAAAGCAGGGACTAACAACAAGGTGGTGGATTGTCACAGTGCCTATTAAAATAATGCCTCCTGAAAAATTGCACTAATTTAATTCTCGCTGTCAGCAACTGTGTCAAATACTGTATTTATGCAGGCTAAAAAAAACATTTAACTATTCGCATGCTGCATTAATTATAGGAAATCCGTTTTTTTCCCCCTGTATAAGAATGCACAGGTATGCAATTCCATTTATAGTGCAAAAGTAATTTTAGTAATATCACATATTGGAGCTTAATTTATTTGACTTAGTTGGGTTCGGGTTGACCTCTGGCTTTATTGAGAACTGCCGTAGGCATTTTATGCTTGTCAAGTCGCACGCTAAAGCTAAAGGGAACAGCAGCTGAGTTAAGAACCGTAGCGGAGCTAAGATCTCCTTGCACCGCTACCTGGAGACTCGAACTCACGTAACACATATCCGGAAATATTCTCGCATTTTGCTAATTTTCCCAAAATTAATCCGACAGCGCAGTTTCGCAGTGACGCGTTCGCCAATAGTGATGGTGAATGCAGCCGTGGCAGCAGCTCGAGGTATTTAATTACAACCCGACGGCTGACCGAAACTGCACTCCTCTCTCTCTCTTCACTTTTTTTCTTCCTCGCTCTCTCTTCGACTGGCACATTGACGATATAACATCGTGTTGCGGTTGGCAAGTTCCTTGATCAGGACGTATTGGGGTCAGCATACGAATAAAGCACGGTGGTTTTTAATATTCTGCAGTTAGGCACACTGGGCAAAAATCAATGCAAGATGTATGGATTTTTTTTTATGCGCCACAAACGGGACCAGAACTCGTTCAGCCCAACATCGCTGGGAAGAGAAAGTCCTCTTGAGACAACCGGCCACACCACGAAGAGGGCCTCTGCTTACCACAGCGACTTGAGACCAAGGACTTTCCTAGGAAGTACAGTTAGTTCATCGGGGCTTCAACCCCAAATTTTGGGTTATATGCACATTATAATCGGCTCTCTATGTTACAATTTGCAGCGTTGTGTTATCATAATTTGCTGACAAAAACCACTTTTGTTGATTTCGATGCAACAATGCACTTTGAATGTGAATATATTGGGAGAAATATATATCTTTAAATCACGCTAAATTATAAAAGATTCATGAAAAATGTTAACTACTTTTTGCAAGGATAACAGCCAGCATTTTCTTTCGTCAATACCATAGCAGTGTAATGCTGCATATATTAATCTCAGCACCCTACATTTTTTACACTGCTCTGCAAAACGAGTTGTGCTGTAATGTTTAAAACTGCTGGAGAGACCCCAGCAAAGTTGTTCTGCAGGAACACTCATTATTCTGCAGGCTAACATAACTTCCAAGAACTGAACTTTTCGCCAAATCGTGGGAATTGCCACAGCTGTTCCTAATGCAGCAGCATCACTGTTCTTGTGTTTCTGATCATACATAGACACTAACTTTACACATAAAGCAGATACTTCATATCTGTTTAGCCGAACATTAAATATATATTTATATTGTTCTTAGTGTTAAGGAGGCAAAACTTGTAGTAAACAAAGTAACACATATTGCTGCCGACAATGTGCATTTTACCTTAATTACAGGTTTTTAAACTATTAAATATATATTCGTATTTTATTCATGAGAGTGCCTGCTTTTTAAAGCTAGATGATCTTCACCGACTCAAACCCTCGCCCAATCTTTGGTAGATGGATGTTGACGCTAGTCAGTTTTGAAATTAAAAGTGCCAAGCTGGTTTGAATTGTCTTCCAGTAGCCACATTTACTTAGCTAAATAAAATACTAGTTTACAGTTTACGTAAGGATGTTTAACAACTGTGGTTATTTTGATCGCAGTAAAATAAAAAGAGACATTACAGTAATATGGCAATTGTCGCATGAATTTCAGGCTGATTAGCAGAGCTATTTTAATTACTCACGTGCAAACATTGTACCGTCTGGTATATTTGCATTGAAATCAGAAATCAGCGTGGCGAGGTCTGTTAGTGAGCGCAAACATACAAACATTGTCACGGATTCGGGCAAATTTTTATGCGAGCACACTTTTACATACACCCCCAAGGTGGACATATATGCCGCAATTGCATTCCACGAAAAGAACTGAACAAATGCACAAATGGAATGATGGAATGCACTTAAGCCACACACAGAGACATTGGGTTGTGCATAAAGACAAAGACAGTGATAAGCCCCAGGCGGGGTGCCGCTCGATGGATCCAAATCAGGTTGCTTAAAAGCAAAGTGTCTGCATGGCTGTGAGATGAAAACCAATTATAATGCTGACGTGGCTGTTTGCACAAAGACTTATTTACATGCGCGTGGCATGAAGTCATCAAGGTTGTTGCTGGGGTAGCTGAAAGGAGCCGGGTGAAACCAGTGAAGGCATATGAGATGACATCATCTTGACCACCTGGTTTCAGCTGGTTGAAACTGTATGGTGGGCTGGAGCGAATATAAGCAGGCACCCAGAGACACAAAGAGAGGGAAGAGACACGGAGAGTACATCGAGAGAGACGCCAAGGAAAGACCAGGGCAAACGTGGGGAAGAGACAGCAAGGAGATGCTGTGACAATGGCGTTGCACTAAAAGTCTGAGCTCAACAGAGCACGTGGCACAAGTCAATGGAAAGCTCCTACGAGATGGCTTGGCAAAGTTACGTGAGAACACGCGTGGCAGTACAGTGGATTAGTGGCGCTGGGTCAGCAAAGTGTCCACAGCAGCAACACACTCACACACGTGAGCATATGGGATGTTGGGTAATGGCATGGCGGCGAGTAAAATATAAACATAAATGTTAAGGTTCATAGGTGATTTAAGCGATCCGAGCATATGTGGGAAGCGACGGAGCCTACTATTTTGACGACGATGCAAGTTGTGAAACCAGTTAACTAGGGTTATTAAATTGACAGCGTGTTAACGCAACTGCTTCGTATCGTTGATTGACTCTCGCATGGTGAAGCCAGAACTCTTCCCTGCACAGCTGGCCCTGCTCAAACTCCCGGGGTAGGGCCACCCCTTGCTATGTCATCAAACCTCTCCCTCTCCCACGACATTGGTCATGGCCACCCGCACCTGTGGGCCACTGTGACAATTATGCTACTTCTTGTGAAGGGATGCGATTCTTTATAAGTCAATTAAAACAGCTAACACGTGCATGCATGATATATGTATTTGACTAGAACTTGAATGACTGAAAAGTGATTTTGGGTAGAAGGTCAGCCAGTCCCGTGCACAGTGTCAGGTGCCCATAAGGCAGCAGTCTGGGAACATTAAGAGTAGCTCATGTATACATATGGAGATGGCCTCAAGAGGGAAGTAAGCAATGTGAAACGTGGCCCTAAAGCCGAGCCAGGTGGCATTAAGCACCCCTGTTCATCCACATGCAAACAACAAGATACGAGCAATTCCTATGGAGTTTTCGTCCAAAATCTATTCAAGCTCAGGCTAATATAGAATTAAAATTCCGGAAAAGACAAGCATTTAAAGATCATTTTTTTTGTTCCATTTGTCACTGACTACGAGTCCATCCTGAGCAACCCGCATGAATGCTCGTGCTCTCAATGCATGTGGTCCACTTTCTTTAAAGGTATGCCAACATTTGGCCAAACAGCAATTTTAAATGTAAACAAGCTTTTCAGCCTTACTTTTATCTTGGCAAGTGTTAGTAATGGGCCCCAGCTGTTTAACTTTTATGCTGTCCATCAGTGTAGCTCAGCAAAGAACAGTGCCGCTAGTATCTGTGGCTGAGTAAACAATGGTGCAATGTGCCAATGGGCCTGATAGAGTTTATACTTCACAGACATTCGCGGTTGGTGTGCACCTAAGCTAGTTTTTTATATTTGTATTTGCAGTCTAGTCAAATTTGTCAGAGAGTAATCCACTGTCAAGTACATTCTCATTAACAGACTCTGGTTAATGGGGAAAAGAGTTGCGGATAATTCCATACCAGATAAGATGCTTTCACGCAGAACAACATAGGATATAGATGTATGAAGCATTCAGATGCTGTGTGAACTTCATCAACCTGAAGGGAATCCTGAAAACGTGTTTATGGCTTCAGCTGACTGAGAGCAAGAATATTTTACTCCAAAATTTCTATGGGGCGAATATGTTGGTTGTTTGAAGGACAATTTTATAATAATCATTGCACTTCGACAGTGCTTTTCACCCGATGGTCGCAAAGCGCTGCACAGAGCTGTGGGGAGAACGTCATGTCCACAACATCAGAGTAATCGCTATAAATCAGAGGAGGACATAAAATAAAAGATAAAAAAAATGTGAAACAAATTAAGGAAGAAATAAGTGTTTCTGAGCAGATGCACGTCAACAACGAGCCATTATCGCGCACAACAACAGTGAGCTGCATCAACAGTCCTAGCCAGAGGAATGCAAAGCGTTATGAAACAAGTGAATCTTCAGACGAGATTTGAAGATGCCCAGGGACTCAGCTGACAAAATCTCTAATGGAAGGGCATTCCAGAGTCTGGGAGCAGGGCGCGAGAATGCTCTGGGCACATCTCATCTCATCTCATTGTCTGAAACCGCTTAGTCCTATACAGGGTTACGGAGAAGTCGGAGCCTATCCCGGCAGACACAGGGCGCAAGGCAAGGATATACTCACGATGGGACGCCAGTCCATCGCCGTCTGGGCACATGCAGCAAGCCCATATTGGAGGATCGAAGTT
This sequence comes from Mordacia mordax, assembly GCA_036362905.1. Taxonomy (NCBI): domain Eukaryota; kingdom Metazoa; phylum Chordata; class Hyperoartia; order Petromyzontiformes; family Petromyzontidae; genus Mordacia; species Mordacia mordax. The sequence goes on along the minus strand of JAZEWT010000003.1, from coordinate 29,974,669 downwards.
GTCGTATTGAGGATGGTGCCTGACGTAAGTTACGGATGTATATCTGAGCAACGCCAGTCAGAGCCTTGTAGATGAGAAGGAGGATCTTGAATTCAATCCAATATTTAACCAATAGCCAGTGGAGAGACACCAGCACTGGGGATATGTGATCGTGGATGGGTATGCAAGTGAGGATTCCAGCAGCCGCATTCTACACACGTTGGAGGTGATTGATCAGCTAGGCAGGGATGCCAGGGAGTAGTGTATTGCAATAATCGATTCGCTTCTCAACGTCGGAGGGTGACAGGATGTTGCATAGGCTGGCTATGTTTCTGAGATGGAAAGAAGATTAATAATGTTAATTTTTAATAATAAGAATAGATGCTCACTAACGCTACTTTCCCCTCTAGTCTGTTAAGTATACAACGGGGGATCTTTGTCCTTGCGCGTTTGCAAGTGCGCGCGCGTAATATTGTGAAATAGCCTAATTTTATTACGTATTCGCTTTCCCTTTAAAAAAAAAAACACACATTGATCATGACAGGTATCGGCACTCCATATTGTAAAATACGAATCCAATCTTGTCCGTTTACATTACACCGCTGTCTATCTATTTTGTACAACGTGCGTTCCAGGGTTTGTTCATGTTCAGCATTACTATATTGGTTTTCATAGTGGTACCACGTGTTCTTCGGCACAGCTCGAGAACTCAGTTTCCATCACGTGAATTAAAGGTGGATGCCTTGCCGAACAACGAGCCGTATAGCCCGACACCTTACCACATCAGGGAGGGTAAAGCAGAGACCCACCATCTAAACTGGTCCACTGCGATGCTTAAAACTGAACTTTACAGTTCCCCAGTAATGCGTTTAATCGTCTACTAATGTAAATGTCAGGGGTGAAAAAGCTGACTAAACAATATAGGCAACATTTTCACTGAGTCTCGGGGCATTGTCAGGAGCGTGCTGCTTAGGATGTTCTGCCAATTGTGTTTTGAGCGTTTCCCTGCGCCATGGACAGCCTGAATGCCTGGGTGGTTACTCACATGTACAAGTAGATAACACATGCGTTCTGTCACGGATGCTAGTATAGCAACATCAGCGAGCAGAGACGTAGGAGTTCTTATATATGCGTGATTGAAGTGTCATCTTGATTGTGACTAGCCATGTTCTCTCCACTGCTGAAACGAAGGCCTGCTTATATATTGTTGCCATTGCTCTTGTACTTGTGATGCCACCATCGATCTCACGCCTCTGTAAGTGGGCAAATCGCATCTCTCTATGTTAGCAATCGTTTTCCTCTCAGGCAAGTTCGCACTTAGTTCCCCCCCCCCATCACTATTCTGATCCATCAACCACCCTTTTTTGTAATTACGTCCAAGCACACTTACTTTTTATTAAAGTCAATAACATTTCCAAATTGCATTTATTCCCTGGAAAGCACTACTCCACCTTGATTTTTATCTTTGACTCAGTGTGATTCACGGCGAGCATCTCTCCAGGCTTATTCGCGCAATTTCCAGCTCTTGTTTCAGTTTCTTTGCCAACGCTCACTTTTACACTGAATATGGCATAGCAGGTGATGTGCACTGAATTACATCTTTCCTTCCCTAGGCACAATGAAAGTGTACGATTTTGAATTTCATTTGATGTAAGGACTACGATGCGTTAGAAATTGTCTTTTTTTAACATCTACGGTGCAAAACATAATTGCTTCAGTTCAAAAAGATTGCCGGGTATATGCCCTCCACCTAACACTGCACACAAGTTGAGCTTGTCCATCTTAGCTGTGGGAAGACATTCTTCGAATTGTCTCGGTTTCTGGATTAGCAGCAATAGAGCAATCAGCAACCAATATGTTACTCAAAACCCATGATAAATTATCATCAGTAGAACTCTGCAACCTGCTTCTGAATAAAAGGCCGATACAAATCGTGAATGAGACATCGGCATTTTCTAAAGGTTAACACAGCCAAATAAATCATCGTATTATAAATGTAAACGAATAAACATAGCGATTGCATGATTAATCATCATGTCTCGTGTACGTATGCTCTGTGCATAACTTTCACACCAGAGAACATCTCTTTTGGCTCATTTTACTTCTTTCTGGTGCCAAAACTAAGCCCAAAGCATTTGCCAGGGGTCCTAAAATAACAAATTACACCTCAGGTGCAAATACTGAAGGTCAAAAGCATTAAAAGGCTTACTGTTTGTGCCAGCAGGTCACACCTGGGAATCCTAAATCTTTAACCAGATGCACGTTTATCCTATTGACATTTAAAAACAAAAATTGCTCCAACATTCACAACGTTTGAAACTAAAGCACTACACTCAAAGCTGTCCCCAATTTTCAAAGTTTGATTATGTAGCGATTCGTGATTTCACTTTCATCTAAAAATAATCCACGTGTATAAATTGCCCTTCACGCGAAGGTCATACACCCAGAGTGGATGCACATCGACAGTGTGTAGAATGTGTCGTTTGCTTGTGCATGCACCAATCTGCACATCTGCGACGTAGCTGCGCTTACTGTAGGCACACGTGCAGTGTGGAAGGGTGCACGGGTGAGCAGATGCACAAAACGTTAAACTATAAACGACTTCTCCAACGGAGACACTACTCGTCTTGCTCATTGCAATAAATTTCACCCGGGAGTGATTAAGTACACACGTCCATACTTTAAGAAGCAACCATCATGTGGAAGTCGTTTGTTGGCATCTGTAATCCTGCGAGAGACTGGTGAGACACAACTCTTGGCTGTCCCCTCAAAGCTTGGGTTGACATTTCCCTTCACCAGATCCCCTCCTGACAAACAAAAGCCTTGTGGTTTATGCAACTCCTCAAATTTCCCCTCGAATTATAGTTTCATTACACATCATGCAATCAATAATCATACGGACCAATTAGATTGTGATATGAGTTAGCTTATGTATTTTAGAAAGGTTAATCCAGCAGTTATACATTCATACAAATTCATGCAGCAAAAATTTGCCTTACGTATTTCCAAAAAGCGGGCATTTTATGATAGTTCGACACAAAATGTTTCACATATTCTAAATCTATCATGAGAGTAAAGCAATTAATGTTTTCTCACTGGCCACTCACGTAACAACTAACAACCTTTCCAGGGTTTCCTGTAATTCATCATCATAATAAGCTGCGAGTATATCCACTGCTGGATGAAGGCCTCTCGAGCACATCTTGCAATGCATAAATGCTTCTATCTCCTGTATGCTAACTGATATTATTGCTCCAAATCCACAGTGAACGTCATCTTCCACGTGCCGTTCCCGTAGCCAAGAGTATACCTTGAAGGAGATTTACTTTTTTTTTAATTCGTGGATTTAAAAAGTCCATGATGCATGCCTTAAGATTATGCAAGGTTGGTTGGCTTTCTAAAAAATACATTTTTTTATTCATTTCCAACAGACTTGTCGGTGTCTAGTGAAGTCCACGTGTTTTGGCGTTATTAATATTTTACATGTGTTTGACATAACTATAGATCCGACTTCCACGCAAAAAAAGTCTCAGACAAATGTGACAGCTATCATCAAGCACCTTGTGTTTTTGGACAGGCAATTAAATTCAAACTGCTCTCATTTCCTGATCTTTAAAAAGAAGTGGAGTAGCAATTTGAACTCTAAACACACCGACTGAAATGCTCAGTCTGCATCTGATAAATACATTTATGAGCCAAGCCCTTAGGAAGTTCTCAATGGAATTTTATGCCTTTAAGGTTAGGGCCACCAGACAGCAAGTTCAGGGTAATGCATCTTCAACTCAAGTCCCTTTGTCTGGCCACCAGCATCTTCAACTCAAGTCCCTTTGTCTGACCACCAACACACGGAATATTGATTTATAGGAACAATATCACTCTTTGTTAAAATGGTTGTGGGAAATACATGGTTGTACAATTATTGTTGACTAAAAATAAATCTTACTGCACTTATGTTATTGAGAGTGCATGTACTATGCTATATCAAGGAGAGCAATAGCTTCTTCTCGCTCTGTGATTACTTGGTTCATTCATTCATTATCTCACCTCATCTTATTGTCAGAAACCACTTAATCCTGTACAGGGTCGCAATGAGCCAGAGCCTATCCCGGCAGACACAGGGCGCAAGGCAGGGATATTCCCACGATGGGACGCTAGTCCATCACCGGGCACTGAGGGCAATTTAGTCTGCAAGCCAATTAATCCATACAGCAGCATGTTTTTTGGACTGTGGGAGGAAACCGGAGTGCCCGGCGAAAACCCACGCGGACACGGGGAGAGCATGCAAACTCCACACAGAAAGGCACCCGAGCCGAGAGATTCGAACCCGGGAACTTTTTGCTTGACAGCGCTATCCGCTGGGCCACCGTGCCGCCCTCATTCATTATCAAGACTTCCTTAATCCTGTACATGGTCACGAGAGTCCTGGAACCTATCCTGGCCGACAGAGGGAGCAAAGCGGTAGAATACCCAGTATGTGGTGCCAGTACATCACGGGCACACTTTTTTGAACAATTTATTTAGCATGCCAATTAACCTAGACAGGACCGTGTCTTCGGACGGTGGGGAGAAAACGGAAAAGCCAGCGAAAACCTGCACAGGCACAGGGAGAGAATATACAAACTCCACACAGAAAGTGACCCGAGCCAGGAATCGCAGTCGGGATCCTTCTTGCTGTGAGGCGACAGCGCTACCCACTGCGCTGCCCCAATACTTAGTTAACAATGTATAACAAAAACATTGTAAAGACTAAATCGTGCACGGTTTATTACAGCAAGGCGAAGACACATAAAATGGACATTTCTACTGTTATAGTATGTATTTCCTTCACAAAAGTGACTCATCTCCACTCAACTCTACCAGCGCAGCTTAGGCCCCACTGCCTATTTAACGACTTGAAGGAGATGACAGCTCTTTAGGCAGATGAGGATTAATGTCTTAGGCTTTACATCACTGTCAAGCGATTTCCAGTTATCCGCCATACACTCTCCAGCATGCGTGTGGGTGAACATATGCGTAGAGAGAGAAATAAAACCCGGTGCACTTGAATAAATCTAAATAAAGAGATGTTGCCGTTGACTGTACAAATAGAAACTATGCTATACATCTGTACAGTGCTGTATAGATAGATTTACCGAGGACATTTTCTTTTCTGGGGGGGCACGGTGGCCCAGTGGGTAGCGCTGTTGCCTCACAGCAAGAAGGTCCCAGGTTCGAATCTCGGCTCGGGTGCCTTTCTGTGTGAAGTTTGCATGTTCTCCCCGTGTTCGTGTGGGTTTTCGCCGGGCACTCCGGTTTTCTCCCACAGTCCAAAAAAACATGCTGCTGCATATGTTAATTGGCTTGTAGACTAAAATGCCCTCAGTGCACGACGATGGACTGGCGCCCCATCGTGGGCATATACCTGCCTTGTGCCCTGTGTCTGCCGGGATAGGCTCTGGCTCACCGCGACCCTGTACAGGACTAAGCAGTTTCTGACGATGAGATATTCTTTTCTAAATATATTAAAGTCGGGCGGCGCGGTGGCGCAGTGGTTAGCGCTGACGCCTCACAGCAAGAAGGTCCCGGGTTCGAGTCTCTCGGCTCCGGTGCCTTTCTGTGTGGAGTTTGCATGCTCTCCCCGTGTCCGCGTGGGTTTTCGCCGGGTACTCCGGTTTCCTCCCACAGTCCAAAAGCATGCTCCTGGATAGGTTGATTGGCTCGCAGACTAAAATTGTCCCGCAATGCCCGGCGATGGACCGGCGTCCCGTCGTCGGGTGTATTCCTGCCTTACGCCCTATGTTTCCGGGATAGGCTCCGGCTTCACCGTGACCCTATATTGGATTAAGCGGTTTCAGATAATGAGATGAGATGAGATTAAAGTCGTTTAACAATGGGTAATGGATGTGGGAGAAAAAAAAACAGCCAACCTTGTTTCGGCATAAAAACTAGTAGCAGTATCGCGTTTATGTTTCTTTTTGTGTGTTTATGTCGTGACAGAGCAGCTTGCTGTGACGCGGCATTAACGCATTCGGATAATCGGTGGAGGAACTATCATCAAGCTTGTGAAACATACTCGGAAAACAAGCGCAGTGCAGCGCCTGTGAATCTACAGCGGTATTCGTACGATGTATGTCTCAATTAGCCGGCTTTGAGCGGGCGGCAGGGTGGCGCGGTTGTAACATCTGCGCCTTATAGCAATAAAGTCCTGCCCGAGGCAAGAAATGCTCATTAATAAATTGGCGGATAACATCACAATATATATAGAACACAGTGTCTGGCAGGTGTTGGCATCGGCTGACTATATGGCTGCCCCCCCCCCACCTCTCCGTGGTTTCCTCGCGCCTCTGTAACGATATAAGTTGCCCTGTATTAGCGCGTCTGCTACGTAATAATTTATAATAATAATAACAACTCCTTGCCGACTCCTCGGTGCTCAGCGCGCATGCACAGGCGAGAGCGAGGCTGCAGAATCCCGAGGGCAAGACGGGGGCGCCCGTGATGAACGCTCTCTCGCTCGGGCGGCAACTCCACCACCCGCTATTACTGGCGACCTCTGATGCCGAAATGTGGCACCAACGTCGAACAATCGGCACCCTCGTCCGCGTTGGGGCTCACGGTCCGAGACGATGGCAAGGTCCTGCAAGGTATTCGATCTCTGCTTCTGCGGTTGCTCTGCGCGCGGTCAGGGTCACATTGTGGTAAACTGTGGCGGGCTCCACAAGACAGGATATACGTGGGTCAAGCAAACCTGCGGGAGCCTGCAAAGCGATCTGAAGTGGCTACGATTTACATTTTTATAAAAACAGTCCAAGACTTTTATGAAAAAGGGCAAAAGGCACGTTTAGCTCTGCATTTATTCTGTAGCTAAATAATATTTACTAAGCCACTTGTGTGGAATTCCTCCTCGTGTAAAGTAATTTCCTGATGTTGTAAAAATCAATCTAAATCCACCAAAAATACAAGTGAACAAGTGATATGTAAAACACATATGGAAGCATGCAGTACATGGGCAAGGCACACGCTGTTAAATTTATTGATTACACATGTGAAAGACTTCACTCAACGTAGCGTGGAGTAATGTGTAATACATTACCGGTGACAAAAACATATTGACGGCCTTTGGTTAAATGCCACTACCACTGACGTATCACTCCCCTGGCTCGCTTTAGCGGATAATTTTCCCACTTTCTCACATAGGGCACATAGTGGTTTCACTCTACTGAAATCAAGGCATTTAGGTCAACAAGGCGGTGCTCCCTAGGCATGAGTTTCAAAAAAACAGGACTAGGCGGACAAAGAAACACGCTAAGCTGAAATTGCCACCGACCCAATTTGTGGTTCCACACACAGAACAGTGGCACTGGACTTTACTAATGTTTATAGGAAACTGTTGGATTGCTGGAAGTTCTATAATGACAGTAATGTCACTGCAAACATTTTAAAGTGTAAAAAACTGATTGGAGCTACAAAGTGTACCTTTTGCCATAAGCACACTTTTTTGTACCATAGTTCTACGTAAAATTGAGCTTCATAAGTTATGCACTGTTTGTTTATTTGCCCAAGTCCCACCCGACAACTGAGATCTTCTAGATATGTGCGGTGAATCTTTAACATAGACTAAACTCTAATGTCCTAATTCCTGGAGAGTTTGTTATGGAATTAAGGCAGCAAAGAAGCGCATGACTTTGTTTAATATTGACCTGCCATGCCCTCTCACGTCTCCCCATACAAGTCACACACCAGAGCATGATTTTTCAATTCCACGCACTTTTTCGAAAAACATTTTCCATTTCGAAACTGTTCCGAATATTTGTGGAAAACTCTCAATATATTTAGCTAAGCCCAAATCCAACCCAAACACAATTCTACTTCGGGCCGTTGTACCGTTGTGCCATCAGTTGTGGCAATATTGGATGCATTTGTGTAGAATGGGCAGAATGGAAATTGCAACTTATGGAATTGGGATAGTCTTTTTTATAAACAGTTTTGTTCGGCCAAAATGTGGCAAAACGACAGCCAAAATAGTTCTATGAATCAGGCCCTATGAGGAGCCTTATAAACACTCCCCAGTCTCTCCAAACTTAGTAGCCTCCTTGCCAACTGTAAAATCCGCTTTTTGCATGGTTTAGTGAATGCACAAGAGTCAAGTCTTAAATCCTAAAGTCTTACACCATAACAACCATAAAAGCAGTTACTATTCGCCACGCAGTGGGGATGATTTCGGCACGGCGCTTGTACCAGGCTAGGCACACTCTGAAACCATGTGATATATGGTGAAGGCTCACTGACAGAATGGTCATGGTGACACACCCAGACGGTATGCGTTAACTGACCCAGATTACTAAAATATGTATCACCAGTGTCTCTTTTTCCACAAGGCGTACACACACCAATAAACATGTGCAACATGTGCTTCATCATAAAACAAATTTTCCGCAAAAACAAAACATAGGAAAGGATGCTACTAAGCTCAAATAATCTCAAATACAGTAACAACACTTCACTGCCCAGTATAAATCTTCATGTGTGACATTAACACTTTCATGAATCAAATAAAGTGTTCAAGCTAACCAGGTAAGAGCTGTGCGGTATGCAAACTGGTGTCAAGGAATAACCTCTGTGGAACAAAATGCTTACTAATGCACGATTTTCTTGATATGGATGTTTGGAAAGCTGGAAGCAAGTTCCTTTTCGTGCCTACCATGATTTCCGCCACCGACTTGTTATAGTCCCGAAAAGCACGCAAGGGAAAATTCCCACCTGACCACGGCAGCTCTTTCAGAGAACGCACACCAGGTGTGGCAAACACGTTTAATTGACTGACTAATAATTTCACATGCGACTTACATCCCAGATATTGGCTGCTCCTGACATGGCAGTGGGCCTTGCGTGGCGCTGTGCCTAACAAAGTCTGGCATGTGGAAGTGGAAGATTTTTTTCTTCTCCCGAACAGCTATATAACTAAATAAATGGTGTGTTGCCTCCACTACCGTTGCCAAGTTTATTCCCACTCTTGTGGCCTGTTCCCGCTTCTATTTCTTTTCCTGTGAAATGCTCCCAATGCTTCGGTCCCATAAATATCCCCGTTGGATTCCACATAAGACACTGGTGACGATTTCACGTGGTGCTTCTTGTCATTCAGAAGTTGCCACGTTCAACGACATTTACAATACGACTGTCACCCGGAATGCATTTGGTCTTGCATTCTACACGTTATTCAAATGTTCATTGTTTAAACCGTCGTGCGCACAAAATCATGTAATTCTGTCATTTATTGAGGAAAGCATATAATTGTTAAGTAGCACAGATAGCTTCATAGTAGATGCCAAGGAAATAGACCACATCTGCACGTTATATATTCCGCAGACTATTTTCCACAGACTTGTGATGGCAAATGATCACAGGGTAATATTTTAAAAATGCTACTTTGATCGAAAATATAACATTGTGGTGAGAGCAAAAGAGAAAATTAATCAATAAATGGGACACTCACAATATGACTTGGGAAGCATCTGTGCAACCGCATCCCACGATACCCACGATGAAGGGGTTTGGAAGGGCACGGGCATTTATTTTCATTCGCTTCATAAATTCAGTTTTTGCCTGAGTGACATGTCACAATGACTAAATATTGCATTTTATTTACCTTTAATGGTTGGTCTGCTGCTTCATGATATGTTTGGAACGTGTATAATTATAAATATTTATTTATAGTTCAGATAAGTACAGGATGTATATGAATGATACGTTATTCTGCAAATGGAAAATTTGACTTTTTATGCGGGCTTATTAAAACAGCTGTCAAAATCTGATTTTTTTTTTGTATTTTTGGTTTACATTGGTATGCACAATTGTTTAAAGTTTTACGTTTTCAAATATTCCTTGCTGTTGTTTAACAGAGACTGGATTGTGTTACTTTTAACTTGACAGAAAAGTCCTTTTACTCAAGCCAAAAGCTGCTTAACATTGAGACTTTTTTTGTTGGAATTGCAGCGTATTTAAATGAAATGTGTATTATTTGGGTACTCTATATCACATCAATCAGACGCTTGGCTCAAGCTACAGACAAAGCCGTTGTCTGCTTCTAAAGCAACTAAGTTTGTGACCGAATCTCATGATCAGCTCCAAAGACCCTCCGCGCAACTTCAGTCTCTTCCAAAGGCAGCAAAATCTTTGTACGTGGCGTTATTTACGCCAATGCCCCGGAGTACGCCCGTCTCTAATGTAATAGACACCGCGTAAATATAGCGCGCAGCATGTGGGATGCAAAGCTAGCGGCAAGGCAACGAAGCAATTAATGCTGTCAGTCAGTACCGTCCAAATTGCTTAGCATCAGCGCAGCTGCAATTGGGTGCTCAGGTGGGAATAACTCAACGGCGAGTCAATTGGTTTTGGCGTCACCCGCTCTCGCCGTACATCCCGGTCCCGTTTCTCCTCGCATTCAGTGTAAACACGCGCCACGTGTCCCAGAATTCCACAATCTCTTCAGCGTGAATCACGTTACACGACATAATAAATGATAAATAATAATAATTGCACATCTAGAGCGCTTTTCATCCGAGGCTCACAAAGCGCTGCACAGAGCTGTGGCGACGACGACATATCAGCAACAACAACGACATATGAGCGTCAAATTAACAATAATAACTTTTTGTTTGTTACAAACCTGAGCTGTGGTGAGAACGGCATGTCAACAACAGCATCAGAACAGTTCAATTAAGGGAATCATGTTTTCTCTCTCAGACATAAAAGCGATAAATTCCTCTGCGGCGTGCCTTTAGTGACACGATTTTGACAAACGAATCCAGAATGAGACAGCCACGTGAAGTGGTGGTGGGGGGGGGGACACAGTTAGCTGGCCGGAAATACATTCGCAACGCGCACAAAGCAGAGCCCCTTGACCATTGGCCGAATTACGCAGCGGCACCGTCATCATGCATTACGCTGAGCGTGCAAAAATGTCACCGCGTTCACGTGATGCCAACACGCGTGTTAAAAATATAAATGTATACTCTTACAACATACATTTTAAACGCAGATTTCTTGTGAAAATATTTTCACAGGTGATGAGCCGTTTGGAAACTTGCTGAATGAAATTCACGTCAAACTAACCCTGGAATTCATTATTTTTTTCGTGACAGTTTGGAGTTTCTGATTTGTTTAATTAAATACAGTTTATGAAAGAAACTCAGTATGGAACCCGTTAATTATTTATTACAACAGCCACGTACCACTTAAATCACCATTCCCAATGCCTGTTTATATCACACGTACTTGCAATATGGAACGATAACGTCTCAGACGGATGTGTGTTGCAGTGGCATGGAAATGCGAAGCTCCCAATACTATTAACACAGTTCAATAGAAGCATGCATGACATTAATCATATAACCTCATGGAGAGTGGGAGAGTGGGAGTGGGGAGAGTGGGAGTGGGGAGAGTGGGAGTGGGGAGAGTAGGAGTGGGGAGAGTGGGAGTGGGGAGAGTAGGAGAGTGGGAGAGGGGGAGAGAGGGAGAGTGGAAAAGTAGGAGAGGGAGAATGGGAGAGTGGGAATGGGGAGAGTGGGACAGTGGGGAGAGTGGGAGTGGGGAGAGTGGGAGTGGGGACAGTGGGAAAGTGGGAATGGGGAGAGTGGGAGAGTGGGAGTGTGGGAGAGTGGGAGTGGGGAGAGTGGGAGTGGGAAGAGTGGGAGTGGGGAGAGAGGGAGAGTGGGAGAGTGAGAGTGGGGAGAGTTGGAGTGGGGAGAGAGGGAGAGTGGGAGTGGGGAGAGTGGGAGCACACACGCATTAAAGGCAGTCGCTGGAAGGTGACCATAACTGACAGCCCCTCTGATTCAGGAGCAAATCTAATAATAATACCACAATGCATCATGCAGCATTAGTTCCATGTAGTCCTACTGAAGAGCTGTACAATAGCATAATAACTCGTAGATGTGAAATTCAAATTCTCTAACGCACACATGCCTTTGATAAATATGTTACGTTCCTGACAAATGTAAATGTTTCCCTATAATCACTGCAAATGAAATATTTCCTTACATTTTTACAAGGATATTTCATAAAGGTGGACGAACACGCTATAATGTAGGTATACATGAGCCAACTACAAACAACGATCTACTAATGTAATGATGATTGCTTTGACAAGCTGCTCTCTCCTCGGGCGCCTGAGGACGCCTCTAACGTGCGAGGCGAAACGTTGCAAAGTGGAGAGAGGAAGCGATCGACGCGGCTGTCCCGAGAGAACAGCTTTTCGAAGCAATCATCAACAATCGACTCATTTCCTTCACGTGGTCCCCTGCAAAAGGGGCCGATGGTATACTGCGTGGTGCGGCATAAGTCGCTTTACCGAGAATACTCATTTGATACGCCAGTAGTTCGAGGCGTTGAATGACAACGTGAAACTATTCTGCCGCCACGCTATGTTGTTCTTCAGTGGTCCAAAGATGCAACGTGCATTTAATATGATGGAGGACACTGAACAATGTCTGAAATAAATAACAAAAATGTATTATTGTTGATTTACCGTTCATCTGTCGTTGTTCTTGCTGATATACCGTTCTCTCTACAGTTATGTGCAGCACTTTATGACCCTCGGGTGGAAAGCGCTGTAGAGGTGCAATTATTATTATTTTGAATATTATTCACCACAAACTATTTTCACTCTTCTCGGTAAAGAGACGAATGTCACACCCTGTCTATATTTCTCTGCCACGAGGCAGTGCAAACAAAGGCAGCACTGGCAATGATATTTGTAGGAATATCCCGCACCTATTCGGTTACTATTCTTCAAACGTGCAACGCATTCACTGTGAACTCGAAAAGCTCTGGGAGCTTTTTTTTTTCAGCGAAGCCCCCTCGGCTTAATATCTTATCCACAGGTATTGTGAGGGTGGCCCCATCGCTCCCCGCTCGCCTTTATCCTGCGCCAGGTTCTTGACGGGGAACTCTCTCCCAAGGTACTTTGACCTCTCGGGGTCGAGCGAACACAGGCGAAGGGGGGCGGCACCGAGACACACGAGCCGAGCCGCACGAAACCAACACCGGCGGACAGGAAATTAACGAGCTTCCGCGTCCCGCGAGACTCCGCTCCCGAGCGCACGCCGGGGCCAGTATGCCCAGCGTTTCCTCGCGGCGCAGAGAGAGAGCGCTCCTTGGGGGGGGGGTGCGGGGTCTGCTTTGAGATCTGACCTCGTATCGCTTCGTCGTGGGCCGGATCTCTCACCCGAAACGCGCGCCACCGTCGAGCAGCGACTACGTTCCCACACCTCGGTCGCGCTTGCGCGCTTCGCGGAAACGACGCTTGTGACTTGTTCGGAGAGAGAACATGTTTTTTTTATATCAGTCAGTTTTTTTTTTTAAACAAGAGAAAAGGTATTTTACCATTTATAGCAGGGGCGGCGCGGTGGCGCAGTGGTTAGCGCTGACGCCTCACAGCAAGAAGGTCCCGGGTTCGAGTCTCTCGGCTCGGGCGCCTTTCTGTGTGGAGTTTGCATGCTCTCCCCGTGTCCGCGTGGGTTTTCGCCGGGTACTCCGGTTTCCTCCCACAGTCCAAAAGCATGCTCCTGGATAGGTTGATTGGCTCGCAGACTAAAATTGTCCCGCAATGCCCGGCGATGGACCGGCGTCCCGTCGTCGGGTGTATTCCTGCCTTACGCCCTATGTTTCCGGGATAGGCTCCGGCTTCACCGTGACCCTATATAGGATTAAGCGGTTTCAGATAATGAGATGAGACCATTTATAGCAATCATACAGGCGTTAAGATCTTAGAACACCAAATTGACACTTTTTTCATAAAGTGTCCAGTTTGCGAAAAACACATACTTGTGGAAAAATATTCAAATAAAAATTCTTTGATTCTTTAAACTGATTGGCCCACACTAAGGAACTGCTTTTTATGTAGCCTAGCAATCAATATTAGCCAGGTGTTACGAAAGGCAATTAAGCTCAGGACAATGCAATATCAATGCATTAATAGCTCAGGTCGAGCTGTTTAGTCTACAAGTATTTTTACCAGTAGAAAAATGTAAAAGAAGAGGAGAGGTTTTATCTCATCTCATTATTTGAAACCGCTTAATCCTATATAGGGTCACGGTGAGCCGGAGCCTATCCCGGAAACACAGGGCGTAAGGCAGCAATACACCCGACGACGGGACGCCAGTCCATCGCCGGGCATTGCGGGACAATTTTAGTCTGCGAGCCAATCAACCTATCCAGGAGCATGCTTTTGGACTGTGGGAGGAAACCGGAGTACCCGGCGAAAACCCACGCGGACACGGGGAGAGCATGCAAACTCCACACAGAAAGGCGCCCGAGCCGAGAGATTCGAACCCGGGACCTTCTTGCTGTGAGGCGGCAGCGCTAACCACTGGGCCACCGCGCCGCCCAGAGGTTTTATCATTTCTGGAAATTATACAGGTGTTAAGATGTTATGGTAAAACCTCTTTTCTTTTTTACATCTTTGTCATGGAAAACATACTCATAGCCAGAACGCCTGACGATGCCTCAAACCTGGAAGGCGAAACGTCACGAAAGAACAGCTTTGGCAAGCAATCGTTAACTGCGTTATTATCAAACGATGCAGGTTTTCATGTTGCAGTGCACGCGTTCCGTCAATAATCCAATAGGTGCACCTGCTGTTTCTAAATAAAGGTTTAAAGAAAGGAACTAACGAACAGTTACAGATTCAACTCGATTCATTCACTGGCTATTTCCAATTACTCTCCGCCTCCTCCCCATCGTTAACGGCCGTGGCACCTACTCCCGCTGGGTCTGCTGCCTATCCAACGCAGACGCCTCCCCTGAGCAGACAGCTTTGGCAACCAATGATCGTGCATCGAGCCGTGAAAACCTTTATAAGTAGAATAACGCAATTAGCTGCGGAATCATCGTGTCGCAGTGGGCGTGATGGAAGGCGCTGCTGCTTCACAGCAATTAAAGAAGTCTCTGAGTTCGACACCTGCTCGGCTACCTTTCCGTGTGGAGTTTGCGTCTTCTGCCATTGTCCGTGTGGGGTTTCGCCCGGCACTGCGATTTTCAGAAGGGAGACCTCCGCGAAACACTCCCGTCGGTGCTATTCACCTCTCCAGAAGCCGCTTTCATGCCCTGCCAGCGCCACTCCGAAGATCTGAGGCTGTTTATTTCCAGCTCAAATTCACCACAGCATTCCGAATGGAGCTATTTCAGTTGAGCCAATCGGCAGGAATGTGCCGTCTCATTTCCATGAGAGGGACCACTGGATACAGAAGCTTAATGTGCAGTGCATGTGACCGAGCTTCGGTTACAAGCGCAGAGCACATAACGACCATTGTTCCAGCGTTAACCCTTATTTTCCGTGCGATTCTTATCAACAGTCGTTGCTGTTGTTGTTTTAAACACTGTAGTTCTCTCATATTTCCCAATGTCACTTGTATTAACGGCTTTAAAAGGCACACAAAAGATTAAGATTTTTTTTTTTTACAAATATATGCGCAGCATTAATTTTTAAAGCACGTCTTTATAAACGTAGTTAATAACGGCTTTAAGGTTTAGGGAGGAATAGGATATTTGGCAATTAGAAATAAGACACGTGCAGGCAGATTTCACAGCCTCGTGCTCATATTCCTCCCTCCACTGTGACTGAGGCCATTGTGCAGGTAAGAATGAATGAGTAATGTTTAACTATATGGTAAAATCCCGGGTCACTGCATTTCAACTGGGCTTTATTCGTTTTGTTACTGATTATCCAAATTAAACTTCCCATATGATTGCATTATTAACCTTTCTTTAAAACACTGCGTGTCATCCAATGATATGCAAACACATCATGTACACCTGATTGCAAGTCAACACGCACACACAAAGCAAATTAGGTGTTTCTTTGTCAGGAGAATCGTGTGAGCGAATACCTAGTGCATTGTATATTTTGGCACACTTTGCCTTGCTGATGATGATGATGCTTGAACGAAGCCAGGTAATGTGCTCAAACCGGACTTGGGTGGCCTGTTAATTAAATACCTGAATAATAATTTACAGACCTTTGTCAACCCGCTGCTGAACGTGGGATCTCACGGACATTGTGTCAAAAGACGAAGGATGTTCCACCTAATGTCGTGAAGGTTGGCATCCAACTCCAGCTGAGACGTCAAACGGCATCGGTGTGGCATCATGGTACTCAAACTCAGGATCCGCAGTTTACAGGGTGAGTGCGATGAGCCACTATGCCACCGTCACCAACACAGGAAAACCCAAACCCCAATATCCATTCCAATTTCTAGTGATTTTCGTGGCCCACCATTGAACCACGCATAAAGCGATTGTAATGGCAGGCAAGCGGGATTCGAACTCGGGACGCCGGTTTTGTAGCCCAGCGCGCTAACCGCGCTGGTGTACACCACACACACCACACACACCACACACACTAGACACCAATGCACACCCAGCACTTTTCTGTCGTGTTTAAAGGCAAGCCTTGGTTGTGTTTACCAATTATATAAATAACATCGAAAACGTTTGACACGGTGACGCCATAACTTAAAATTAAAGCGTGTATAATGGAAAAGCTTAACGTTAATAAAGAACAAAAGCGTTCTTTGCTGGCACTACGGCGAGTAAAACACATTCGATGTATTTAATCAAGTTTACTCTTAGCTCTATCGTATGCTGCCCCGCAATCCAATTTACATTTTAGCTGTGTGTTCTTGTAAAGAAAAACAAAACTTTCTGAGCTAATCACAAAGGAAAAACAGACAGCAGTGTACCATAACAGGAAGGCGGTTACAGCTGGTGGGGCACACACAAAGGTCCACTTTTCACTGGAAAAAGAGAGCGCCAGAGAGAAAGAGAGACTTTAATCGCAAGCCACGAGGACGTTTCTGGTTCCTCAATGCAGATCTGAGACCCCGGCACGCAGGGTGCAGAGCAATGGGCAGGTGACCAGCGGGCAATATTCACAGGGTTCTCAAGAAACACGAGACAGCAGGGGCATGGTACACTCATATTAAATACTCGTGGTAATAAAGAGGGTCGTGCGAGAGTTTAAGCCAGGTATCTGCATTGTCCGGGAGGGAAGACACGGTGGTCAAAATACCGTGATATGATCCCAAAGTCCTGAGTTCGATTCCCAGCTACAGGCAATGGTACTGGTGCTCAATCTCTGGACCGATCCTGAGAAAAGAAAGTGTTCAATCAGTACACAGTATACCTACCATTTGACGTAGGTCATAAGCTTGGGCGTTGATAAATGACATTGGGAAAAATATTAAAGTGTTCAAACGCACATGCAATTAGTGTGAGCGACAAAACAAGAACGAACGGCTTAGGCAACAAAGACAAATTAGGGGAATGTTGACTGTGTGCAAAAGTGAGTGGACTTGGACAGGACGGTAAGGGATTATGGCTGTTGCACAAACCTGCCGTGGAAGGACCACCAAAGAAGAGCATTTGCCCGAGAGGACGAGCACCACAGAGATGGAGCATTGCCTTAGGCTCACGCGCACCACCAAGATGGATTGTGCCATTTCGATAGCGTGGAGGGTAGCAACGGCTAACGAAGGCCTTCCTCATGCAGCAGCTTAAAGATCGGGGACAATGGTGGGAAACCCCGTGTGCAGTGGTGAAGTAACTTAAACGTCTCACAAATACGGTCGCAACGCAAACCCGACCACACACCTGTACTGTACTGAATGCGTTGGCTACATTCTTACCGTACCAGACCGTACCAGCTTACTTTAAACTCTGCCTGTGTGGCAATTTGAATTGTGTGGCCCTATTTGCTTTAATTGCGATTAATTTAAAATGCATGAAATCTGGCAGCGGTCTATTAAAAAACACTGCAGTGAAAGAGATCGTAATCGAAGATGAATTTTCGTAGTGGTTTACGGTTCCAGCTTTCCTAAGCTCATGAAACGAGTGTTCACAAATCTACTAACCTACTCCAGATGGGCGTCGCGTACTCAGTGGAGTACAGTTAACCAATACAGCCCAGTCCAATAAACACAGATGTTGCAGATTTAATACCGGTGATTAACCTCCTGCGAGAAAATTACAAAGTATTCTTCTACTTAGAGCCACGAACACCACAACGATTCGTTATCTCTGGCGGCGAAAAAAATCTTGGTTTGTTGTCTTTCAAAAAGGTATCTTTGGTGGGGGCATACATATTATGAATCAGTAATATGTCGTACTTACATCGAGAGACTGATGCGCTCAGCGTAAATATACTGAGCGAAAATACACAAGTCTCACTTTCACGACAATAATGCTGTTGATAACCAAAAACAGACCGCTGAAAATAAATATTCTGAAAAACTCGAATTACAACAGATTACATGACAGCGTGTTGGCTGGCAGTTGTCAATAAATTTTCGATTGAAATTTGCTTCAAGGACTTTACAAGGACCAGCTCACGCACGGTCCCAGACTTTCAAACACGTGCCCGGTCCAATTATTTGTGTTCCCTTCATCGTCACATTGCAGAAAGCGTTCACCTGCAGGTAAACCACCCATCTCCCCCATATCCCAGAGCGCATACATTCACGTCACACAGCCACTCGGTGCAACGCTGTACAGATGGATTGATGTAGAGGCTACTGCGCCATAGCTTAATGGCATATGTGACAAAATTGTCACTTCTCTTTTTGTAATGATGTAGGTTTTCACGGCTCGATGCGTGATGATTGCATCGAAAAGCTGCTCTGTCGGACAGCCGCGTCGATCGCTTCCTCTCTCCACCTCGCGACATTTCGCCTCACATGTTAGAGGAATCCTCAGGCGCAGCTTTTCGAAGCAATCATCACTTCTTTTTTTACTATCTTAAAATATCTTTATACCTGGCGAGGCAGGTCCCCCCCCCCCCCAAAAAAAGTATTAAGATATTAGAGTTGATTACAATGATGCATATTGGTCTGTGCGCCTGCCTCACACAGCTAATGAAAAGCAAGGCATAACATTATATAAGAGGCGCCTGTTAATCTATACACACAAACGCATTAATATGATGTAAACACGACGCGTGTGCTATTACTATCATTTTGAAGAGGCACTATGCATATTTAATAGTCATCTCATCTCATTGTCAGAAACCACTTAGTCCTGTGCAGGGTCGCGGTGAAGCGGAGCCTATCCCGGCAGACACAGGGCGCAAGGCAGGGATATACCCACGATGGGACGCCAGTCCATCACCGGGCACTGCGGGCAATTTAGCCTGCAAGCCAATTAACCTATGCAGCAGCATATTTTTTGGGCACTGCGGCAGGAAACCGAAATACCTGGCGAAAACCCACGCGGACACGGGCAGAACATGCCAACTCCACACAGAAAGGCACCCGAGCCGAGATTCGAACCGGGGACCTTCTTGCTGTGAGGCGACAACGCTACCTATCGCACCACAGTGCCGCCCCCAGATTTATTAGTATCAGTTACATTATTATTACAAGTTCACTCTTTGCTAATGAAATTACACGTGCCACAAGCGATTCACTTTTGTGCATTTGTACACTTAAAGGCACGTGAGCTTGGCTGTGCGAGACATCACTGCAATCTATGATACATATATACACGCACGCAACGTCCAAATGCAGTGGTCTCTCCCAACAGATTTGTTCTGCAGAGCCCGCGCCCATTCACGCTCCTCTCCCAGCACAGAAACGTCAAGCGCTGGTGGGAATTCAGGCGAAACAATAGAATTCATTACACACTTGAAGAGAGCGCGCTGTGCGCCACCAATGCATTATTTAGGCGACTAATTGACTCGTTTGTTCGCCCCGCACGGAACGCGCCTGGGTGAGGCCACACAACTACTCACTGCTAACACGAGAGGTCAAGAGCTAGTTCGCAGATGAGCATCGACACGTACAACACATCAAGCAGGCGCCTCGTTCGATTCCCGGCTCAGGTGCCGCCTTTCTGTGTTGAGTTTGCACGTTGTCTCTCCCCGCGTACGTGTGGGCTTTCGCCAGATACTTTGGTTTCCGCCCACAGTCCAAATACATGCTACCGAGGCTCATTAGCCTGACTCAATTGCCGCTGGTGCCCTAAGGTGTTCTTACTTGCTTTCCCCTCTCCGCTGGATAACTGTTAAAAAGAGCTACACAGCTCAACGCTTCCTTCCAACTTACATAAAAAAAACCGAAATGCAGTATGTAACTTACTCAGCATGTGTGTTTAGTCAACATACATGTATCTCATATTGATACCGCAGTTAGATGCCACGACACGTTTCCGAGAAAGAAGACAGAAACGCCTGATGATGCCTCCGACGTAGGAGGCGAAACGTCGCGAAGGCGAGAGAGGGAACACTCGACACGGTCACCCCGAAAGACGAGCTATGGATCGTATTTGCATAACACATCGAGCCGTGAGCGGTGCGGTGGCCCAGTGGTTAGCGCTGTCGCCTCACAGCAAGAAGGTCCCGGGTTCGAATCTCTCGGCTCGGGTGCCTTTCTGTGTGGAGTTTGCATGCTCTCCCCGTGTCCGCGTGGGTTTTCGCCGGGCACTCCGGTTTCCCCCACAGTCCAAAAAGCATGCTGCTGCATAGGTTGATTGGCTCGCAGGCTAACTTGCCCCGCAGTGCCCGGCGATGGACTGGCGTCCCATCGTCGGTGTATCCTTGCCTTGCGCCCTGTATCTGCCGGGATAGGCTCCGGCTTCACTGTGACCCTGTATAGGACTAAGCGGTTTCAGACAATGAGATGAGATGAGAGACATCGAGCCGTGACAACGCCGAGCTCGTCAGCGCGTGTTAAGGGCGCAAAGCACGCCAATGCACGGTTGTAAATCAGAGCCACGCTCAGCCGCCTTTGCCTCGACAGTGCCGATGCTCACCCACGGCCGCACAGGTACTCTTTCAAAGCCGAGTCGACCTACGCGAGTCCCACAACCGGTTCAGATACAAACTCGGTTCAGATGCAACTCGCTGGTGAGTGGCACAGCCGCCCCACAGCAAGAACCTTCCCGGCTCGGGCGCCTTTCTCTGTGGAGTTTTCACGTCCGCGTGGGTTTTCGTTGGGTACTCCGGTTTTCTCCCACACCCTAAAGACATGGTGCCTAGGTTAATTGTCCTGGCTGAATTGTCCCCGGTGGCCCAGGAGCTTGTAATTTTCTAAACCAACCCCGCTAGACAACTGTTAAAAAGATCTACGTAGCTCGACGGTTCCCACCGGCTTAAATACAAAGCGGCCAATAAATGCGTATCGAACTCAGGTGTCCGAACCACGGCGCAACCGCTCTACGCGTATGTCACGCACAGACGCGCACAGACGCGCACAGCGTAGCCTACGTGTCAGAGTCTGCGAGGGCGGTCTTCCTTGTTGGTTTAAGGCCGACTCGTGTGGCAAGGAGTTATGGGCTGTGGCTGTCTGCCACGCGGCATAACCCTCGGACGGGACGTGGAGGAGAGCCCTAAGCAACATTGGTGCCACACGCTGGCGAGGAGACGTCGGGCCCCGCGGCCTCTGCGTAACGACCGGCGCAGTCAATGCCACGCTAAAAAATTATAATCACATTACTGAGGATGGTTCCCAAGAGACGCTCTCTCGGGATAGCCGTGTCGAGCGTTCCTCCTTTCCAGCGCCTCCATCGTAACGCCTTCATTGTGGAAGGCAGAGTGTTGCGAAAGAGAGAAAAACGCTCCACAATAGTTATCGCAAAAGAGCAACTCTTGACAGACACTATCATACATCGAGCCATGCAGACCTGCAGGATTGAAAATATACTTATTATTCATTGTTTTTAATAATAAACTAACATTATTATGGTAATATGTGGAGAAAGAGTTTTAGCTGAACAGACTATTGCATTTCCGGATAGAATCCATCCACTGTTTGTTAAAATAAGCCATTTCTGGACAGATTTCGACGCAAAATAGCGAGATATCGGCATCAATATTCTATTTTCTTACCGTTTAAATTTAGTCTGTCAAAGTTGCACTTACTTGCGTTGCCCATTAATTTTATTCTATGGTAAAGTAAATGTCTGATTGTTTAGTGTGTATTTGTGATGTCATTATTTTACGTAATAATTAATATTTACTGACTCTTCAAATGTATACAGGTCTCCCTACGCCTCGTCGGTTACAGGCGTTCGTTAACTACACATCTCCAAATTGGTACAAGCGAATTAGAGAAATGGCAGAATATGCAAATAATCGGTGCAGACATCACTCGTAGCTAATGTTATTCATGACCAGGAATTATAACTTAGGTGCCCGGGATAACAGCGCAGCGCGCTATAACCAGAGTCACCGCTCAGATAGAAGTTTTAAAGCAATGCTGTTTCGAGGCTGACGATGCCTTCCACGTGGGATACGAAACGTAGCGAAGGAGAGGGGATGCACGCTATCCCAAAAGGACAGCTATGGAGGGCAATTCTCATACGTCGAGCGACTGACAAACCTACATCAAGAGAAAAGATGTTACCGAATGTCCCAAGTTGTGGAAATGTATATGGGAGAGTGGAATTTCGTTTTTAAAAGGAGATAAGTTTTGCGTAAAATTGCCGCGTTGCTTCATTTGTTATATTGGAGTTTGATGATTGTACACGGCAGCGCGGTGGTTCAGCGGTTAGCGCTGACGCCTCACAGCAAGAAGGTCCCGGGTTCGAATCTCTCGGCTCGGGTGCCTTTCTGTGTGGAGTTTGCATGCTCTCCCCGTGTCCGCGTGGGTTTTCGCCGGGTACTCTGGTTTCCTCCCACAGTCCAAAAGCATGCTCCTGGATAGGTTGATTGGCTCGCAGACTAAAATTGTCCGGCGATGGACTGGCGTCCCGTCGTCGGGTGTATTCCTGCCTTACGCCTTGTGTTTCCGGGATAGGCTCCGGCTCACCGTGACCCTATATAGGATTAAGCGGTTTCAGATAATGAGATGAGATGATTGTACACGTTAAAAACAAAGATCGTCACCGGGAGAGAACGCGCACCAGAGATACGGAGCAGCTGCTGCCTGAATTGTTGCGCCGTAGGTTCGTATAAGGTGGCGACGTCTTCTGAAGAAGGCCTTCATCCAGCAGTGGACTGATGTAGTTGTTGTTGACATGTCGTTCTCTCCACAGCTCGGATTTGTAACAAAAAAACCAGAACGTTATTGCTGTTGATTTGCCGTACTTATGTCGTTGCTGTTGCCGACATGCCGTGCTCTTCACAGCTCTGTGCAGCGCTTTGTGACCCTCGGGGGAAAAGCGCTTAAGAAGTGTAATTATTATTATTGACCATGGCTGATGACGATGCATTATCAAATAACGCAAAACATATTAGACTGCTGAACACAGACGCAATGACGTCTTCATTACGAGCGCACTCAATCATTGAAATGTGTATGCGCAGTGCTGCATATACGATCACATCTGAAGCGGCACAATCTGAACACGTACTGGCGTGACACACGTGCTGTATGTCATTATTTCGACGCCAACATGATCCGTGCTATAACTACCCTTTGCGGGCGTAATCGCTTGCATTCGCAGTTAATACGGATCGGTGTCGGGGTAGCAGAGCGAGCAGCATCCTCGCGCTCGCTAAAAATCGGGCTGGTGTTTGTAAATCCATTGCAGACGCAGTGGTTAGCGCTGACGCCTCACAGCAAGAAGGTCCCGGGTTCGAGTCTCTCGGCTCCGGTGCCTTTCTGTGTGGAGTTTGCATGCTCTCCCCGTGTCCGCGTGGGTTTTCGCCGGGTACTCCGGTTTCCTCCCACAGTTCAAAAGCATGCTCCTGGATAGGTTGATTGGCTCGCAGACTAAAATTGTCCTGCAATGCCCGGCGATGGACCGGCGTCCCGTCGTCGGGTGTATTCCTGCCTTACGCCCTATGTTTCCGGGATAGGCTCCGGCTTCACCGTGACCCTATATAGGATTAAGCGGTTTCAGATAATGAGATGAGACGTATCTTCGCCCTATAAACACTGCAGCCATCAACGCTCAACACGTGCGCGCCCTACATTAAGCACAGGGTACGTAGCTGCATGGCTATTGCTCCACTGCGTGTTTTTTGTCAATGCCAGGAGAGAGGGAGGTTTTTTTGTTGTTGCAAAGTACGACCGTCGGGGAGTTGAAGGAATGGAAGCGGTCCTTGTGCGAGGACTCGTGGATTTGTGGACCACCACAACAGAGTCGCGAAGGCGGCGTTGGCTTCTTGGGGAGGCCTCGGTCGAGCTGTGGATTGGCCGTGGCTTGTGATGAGGAGGAGGATGCCGGAGATGAGACACCAATTCTGCAAGCAGCAATACTGATTCAAGTGCAAAAATTGGATCTAAAGCGCCTTGCTCTGATCAAAAGACCTTTGTTTAGTTGTACACACTGCTTATCCGCACGCGATGCCACGTTGCAGAATAATGTTTTCGATAGGAACAAAATTACAGCGTGCAGATATGCAAACCAGTGGCTATGCCACGTGTCACAAGTTCACATTAAATCAATGATGGAGCTGTTAAAAAGAACGAAAGGTTAATATTGACAACGCCGAGTCTTGTGGTGGCTTGAGCGTTGCCCAATTGTTGCAATGAGGGGGGCGGTTTATACTGTGAGGCAGTGAATGCAGTGACTCTAAATTATACATCACTTCTTAACACAAAAAATATGCATTTCTCGTTCAGTCAATCTCGTAATCATCAACTACTGGATGCAGTTTATTTTAAAAACCCGGCGTTCTCGTGCAGACTTCGACCACCTGTTTTGTCCGGGCAGCGTGAGTTTTACCGCACCTGTAATCGCAGAAGACTCAGCAAGCTTAGAGGTGACACCTGAACACAATAACCTGATCTGGGAACACGTGTTTTACGTCCAAACAAATTAGCGCAGGATGGAGCGATTCGAAAATTCGAGATGTCTGTCAGAGGGAGAGTGTTATTATCTCGGGGAAATTATTGAAGGCGGGACCGCTATCACAACAGTGAAAAATAGGGGCAAGGAGGTTGTTTTTGGGTAACTGCAAATAATAAAAAAACTGCAGCCCAATATAAATAAATGCGCTTTGTTATGAATGGAGTATCGCCTGCTTTAACGTACTGGTCAGAGAGATGGGCATTGACAAAGAACACGGAACGAAAGCGAGACAGCGCACAAAGAAGTATACTGAGGCGTAAAGTAATAGAATAATAGAACGACTGCAGCGCATGCGCAAAATAGAGACTTAATGATAATAGTACAGATCTAATTTACACATTTCGGCTTCATGCAAAACTGAATGTCAGTTACTTCTGGCCCACCGTGTATCATAGCTTGCCACGCGTCACTTGAAATTACGTGACTAGACTTATTTCAGAGAGCGGAGGAAAGCGAAAATACATTTTTGAAAAAAAAAATGGATTTAAAATTAGCCTGGGGGGAGATCCGTCGCGAGAGGGAAAACTGCCAGTGGACAGGACGAACGACTGATCTGCAGGAAATGGAGACAGCCCGCCGGAGAGCACCCCCACTCCGGCGACACAAGTGAAATCAGCCGTTTGCAAGCGTTAGAGAGACTTTCGTTTGCATTCACAAGGCCGTGAGAGATAGCCACAGCTTAGTATGGCCTCCAGACGTAAATTGACAGTGAGAATTCGTGATAATGGCGCAGTTAATCGAGTTTTATTGAGCACATTTTCCACTTAGCAGCCTGTGGAGTAGAGCACGAGGGCCCTCAGCGCACTATAATAATGTCACGGGACCAATAAAGAGGCTTCAGATAAGAGCGTTAAGTTTTAATGAAACTGTTCAAAGCTGTGTGAGCACTTGATTGATATGTCCTTATTGGTTTGCATGTTTATACTCTGCCCAGCGGGCGCACTGGCACTCCTGCATCGCGTGTGGCCCAGGTGTAATTAGGTACTGCGTGAGGTCAAGACTCTACGCAACTAGACAATGCTATGCAATGTTTTGTTGTTCAGATTCAAAATGTCTTATTAGTTACTAACACTGCCTTAATAAGAAACATATGTGTGACGTTTCAAGCAATGGTTCAACTTCATAGCATGAGAATTTATAAATGAGCATTTGTCGCGTATTATACATTTTATTTTAACGCAGTGTTATTGGCCAATGTGTTGAGATTTTTTGTTGTTGATATTGTGCTTATGCACCACTGCCTGCGCAGTAGCATCACCAAGTTTTTGCACATTATGCACTGATGGTGATAGTGAAGGACTGGTGTTAATTTTAATGATGGATGCTGCCCACGTTGGAGGCATTCTCAGTCGTAGAATGCCTGAGGATGTCTCGAACGTGGAAGGTGAAACGTGAGAAAAAAAACCGCTCGACACGGCTCTCAAATGAACAGCTTTGCTTTTTTGAAATGTGTCCTAATTATCATTGCCCGAAAGTTGATTAATTAATTTATAGAGCAATGTCAGCTTAAAGGGCTACATTTCCCTTAAATTGAGTTCAAAGAAATAAAAAAATAGGATCCCAATCACGAGTGACCCAAGTTATAGTTCTGTGAAGTGCAACGCTAGCGCCAGACAGCGAGACAGGTCTGCAGCTACCTGTAAACATGCCGAGTCCGTAATAGACCGCCGTGTTCACGGACATGGACACGCGCGCGCTTGACAGGTCCCAGAATCAGGCTGCACGATGTGCAGCAGCACCCAGGCTCTGTGACCGAGGTTTACAAAAACGCAGCACGAATGTGGCCCAGATGGAGGACGTTGATGCCACATTGATCGCCCTATGCACGCAGACGCTAAGAACGAATACGGGTGAAAATTCGAGGAGATGCACCTTCACCGCCTCGGTTGTTCGTCACGTGTTGGCTGCCGAGGGTGAGCTTAAGAAGTTCCAGGCGTGCGCGGCGAAACGTCGGACCGAGTGCCGAACAACAAACGGCAGTAGAGTATAACACACGAGCTCGACGTCACAACCGTGAACACTTTCGCGGCGTTAACTAACTTGGGTGTCTTACGCCAACCTTTACTCTGGACTGATGGACACCACAATCGTAAAAAATAATTGGCCTTGCTTGCAGTCAACTAACGTCAGAATAAATCGACATTGGCATTATGTAAAACTTTAATTGTGAAATTTTATGGGAAGTCATTTACTACTAAGCGAGCGATATGTCTGCATGAACACACACATACGTACACGAGGGAATTTAAACTTAAACGAAATGTATGCACTCACAGGTGCATGGTGACAGCCACAAAAAACTGAACGTACTTGATTTACAACGGCTACAGGTGAAATTAACCTCTTCACTCGATAATAACGGTTAAACGGGCAACGATTCATTCTGTTTTTGCCACATGTTCAAACATATATATTTTTGAAAACGATGAAATCCATAAACCACTACAAGGTGCATGTCGTGTTGGAAAAGAGGCAATTTATTAAATTACAAAGTAGAAGCCAAGGCTATGCTGTAGGCAAGTATAAAGTTTAATATTTAAAATAATAGCTATACATGCGAATATACACGGAGGCTGCGGCGACGGTAAGAACCGCGACGCCACCACGGTTTTAAGGCAGCGGTGAGTGAGCGAGTCCACGGGTCCACGCCTATGGCTGCTGTAGCCAGACTTGGTTGGTCCGAGGTAAAAAAAGCGTTAAGGCAGGTTAAACAATAAATACTTCACAGCTTAAAAAACAACAACAATTATACACAAACTCCTACAAGATTACCGTTGTTCGTGAACAAGTGAAGCGTTGTTATTTTTTTTGACCGAATTATTTTCGTAAAGGCACTTTTTGAGGTGAGCTTGGTCGTTCACTACAGAAAATGCGTGAAGGCAATTAATTTATCAAATATCACAACTCAACCAGGCACGTAATCAATCGCGTTGCGTAGTGCGGCACTAAAAATCCCGTGAAGACACAAACATCGTCCCACCCCACCACCCAGCATCGGGATCTAAGTAGTGTTCGTGATTTCATTCATCCCAGCGTAACGCGTGGGCAGACGTGATTTAAAAAAAAAGTAAACTTAACGAAATAGGTCATCTTATTATAATAATAGTGACGAGTTAATGACGCACGCCTTTGTACACTATGCACAAGTCCGATGAAGATTCCTCTGTTGTTCGGGGCACGAAATCGCATCTCACGCGGTGATCAAATCTCAGACCGTGGTCTCCCCCTGGGGCTTGTTGCTGAGTCTGCTGTAAAAGTTGCGCCACGACTGTAGCGTCTTTCCCGACCAGATCCAGAATCCCGACGTGATGCCCACGATGAGCGTCATCAGGTACTTGATCATGAACACCGTGAAGTCGGGCCGCATGTTCTGGTAGTGTCCGTACGGGCACTGCACAGCGAAGCCCTTGCACGAGTGCGAGATCCACGTCGTCTCCCACTGCGCGCGGAACGCCTGCTCGTAGAAGTAGCACGCGATGACGATGGTGGCCGGCACCGTGTAGAGCACGCTGAAGATGCCGATGCGTACCATCAGCCTCTCCAGCTTCTCCGTCTTGGTGCCGTCGTGCTTCATGATGGTGCGTATGCGGAAGAGCGACACGAACCCGGCCAGCAGGAACGAGGTGCCGATGAAGAGGTAGACGAAGAGGGGCGCCAGCACGAAGCCGCGCAGCGCGTCGATGCTATTGATGCCCACGAAGCACACGCCCGTGAGCACGTCCCCGTCCACGTGGCCCATGGCGAGGATGGTGATCGTTTTCACGGCCGGCACGGCCCACGCCGCCAGGTGGAAGTACTGCGAGTTGGCCTCGATGGCCTCGTGGCCCCACTTCATGCCGGCCGCGAGGAACCACGTGAGCGACAGGATGACCCACCAGATGGAGCTGGCCATGCTGAAGAAGTAGAGCATCATGAAGAGGATGGTGCAGCCCTCCTTCTTGGTGCCCTGTACCACCGTTCGGTAGCCGTCCGCCGCGAACTTCTCATTGCACACGATCTTGTCCTCCATGAAGAAGCCCACGATGTAGGCTATGGACACCACCGCGTAGCAGCCCGACAGGAAGATGATTGGTCTCTCCGGGTAGCGGAACCGCTGCATGTCCACCAGGTAGGTGAGCACCGTGAAGAGCGTGGAGGCGCAGCACAGGATGGACCACACGCCCACCCACATGCGCGCAAACGACAGCTCCTCCGAGTCGAAGTACATCAGCCCATTGGGCTTGCCGGGCTCGCATGGCGAGCCGCAGTGCTTCTCTCCCAGGAAGTGGTAATTGACGTAGGGAGGCACCATGAGTACACGGGGACACGTCGCGAGCGGGTAGTGCGCGCCGTGACCTCCAACTCCTCCGCCCGCAGAGCCGCCCGGCCGGTAGTGCGTCGGGTTCGGCGTGGACGTCTCTCCCCCGTGCACCGGGGGCGGTTGCGGGGCCGCGTTGCTGGGACTGCCCGCCTCGTCCGTCTGGTTCTGCCCCACGCAGATGCTGTCGGAACCCTGCACGGGGAAGTTCTCGCAGCGCAGCCGCTCGGGCCACTGGAAGCCGAACTTGTTCATGAGCGCCTCGCAGCCCTGGCGCGCCCTCTCGCAGAGCGAGCGGCACGGAGGGATGGCCTCCTCCAGCACGGTGCACACGGGCGCGTACATGGAGCAGAGGAAGAACTTGAGGTCGGGCGAGCACTGCACATTGACGAGCGGGTAGAACTGGTGCACCTCGAGCCCCGCGTCCTCCTGGTTGGTGTGGCCCAGGAGGTTGGGCATGATGGTCTGGTTGTAGGCGATGTCCGTGCACAGCGGAATGGAGATGGGCTGGCAGAACCCGTGGTCCGGCACGGAGATGCCCTTCTCGCCGTGGTGCTGGGCCGACACCGGCAGACAGCAGCCCAGTAGTAGTAACAGCAGGAGTGGCAGGAGAAGCACGGATCGCAGCGCCATCCCTCCACCACCACCTCGCCCCCACGTCATTGAAAGCGTGACTTCACCGCTTCCACGCTCGCAACGAATAACTCAGTCGCAGCGCGCGTCCCGTTCCGCACTCCTGCTGCTGCTCAGCGGGACGAAGGGATCCAGGCACCGCGCTCTCCCGCCGCGCGCAGCGTCCGCTCTCTAAGTACGGAGCGATGCGGGATCGCGACCCAAGGAGAGTCGCGTCCGCGCCACCGGGGCCAGCCACTCGGCAAACCTCCGCGCAGCGTGGAAGGCGCTCGCTTCCCTTTGTGCCTCGCTTGTCACGGGAGAGATGATGAGGAGCAGTTTCAAGGCGCGCCTCCGCGTGCTTTAAATGGCGATGAGGAGAGAGTGTGGCAAGGGGGCGAGGGCGCCTTGAATAGCGATCTCTCGCGGCGCACTCGTCCAATCGGGGAGGACGAGGCTAATTCATCCCAAAGCCGCGAGCGCTCGGACGCACGAGGGATTGGATCGGCGGCTGCCACGGGCGGCGCTAATCGTGCCCCCGCCTCCCCATTACCGCCGCCGCTCAGATAAAGCGGCCGGACTTCAAAGTTTCCTTTGTGCGCCCTTGATACGTCGCGTTACAGCCGTTGTTTATGCCAAACACCGGCCATCGGTAGTAATTACTCCGGAGAAGAATTCTACGTTACGGTCGACTCTTTTCGACACACGCGAAAAAAGCTGGTTTGAAAAAAAGTTGTGACTCTGCGTGTGACGCCAACGCGGCACAGCAGCAATGAGAGCGCCACGGTGGTGATAATCGCGGGACGCATGTTGGCTATCTCTCACATATTCCACAGGTGGTTGGCTTTTACAATGATGCCGTTCGCTGTGAGCAAACGGAAGGCGGTCGGCAGTCTGCCACTGCCTGGCGTGTCATATTTATTCGATGAAGCGTCACCCGCGATTTGCGAGCAATGCGTCAATCTGGAAATCGCGGTGGGCGGCGTCTCGCTGCGCTTCGCCTTCATCGCGCCGGTGGCCGACTGCTCATCCTTTAATCGCCACACTCCTCGTCGCTTAGTTAATGTCGGTCGGCCTGGCTGCGCTGTCTTCAAAATGACCACGCGTGCTCAGCGTCGTTCGCTGGGAGCACAGTTCGTGAAACTGCGGGGAGAGGTTTCGACTCCACGGGGCGTCCAGCAGTAGCAGCACTCTGCGGTCTCGCCCACGAGGCGCTGCCATCATTACCGCTGGGCGCGCCTCGTTTTTATGAAGTCCGCTGCGCAGTAAAATCTGAAACAGCTTCTTGTTGTTGTTGCAAGCAGCCGAGTGGCCAGGGAGGGACCCGCTGGCCGACCACCGCAGTAGCCGCGCCGCGGCTCGCCATCTCTCCTCCCCTCCTCCTGCCCCGTGCCCGCCCTTTTCGCACAGCCCCGATGACATGAGCCTCGCGCGAGTGCGCGAACTGCGCGCCCTCGTGTCGCGTTCCGCTGACGAGGCTCTAATTGAAATCCCGACACGGGGCTCCGGGAAGTCTCCATTGTTGTTGTGGTAGGTGTTGTGATAGCTGCTGCTGCGAAACCCAAAACATAAACAGGGCCCGCGGGGGCAGCGCGGCGCGCCGACGAGTCGAGGAGTTTGAGAAGCGGCGAGGAGACGCGGCTGCGCACGTGGTGGGGTCATCCACCGCGTCACGGCGGAGTCAACGCTAAGCGCCCGCAGGTGACGCATATGATCATTGCCAACACGGGATTTTGTCGCACATGCGCTGGCTTTTTGAAGACACGACACAACCCCACGACTTAACCGTAAGCACGCTCGCTTGCATACGGCACGTTTGCTGAGTCGCATTTGGCCGAAGAGATTGAAGCCGTCCGTACCACGCATGTTGGTGTAAAAAAAGTTATTGTCGCTAAGTCTCCATTCTGGTGCCATTGTTTATGACATGCGTGCCGTCCTCTCTGCAGCTCTGTGCAGCGCTTTGTGACCCTCGGGTGAAAAGCGCTCGAAAATGCAATTATTATTATTTTATATGCTTACAGTCCAGATATTCTGTAATATTTTTAATGTTTTGTGACGTTGCCCTGGCACTGTCTCTTTACGCCCGAGCGCCGTGACATCTCACAAGCGGCTCACTTCACGCACAGATCTCGCGACACAGTGTCGCAGTATGCTTGCTATGCGTGCGAGTAGCGCGCGGGTGACAGACGACAACTCACACAGGGAGGGCACACGGAGCGGCGACAGCTGCTAGCGACGGATGGGAACGGGGCACGAGGGCGGCTGGGGCAAGACGAGGAGGTGGGTGGGAGGGGGTGCGGGTTGCAGGATCATCCCTTCCCCCCCCCGGAGTCCGGTTTGGTCACTGCACCACGCACCACGACTCACCTCCTCCTCCTCCTCGTCCTCATCCTCGTGTCACGTCCACACGGCTAAAAACCCAGGAAAGGGCTGGCCGTGAGGAGGGATGGACGCGTGGGTGGCCGCTCTGTGAGCTTACACAAACTTCCCCAAGGAAGCGCCTAATGGGAGCACAGCTGACGGCGGCGCGTTCCATCCTGCCTTCTCCGCGTCTCGCTCGCCTTGTCGCGGCGCGTAATCATCTGTCGCGATATCTCCTCGATACCTCCTCGATACGGGCACACAGGGTTTAAAACTGGGTGAAGCTACGCGTAATTGTTTAGAGCGCATGCACCCTGATAATTATCTCATCT
Organism: Mordacia mordax; assembly: GCA_036362905.1. Lineage (NCBI taxonomy): Eukaryota > Metazoa > Chordata > Hyperoartia > Petromyzontiformes > Petromyzontidae > Mordacia > Mordacia mordax. Next base: position 29,942,320 of record JAZEWT010000003.1, on the reverse strand, counting down.
CATTATCTGAAACCGCTGAATCCTATATAGGGTCACGGTGAGCCGGAGCATATCCCGAAAACACAGGGCGTAAGGCAGGAATACACCCGACGACGGGACGCCAGTCCATCGCGGGATAATTATACAGATTTGAATAAACAATGCAAACTACGCATCCGTTCATATGCCCCAATAAACAGCGGGAGCTTATGCAGAAAACAATCGCATAAGCAGTGTACATATTGATTATACTCCCCCACACGCACGCGCATACACATTCTGGCCAATGGCACGCTCAATGCACGACTAAGCTGAGTGGCGGCTTTGTGGGTTTGTGGTTCATTCTCTCCAGATGGATGCGCATTAATGGAAATATCGATTGAAATCAGAGCCGATCGGGTTTGAAAACCACACCGCTCACATCACATTTCTAACCGTCCCCCACTCCTGTGTGTCTTTGTGTTCCTCAATGTATTGTGAGAGTGTGGTTTTTTTGTCTCTGTGTGGAGTGACTGTGCAGTTGATCGTGAATTGCAATACGAATTCGGCTATGGACATTTCTGGCTGCGGCTTACATCAATGGCAAGTGATATATTAACTGGCTGTAGGGCTTCCCTAGGTCGACTGAACCATAAAATGTGTGCCTGGTGTTATATCATCAACAATCGAGCGACTGCTACTCTACCCGTCTCGTGTATCCATAGCAACCTTAATACGTGTTCGCTACCAGCACGTGTCCAACATTTAGAGTTCTCTAAAGAGTTCCTCGTTCAAACGTTGCTCCTTTATCCTTTAGAACGTTTCGCCTCGCACATTGGAAATACCATCCGGACGCTGATGTCGTTTTGCGAAGGAGAGACGAGGAATGCTCGACACGGCTATCCCGACAAAGTAGCTATTGAGAGCAATTCTCATACATGTAGCCACGAAAACCTATATAAATACTTTCCCAGATTTTCTGCAAGGCGGAGAGGAATGTGAACGCTCATGACAAGAGTTTCCAACTCGCATCTCACTTAGTCCCTGCAGCCCACTGTCAAGCGTGTCTTGAACGGCTATGCGGGACATTCGGTGGAAATAAAATTTACTCTCCATAGATGGAGGCATCTCCAACGTGGGAGCCGGAAGGTGACGAAAGAGAGAGAAGCAACACTCGACGCGGCTATCCCGAAAAACGGCTATGGATAGCAATTCTCGTACATCGAGTCGTGACAAATTACATCAGTGCATTTTGTGCGAGTGTCAACAAGTTATCGGTGCTGTAGTAACCTTTATCATAAAGGCTGTACATAATCGAGCCGATGTTTGAATGTGTGCATGCCCGCACTGAGAGTACTGGGCTTGAATCCTCTCTAAATGTACATTTGATCTGCACAGCACCAAGGCTTTCACGTCTTGGTTAAGCTTTAAATTCCCACGTTTGCCCTACCACCAACCCTCTTAAATACTATTCCAGGGTCTAAAAAAAAAATCCAGGTCAAAGCAGTTATGTCAGAAGAAAACGTAATGAACAAGACAGGACAGAACAACGCCATACGCGCTTGGAAAAAGATCACTCACAGGGCGTGGAACACTGCTAGTAACGTAAATGCAACTTTTTGTCTTCGATTCGATCTCGAATTGCAATATGATGAGCGCTTCAAGATAAAAAAAAATTAGGTTTCGAACTTGGTTAACCCCGTGCATTTTCATACAAAAACATACGTTTCCATCATTGCCCGCTGGTCTAATTGAATTAAGTCATAGCCTTCCGACCTCATTTTGTATTGAGAACACATTTGCCAAATTAGCTCTTGTTTTGTACGAGTAAAGAGCTTGCACACACAGGCATTTTGCGCGTGTATATATTACACCGAGATATACCAGTAGGACATAGAGAAGACTTCATCCATCAGCGGTCTGGCAAACACTTGTGCTGTATATGTAAACTGTATAGCACAACAATATCTTTGGGTCTGCTAACCAAAGCAGTTTCTTTTGCATCTTCAGCTACACGCCTCAAGATGCATCTAACAGTGGTGTGGGAGGGGAGGGGCTGTGAAACGTCGCGAAGAAGAGAGGAGGAACGCTCGACATGGCTTTCCCGAAAGAACAGCTCTTGCAAGCAATTCTCGAGAGTAATTTTGCCAAAATTCCGTAAGCGCAAATTATAAATACTTCACTAAATGACACTCCAATTGTGAGGACTTTGCTGTGCAGCGATTGCAGTGTTGATTGCGACGTGGTCGGGATTCGAATTATTTCCATTGAGCTGCAAAGTTGCATTTGATTCTTTACGCAAAAGTCAATCACGCTTAAGTAACAACAAAATATTCAAAGAACATTTGAACGCAACGATTCAGAAAGTACAAATAATCTCGCTCCTCGGGAGGTCCGCACTGATACGGTGACATTGTTCGTACTGTTATAAATCCGAGCACGCATTGCGCCACGCCAGGTCGTGCGTTGTTTGTACGTCGGTGATTAATATTAATTACCTCGTTTTACGCGCTAATTTGTCCCGTCGCTTGCATCAATTTAAAAGCCGTGTTTAAACAGAACACCCGACTTCATTACGCAGCTGTGAGACAAATGGTATTCGTGTTTTGGGGGGTAAACATTTCCAACAACCGCCGCGTGCGGGCGCGCCTGAACGAAGATGAATACACCACGTAGAGCCTTCGTGCACAGTTAAGGGGGATGTGCTGTTAGCGAGCACCTATTACCGCATCTCTCTTCCCCAGGATTGATGCTCATACATCTCACGCGGTGCTCAGTTAAGGCTCAGGCGACTGAGGGATGGCGCACGACCGATGCTAATTTTGCCACTGACGTAAGCACAAGACAGACCCCCGGTATAACCTGAACACACTATTGGGGCAAGTGCTGTTAGCGAGCACCTATGAAGTCAGGCACTACACAAGAGGATGGGGAGGGGGGCGTCACCACGCTCGGCCGCCTTTGTCTCCCTAAAGGCGATGTTCACACGCCGCATCAGGTACTCTTTTGAGGCCGAGTCGACCTAGGGGAGGCCTATAACGGGTTCATATAATCATTCATCGCGTTGTCGACCATGAGCGGGAATCGAACTCGGCTCGCCGGAGCAGACGAACGCGTACGTATGCGCGCACACATACACGGATAGCGCCACCAACACGCGTGCACCACCGCACAGCACGCGTCTCGACCAGCAGCGCTCACTTGCGCTTAACGCAGGCGTGGTGGTGGCTATGGTTGCGCGCGCGCGCGCACTCTGGACGCAAGGGTTGATGGATCACGCAGAGATGTTTGAGAATCGCAGACCCGCTTGTCGCAATGCACGCTGACAGGTGGCGGTGCAGCAAGTGGGTTCGTTAACCCATCTTACGGGCCCGCTCGCTGGCACAGCGGCGAGCTGCCTCTTATGAGACAATAGAGTAGATTGCGATTTGGGGCGTTCCCCCCCTCGCGTACGTGGGGATTCTCCAGGCCCTGCCGTATCTTCGCACAAGTAAATGAACTAGCGAACCACGCGCCAAGTAGGACATCCACTGAACAGAGCCCCGCGACCCAACGTTGATTCCATAGACACTGGTAACTGTGATGTACGCGAGCGTCAGCACCACTCGTAGACGGGAGACTCTACACGTCCGTGAGACTTCCAGGGTGACAATTCCTGGAGTCGGGAGGTATGGCGTAGTTACATCCCCTCTCCCGCCACCCAATTGAGATCCCCATCATAGCCGTTTCATTGATATTTACCAAAGAAGATGCTTAGAGAAAATGCGCTGTACTGTTTTACCCGCAAGGCTCTAGTTTTAAAGCTCTATTTCTTCGGGGCCATTCCTCCACCGCTGGTTAGAACGTTTCTACAGCCTCCTACTTTGACTGCACCGGTGTTCAGGCACACCCTGATACAAGCACAGACCTCCCGCATTGCCTTCAACAGACTATCGGGAGCAAGTACTGTTAGCCAGCACCTACGGGGTCCAGTTCTGGGCACGATGGATGGAGTGCGTGACTTAAGACCAAGCCGGACCGCTTTTGCCTCCCGAGTGGCGATGTTTACCCATTGCGCCAGCTGCCCACTTGAGGCTGAGTCCACCTGTGGGAGGCCCAGAACCGGTTCATAAAATCGTCGACGTTGTTTCGTGGCGTTGACCACGACCCTCGCGCACAGCGCTCCCCGCGCGCGCGCGCGCGCGCGCCCAGGCACCAGCGCGCTCAGTCGCACATCCCGGGCGCACAACAAGTCTCGAGGGCCCCGTAGCGGGCGCGCGGTGTTCACCAGCGCACACATAAACGCACGGCAGCCAGACACGCCGCGCATCACCAGGCAACCGTGCCGCATTTAACACCTCGCTGCATTGTTAACCTCATCTCATTGTCTGAAACCGCTTAGTCCTATATAGGGTCACGGTGAAGCCGGAGCCTA